>BMAO01003848.1:0-382500 GCA_019973975.1 Trichonephila clavata | reverse complement strand
TCTACAATGTATATGCAATTTTTTTTTACAAATTTCTATCTATTTACTTGAATTTAAATCCAAAACAAAAAAGTAAAGCTGTTTTTCAAGTAGATTGGTACATTAAATACCTTTCTCAACGCTGCCAAGTTAAACTAAGATGGAAGTATTGTGGAAATTCTTTAAAAAAATTTATCTAACTTTAATCTAATAAACTCAGACAAAAAATAATTACAGAATCGGAAAGATCATTTTTTATATATCTTACCCATCAAAAAGGAATCCACTAGGAAAACAATAAGAGAAAAATTTTATCCAGAAATGCAATGTATTTTCAATTAAAAAAATAATTTTATATTAAAATGAATGAATTTTTTTAAATGAATTTTCTAATTTTAAGCCTGCAAGTAATTTAAATATACCTTATTTTATCACCAGTAATCTAAACACACACTACGACATGTGTCCTTAAATTTAATTACAGATAGAATCTGTTAATTTTATTTGAGTTTTTCTTGTTTGAAAAATTACGGCAATTTTGTTTCTTTAGATGAGTTAGGCGCATTGTAAAACTAGTTCAAGGTTATTGATATCCATAAAATGTGCCAAAAGAGAATAATTTGCAAAATGACTTTAAATGTTTTAAAAATAAGGAGGAGGGAAAAAAATCGAATCTTCGAAGAAAAATTTCGTTAAATTTGGAGTTATTTTACGAAAAGAGTAACATGTGCTTGGTTCCAGGAAAAAGTTCTTAAAATAGAAAATTCCCAAAATAGAGCCTCGTTATACGTGGAGGTTTGACTGTATAAAAATAATGCGATGGTTAATTATTTTTTCAAAATCAAGTTTCTAAAGATGACCTGAGCAATTAGAAAAATAGATTCTTACGTAGAAGATATTCAATGTCCAACAAAAAATTATCATTAGTTTATAAAACTTGCTTTTTTTATTACAACATGCGTTTTGAATTTTAAGCATTTTATTGATTAATACAAATCTTTAAATGCCTTTTGAAGTTTTTTAATAAATAACTAGATTTTTCTTCGAAGATGTTAGAGAAATATATCCCTTACCTTCAAATTATTTCAAATAAATAATATATTCTTTAAGATTTTTCAAAAAATAGTCAAAATTTTAATTAAACATTGAATAACTTCGTCATTTTTGAAGATAATCTCACGAAACCTTTTTTTCGTATGTAGAACAATATTACCCAAGATCTGCACGAAAATTGGAAATATTGCTTAAAAATTACGGATTTAAAAAGATTGTGTTTTTCGTCTAATACCCTTTTTGTGAGAACTGATTCAGCTAAACCAGGGATGGCGAACCAACGTTGAATGAGTTGAACAGGCTGAGAAGCCTGTCCAGCGATAACTAAAAAGTAAAAAATAAATTAAAAGTAAAAAAACTTTTTAAAAACAAGCTTTTATTTAAAAGCGCTAAAAAGAATAAAATAAACTTTTCCTTTAAAACTTTTTTTACTATCAACTTATAACGTCATTACACAATTTATATGATTTAAAAGCTTGTCGCGAGATTTACCTGTGTAGATAAACAAGTAAAATAAATAACTTGACTGATTGATTTTAATTTTTAAAAATTCAAACTAAGTAAATACGAGTACTTAAATATTGCGACAAGCTTTTATATCATATAAATTGTGTAATGACGTTATAACTTGATAGTAAAAAAAGTTTTAAAAGAAAAGTTTATTTTATTCTTTTTAGCGCTCTTAAATAAAAGCTTGTTTTTAAAAAGTTTGTTTACTTTTAATTTATTTAAATGGAATAAGTAAAAGCAAAAATACAACTCAGTTAGCTATTTTGTAACTAGTTTTTAAATTGTATCAACTCAGAATACAAACCTCTCGAACAGTTCTCGTTACGTAAGACAGTTTGAAAACAAATGCTGATAAAACTGATCTTTTGATGTTGACGCAATACATCGGATCCTTTTCATCAGTGTAAATTTCCGGAATTTCTCCATTGACGAGAGAGAACAGTATCGGATACCTAAGCAAACGAACAAATAATCTCTTTAGATTCAATATTTAGTTCAATACAAAATTATACAACCACTTCAACATTTATTTTCATTGCAATTAATTTGGATTGCTTTTACCTATAAATAGTTCCCTATTTAGTTATTTTTGCTGATATACTGCATTTTATATATATTTCGCAATTTAGAAGCTTACAGCAACTGAATGCATTCAAAATGTTTGTGTACAGGTATTTGGACTGTGTTTATTTTATGGTTTAAATATCGGATAAATTATTCAACGTATTTTAGCAAAGTTACTATATCTCTAAATATCATGAAGCAACTTAGAAACTATTTTAACAAAACGTGTTCTTTTGAAAAGGCGCAAAAAATAATTTTTTTATAAAGAATCGAAATAAAAAAAAAAGCTTTCTGAGAAAAATTAATTTATATAAATAACGAAAGTTTAAGAAATATTTGAGGAAAGTTAATTCTTAAAAAAAAAAAAAAAAACTTTTAACGCATATTTACATTTATGCAACGAAAGTTAATGTAAAAAATAAATAGTTTTTTTACACTAATTAAGTTACACATACATTATGAAATTTTTTCCCTATAAAACTGAGCTTTAGTATAGGAAAATGTGGTCTCATACGTAAATAGTCTAAACAGTTTATTTGAGCCTGCAAATGTAATGCAGAACATAAAGATCAAATCAGAGGATGTGTTTCTGATGTCTTTTAATAAATAAGTACTTTTAAAAATATTACTTAAAAGCGGGTATTTTTTTCGATGGAAATGGATTATCGAAAGCGGAGATGCCTACCTTAAAATCACATTCCAAATAATTTTGTACTTGCTTATAATGTCTGCAAAACATTTTGCTTCATCAAATGTTAGCGTAAAATTTGTTTTTCCGTAAAGCGGAAGTAAATTTCAGTGCCCACTTTAAAAATTTAAAAAACAAAATAAAGTAGTTTTTCCTCAACAACAGTGTACGTAGGAGCCACTTCAAATAGAGTTGAAGCAAATTTTATTTTCTGCAGTTGTGTTTTACCCGATTCACAAAATTATATTCATTGTACGATTCAAAATCTTCTAAGAACTACATATCGCGTTCGAAATATTTAATACATACTCGATATGCAGCAAATAAACTTTATTGTGTTTTCCGGCTTAAGTTGATTAAAATAATAATAAGAGGAAAATAACAATAGAGGAGTCTATTTCGTGGTCAGAAATAAATGCATCTACGTATTTCAAGAACCTTGGTACATGGGTATTATAAAACAATAATTCTCAACTCAATTTCTTTAATTTCTTTTACTAAAATGTAAAAGAGATGAATCAGACGCAATTGTGATAGTAAAAACAGCTTCATTTCTTCATAAGATCTTCATAGCACTCGAGTGGATACTCTTAAGGGAATTTAAAAATAGTAACTAAACCTAAATGCTTGGTTCTTTATAAAAGCAGTCCAAAAGCTTTAAGCAATTTATAAGACTACAAATTTAGTAGGGTATTCTTCAAAAGTCATATTTACTCAGGAACAGGCCATTACAAGCATTCTGGGTGCAAGAAAATTCGACTCAACGCAAAAGTATTTACAATCACAAACATAGTGGATTTAAAAGTCATAAAAATTTTGAATAGTAAAAAAAAAGATTTTTTTTTTTAAAAAAAAAGAAGAAATTTAAGAAAAAGATATTTTTAACTTATAAAAACTTAATTCATATTCAATTGTCAGCATTTGTTGCACAATATACATTTTTTTAACCGGGCCCCACAAAACATATAACTTAAAACAGAGAGAATTTAAACAAAATTTATAATTAATAAAAGCAAATAAAAAGCTGAGTTCATGTTCTAAATAGTTTTTTTTATTTAATACATATGTAAGTAAATAATAGACTTGAATTCTCTCTTATGCCATCCCATGAGTCGAAGAGTAGCGGGAAACAGTGCCGTTTATCCGAAAGCCCAGGGGCTGGGGGCCTGGAAGAGCCCGGATGAGCTGTGTGACGGATCTATTTGCGTCATTTTTCCTACTAATTCTCTTGGGCAAACTTCGGGGCTAGCATTCACATTAATTGATAGCCTTTCAAGAAGAAACCCTGATATTTAATTAGTTTGACTATATAAAGTCTAGGTTTTGTAGATGTAAGATAGAAGGAGCCGGGGAGCTGTTACGGTGTTACGTAAGTGTGAATATTGGAATATTTCATTCACAAACGTAGCGCGAGTTAAGGAAGTAATTGCTAAGAGATTAAATTATTAGATTGAAGATTTAAGATACATGAAATTAGAATTAGTTATCGGTTCATTAGCGCTTGTTCTCCTTATCTAGTTCACGTAGTCAGGTTTACTTAGAGTTAGTCATTGAGATTAGATAACGCTTTATATATCACTCCTAGGTTTCCTTTTGTAGTTTCACTAGTGATTGTTTAAGTGTGTTTAAAGATAAATAAACTAATTGTTATTATGGAAGTTGCTAGTGATGCTTTGTTTCCCCCTACACCTTTAGACAGGCAAGACGGAGAGAGAGAGGTGCCGATTAGGCCGATACCCCCACAGCTGGACTGAACCAGATTTTCTGGTTATAAATTTCAACCCGTTAGTGCCAAGGGCCCAAGTAGATCTTCTGTGCTCGGGGCCCGAAATGAGCTTAAGCCGGCACTGCCGTTAAAGACAATTAATTCAATTACATAATCTGAAACTTCGAATTCCTCAGCATCTGATACCTTTTGTCTGACCCTGTCTAAGAACTGAGTTGTTTCAAATCCTTACAATACATCAAAGTGAGTAATTACTTCGAAAGCTCTGAGAGGGGTCGGTGGTCTGCGTTTTGGGAAGCGTTGAGGAAGCATGAGTGGAGACGCAGCAGGTAGAAGCAGCCATCTGAATGAGATATGCTGACTTCGCATTGGACGGAGATCTTATGCTCGTCTTGAGTAGAAGCTCCGCTCTCCAGTCTGTACGAGTAGTCATATCCCGGCTGCAAAACGCTCTCTGAAAGACAGAAACGCAAACTCAGACTAACAAATAACATGGTAAAGGAGAATAGAAAAGTAAAAGTAATTTGTTTCATGGATTTTGAACGTGGATTGCTTGGATTCTTCTAGTTCCTTCATTTCAGGAAATATATTAAAACGCGTAACCCCAAACACCTTACCTGTGAAACATATCTCAGAAAAATGTATCTCAAATAGAGATTTTATATTCTCTATTTTATTTTTTCCCGTTATAGCAATAAAAAGGTTAGAAAAAGGTTATTTTGTAAAAAAGGAATTATGATAAAATAACTGTTGTATCTTATGTTTTACCGTAAATGTAAAAAATTAAGACGTAATCATATTTACTTACATTTATTTAATTATAGTATAATAAATTAAATGCCATGTTTATTTTGAAGATCTAAGTGTAAAAAAATAATATCTTAATATGATTCCGAACATTGGAATTTTGTAAATCCTTTTACAAAAGGATTTTAAGGAAAAGGCACGAGCTCAAGCTTTCCCTGTCTCTCCGTCTTATAATAAATACATGCATAGTACTGTGTCTTCTTAAAAATTACAGAAACAAAAGGAAATCAAACCAACTCAAGCTTAACCAAAAATACTGAAAAATCAATTTTTTCCCCCTTGACCCAAGTCAGTCTGGGCATTCCAAATTTGGCTCACTTGAGTTACTCGGGCGATACAGGTGATGTTTTGTACCGCAACAAAATTTTAAATAATTAAGCAGTATAAAAATAAATTTATTTTGCTGAGAAACCCAGATCAAACGATTGAAATCTCAAGATCTTAACCACAAAGACATTTTGAATAGCATTAAATAATTTTAAATAAAAAATAACTGGCTAAGTTGATGTTACACGCTGAATAATCCTAAAAATCAAAAAAGAAGTACAGTACTATGACATACGCCACAATATACGGTATAAATAATTCAGCAAACTTGCAAGATTGCTGACCAATACTAGAAAATTGAGTTATCATATTTTTTTTTGGAAAAAATTAAGTATATAATATATTAAACATCTAATGTAAGCGAAAAAAAGGCGAAACAAATTCGGGTTCTTAAAAAATACTAGGGGAGAAAAATACCCCCACTGTCCGCCTCACGGTGGACTATCCTCCATCGTACAAACAATACAACTGTTCATACTTACTACTCAAATTGTAAAACTGTAACTTGCATGTACTATCTTCTTGTGTAATTATCGTTTCATCTTAAAATAGTGTAAATAATTTTTTTTTTGATGTTTCATACGTTAATATTACTTTCTGTTGATTTATTTTATGATAAAAATTGTAATATTCGCAAGAAACCTGCGTTCTTTACGTTATAATGGCGTTTCAATGGAAACTTGGTAGATATAGCCAAGTTGGCATTATTTTTGGCGAACAAATTTGTTGTTTTGGTGACCATATGGATGCTTCTGAAAATTACTGAAGAAATCTATAACATCACTACCTATGACATAAGTGGATTTTTCGAGAAAGCGCTGGAAAGTAGGGGAAGACCCCCAAGGCAAATCGTTCGTGGTACTCCTCTGCAGTTAAGTTCAATTTTTTACAACCCATTTTTATTAATAGTATAATTAGTAAAAATGGGTCTATAGTTACTATACCTTGTGCATAAATAAATTTATACAAAATACTTTATATATATATATATATAGAGAGAGAGAGAGAGAGAGAGAGAGAGAATTATTAATTGTTTCATTGAAGAGAGAAAGAGAAATGGACAAATAAAACAATAATTAGGTAATTAGAATCTTTATAAATTGGTTGACTAAGCAACAAAGTTTGTAAGAGTTGTGATAATAATGGATTTTCCTGCAACTAGCGTCTCAACGAAACTTTTTTTTAAATTAGTGGCAACTCAAAATAGACAAGCGTCGAGGGTGTTAAGAAATATGCGTAAAAGATCTGTTCCAAATGTAAAAGGTGAATGAAAAAAAAGTTTATTACCGTGATCTAAAGGGGGACAGGCATCAGAGAACACGTGACCTGAAACAAAAGAAGGAAGTTAATCTCAAGCTGACGTGTACTAGTATTTTTACATCCCCAAATGCGACTAACAGAGTAATTTATCAAATAGCGATAATTGCAACCCACTGCAAAGATAATTTGGATTGTATCGATAGGATATTGAGGTCAATAGTCACAACCAGTTTCTTTGATACAGATTAAATTTTGTTGTATATTTTTTATACTGATTAAACTTAAATTTAATCTGTTTTTAAAGTATGCATAAAAGAAATAGAGTTTTCCTTGTACTTTCTAAAAGTCAATCCTATCACATGCTTCTTAATATCCAAATATTATTTTTAGTTATAAAAAGAAAATAAACTTTATTCTACTTGGAACACTGACGAATATAATTGGATATAAATATATGAAAAAATGCATTAATCTTTTCTTACATTATAAATAATTTTAAATTTTTATAAATACACACAAGATTGCTTTCTTAAAGCGACTCATATTTCACAGAGAAACGTCAATAAAATACTGAAATAAAAAAGAAAGTACAATGTTTTCTGAATAAAAAAATACCAAATACCAAGCTGAAAAATATACAATCTCTCACAAAAATCTATATACACCCTCAAAAATGTAAATTTTTCAATATAATTATGTGAATTGGAATTCAAAAGTTCTCAGAATAAGTCAATAACTTAAAAATATTACTAGTTAAATTTCTATAACAGATTCTTTTTAAAATAAGACTCTTGAGAGACAACACACTTTTGTCATCGCTTGTAAAAGTCGAAACATTTCTGAAATCCAATTTTAGTCATGTCCTTTAATTCAACCTGTGATGTATTTTTAAATTCATCTGCAGATTAAAATCAATGACCCTGCAAGCGACCAGCCACTTCAGGAAATAGGCTGAAGTCGCAGGGGACGAGATCCGGGGAGTAGGGTGCCGCAAAACAATTTTTTTTGTAAGAAAGTCAGAACGAGGGAGGGTCAGTGCACAGGAGTGCAAATGCAAAAATACCCATGACTGCTTAGTCAACAATTTTTGTTTCATTCGGATCGACTCACGAAAACGACGCAGGATATTTACATAGAGTTCTTTGTCTGTCTTTCAGGGATAAATTCCAGATGCACAATGTCGTGTATATGGAAACCTAGTATGACCTTCTCTTTAGAGCGACTAAATAAAAGTGAAGCTGTGAAAAGTGAAAAAGTCACTGAGCTCAGTGACTACATCTGGGGACTGTAAGTTTTGCCTACGAAATCAGGAGACAAATTCAATGAAAAACAAATCAATAAAACCCTGAAAAAGATGCACCACACCTGTTGATGACAGAAGAGTATAAGAACTGTGTATTCAAGATAAAAGCATGCCCTCTACGGCCATCAGAAGTGATCTGACTGATACTGGTGATTCTGTAAATTCAAGAATAATCAAGAGAAGATTAACAGATGTTAGACTAATAGGTAGAAGCCCACGAAAAAAATACTTATCTCAATTTACAGGAGCGGGAAAAAAATGTGGGCAAAGGAACACATTAATTGGAGAAATGATCAGTAGTCACAGTTATATGGAGCGATGAAACTAAGATATCGTTTTTCAGTAGAAGGGCGAAAATACTCGTATATAAGACTTAGAATAGGAGAAGATCTATATCTTGACTGCATTCAGGCAACTGCGAAGAACCCATTTAGTGTTATGATTCGGTCATGCATGTCAGCAGATGGTATTGATCACCTTCATGTCATCAATGGAACACTGAAAGCCAGAAATTATATTGGCACTCTTCTAGAACCCAAACTTCTTCCTTCCATCAGGAATCCTTTTCACAACAATGCTTCATTCTACCCTCTGCCACACAACAAAATTATCAAAATAGTGGTTTCACGCAAACAGTATTGAATTGTTGTTCTGGCCAGGAAGCAGTTCTGACCTCAGTCCTGTCGAAACCTTGTGGCACATCAAATAGAAGAGAACTAATTGAGGCTATAATTGTTTCCTGGCATTTTGTAATACCGAAGAAAGAGCTTAACACTATCGACAGCTTAACGAAACATCAATATAAAGCTGTAATAAAAAATGAAGGACATCACTAAGTACTGATAACTCACTGTAATTAACAGCATCTAATGTATACCGATAATTATCGCAGCTTATTTTTTTTGTATTGAGTTCAGTATTAAATTTTCTTTAAAACGATATAAATGACTTTGCATACAGTGAAACGTGACATTTTTTATAAGCATTCAAATTTAAAAGCATAAAAATTTCCGAAGTGTTATAATAAAATATATATTTTTATAAATAAAAAGTGTTTAAAATTTCGGCCACCTCCGAATTGTTCAACTAATAAAATGTCACTTCATCGTAAATTTAACTTCGTAAAAATGTTTTAAAAAATTTTAAATCCCATTATTTTATTAGGAATATGGTCACTTTAGGATTAATCACGTATTAAACTGTAATACAAGAGATTAGTGCATTTAGTTTTAATTTTTTGAAAAATCTTTTTTTTAACTAAACCATAAAAATAACTTTTTAGATAATAATAGAAAAATGAATAAGTTGTCTGCTATCGTGAGAGCTAAATAAATCGGTTTATGAAAATAAGGGGGGGGGGATGGATCTTAAAATTCGAATTATAAAAGGAGAGTACTATATTTTTAATCTTTAGTTTGGTTTGTTGTTAAAGTTGATATTTATTTGTGGGACTGCTATATGTTTTCCATAAAAAATGTATTAAATGGCACATATTTATTTTATCGCAAGTATTTAGGCATGCTAATTAGCACAATGTGACAGAACACTCCATAAATGGATATTTGTTATTTAATTGTTTCTTTGAATAATTTTTCCTGCAACCCCCAAGTAGATAAAAACTATCTAGAATTTCATGTTCTGAGTCTATTATTTTCTAAACATAAAGACAAATGAATATGCAATAAGTGACAGAACAGTATAAATGCATATTCAAAGAAAATTTAATTTTACATCTCTTTATCTGTGTTTACATATATACATACACTGGCTTCCAAAAGTTAATGTACAACATATTTTCTGAGGTTCGCCATAAAAAAATGGCAGCAGCAATGAAATTTATTGTTTGTATGAATAATAATAACGAATTTAAAAAAACTAATGACAAAAAGATAGCTACCCCATTTGTTTTATAGAAAATAACAAGTATGTATATGCGAGAGAAATATATGCAAATATCAAGCTTTCATAATTTCGTGTGCAATTTTTGTGGATTTTCAACTGTTGTTGGAGTTTTGTTGGCAATAGTCAATACAGTCTAGCAATGTTTAAAGTAGAGGTTCCCAAACATTTTTGCCTCATAGATTCCTTGTCATATTTTTTGGTTTGTAGTAGACCCATGCTTATTTTTTTAATACTGAATTTTTACAAATTTATCAACTTAAATGTATTTTTGACAGCTAGTATAGAGCTTATTTACTTTAAAAGAATTAAATTTCTCATTGTATCGAAGTATAATGTTTAAAACTTAAGAAGCACATGCTAATTAATTAGATTAAATTTAATTAATACATAAAGTAGCTGAACGACATACAAATTATTTTAATGGGAGGGATGAACCTTGTGATTCAATAACACATTTTCAACATTTGGTATCTATCTTTTCAAGTTTAACCTTAAATCTTCTCTGTTATTAATGACCGGTTTTCTTCTTCCCTTTCTTCTTTCTTTTTTTGTTTTGGAGATTGGCAACCGTGCTGAACCACTAGGAAAATCAATTAAAAATTTTCTCACTATATTATATAACAGGTATGTCTTTTTAAAAGCCAAAATTGCTTGTATTCGTTTCTAAACTTTAAGATTATCGTTAGTGTCTATTCCGATCAGTTCTTATTGTAATAAGAATTTTTTTCCAACCATATTTTGGCCATACAAACCGTAGTCAAAGCAAATTGTGATAACTCACGACCTCCAATGTTATACTGCTTTAGCTTAATTCTGGAATGAAGCGCTGAAATATTCCTTGTTTTAGTAAAATTAAGGTTTGTCATCTTATAACTGCAAATTAACCTCATTAAATTTAGTAAATAAATCTGCTAAATAAATAAAATCAGGTTTCCACTCGATTCCATTTTCAATTAAAATTAGTAACGATTTGCTTTAATGACACTATCATAGACCCCCATTTACACCTCATGAACCCCTAAATTATTTTTTCGCTTACGTAGACCCCTTGCAAGTCGTCATAGACACCTTGGGGTCCATATAGACCACTTACGCGATTCGTTAAGGTGGCAGGCAGTCGGATGGATAGAAATGCTGATGCTGCTAGACATCTCAATGTGTCACACGGTGTAGTCCAACGACTGTGGAATCAATTTCAGTCCGAAGATTTTGTCCCCAGAAGACATGTGCTTCGCCGATCACAGGCTACAACACCCTCCAGAAGACTGTTTTCTATCTCTTTCGGTCCGAATAAAAACAACTGCACCATAGCTCATTGCAGACCATTTAGTAACATCAGGGAGGAGAATCTCTGCTATTACGGTGCGAGGACGCCATCACAATTCTCTATGCAAGACGATCAATTGTGTGTGTCCCCCTCAACGGACGACAGCGAAGGGCCTGTTTATTGTGGGCAAGGTAACACTTTCCTCGACCAGACTGCGACGGGCTTCTGTACTCTTCCCAGATCCGTTTAGATTCACACTGGAGAACGATTCAAGGCGTCTTCTGATCTGTAGGGTACAGCACACCAGATACCATCAATCCAACACTGTTAAAGGACACAGTTATAGAGGTGGTGGAATCATGATATGGGGAAGAATATATCTCGGTTGTTGCACTGACCTGCATGTGTTCTATGGAGGAATTCTGACTGGTGTGAGATATAGGAATGAGATCCTTAATCCATATGTCCACCCAAATGCTGATGGTATTGGTAACGATTTCAATCTGATGGAAGATAATACTCGACTTCTCCGAGAGGAGGTTTTTGAGGACTATCTTGAGGGTCATGGTTTGGAGTGACTGGAATGGCTGGCTGTCTCCAAACCTGAATCTGATAGAACACCTTTGGGACTATCTTGGCAGTCAGGTTGATGATTTAAGTCTTTCTCCAAGGTCGTTACATGAGTTAAAACAAGGCTTACTCCGTGTTTGGTATATTTGCTTTCACATTCTTAATTGACAGCATGTTAAGTCAATGCCGCAGTGCAATCAAATTAAGAGGGGACATATTCCTTTTTAGAATCCTTTTTGTAATGCTTCTGTGACATTTTACCACATAAAAAGGTGTGATGTACTGTTTTCTGCAAGAAGGGACTTTCCCGCCAAGAGTGCTTTTTTTGTAACTCATTTTGCATTAAATTTATGTAATTTTTTTATGAAGCACTCAATTAATAACTGTTTAATGCATATTTCCACCGAAGTTGTTTCTACATTTACTAATTTGCCAATAAGATGCAAAAACCGCTTGCACTTTAACTCTTGGAGGTCAGTGTATATATATCAAGAATATTTTCAGAAATGTCTGTTCATTATATTTTTAACTAAATTGTTTCCTTTTAAACTATTTGCCAACGAAACTGCGTTATAATTTTACTAAGATGTTCAAAAGTTTGTAGTATCATATTTTAGAAATGAATACATAGAAGAAAGGTTTCAAAATTATGATTTTATGGCATGTTATTTTTGTTTTTTGTATTATTGTTTATTTACTCTACTGATTTTCTAGAAGAATAGATAAATAGAAAATTTATTACTTTAAACATTGTTATAGGTTTTACGAGTTAGATGCAAAAAAGGGAAGGAAATACGCATGATTTTCCAAACATTTATGTTCAGGACTTTTAATAATTTTTTGTTTGCAGAACTGTTTGCACTAATTGAATTTAATTTCCAAACCAACACTGTATTCTACCGTATTTATAATACATTCCATTGTTTGCATTCTAAATTCCTCGTAGTTTTTTTTATTAGTGTTTTTATTTTATTTCTTATATTTATTATACTAAAAAATATCAACTACGTCATCTGGAAGGAAATGTAATGAAAATGCAATTAGGTGATTTGATTAAAAAATATTCATAATTTATCAAAATTTATCTTTTAAAATTAGATTTCATTGGAGATAATTTATTTTTCGTAGTAAAATTATTTGGGGGGAGGGGAGAAGACATTCATAAAATACATTCTGATAAATTCGTAATCAGCAGCTTAAGCATCAATAATTTTATGAACTTTAATGTAATCTTAACGGCCTACACCAAAAAAGAAAAAATAATTGAGTCAACTCACCTGCAAATAGAAGAAGGTAATACCAGGAGCGCATCTTTCAAGGTAAAATTATTCCTCGAGCAGATGTACTACCATCTTTAATAAAACTCGCTCATTATTTTTCTTACGGAAAAAAGTCGCATCTAAAATAGGAGAAAACAATCAAAGAAAACTTTCTCCTCAAGAGTAATCTGGAAATAGAAGGTTTTTGGAAAGTGAATCGGATTTCAATCGAAGCTTTACAATATTCAGTATGACTTTTATGTAAGAAAACGAAATACATTATGTGATGGTTGGTCTTATGAATGGGCACAGAAAAATAAAGGCATGGGGTCTAAATTTTAAATATTAAGACAGTCGACTGTTGATGATTCGAAGTTGGGTGGGTGAGTGAGTGAGTGAGTCATTTTGGGGTTTATTGGCACAAGAGCCGATTTCGGCTATACTGCGCCAAACATTTGTTTTAATATATGTGGCCTAGACGGGAAGAGAAAGAAAGAATGAACTGAATGACAAGAAAGAGGGTCGAAAATAGAGAAGGATCATTAGGATACCCCGGGTTCGTGAAGCCCGTGTTTACCAAAGACAGTAAACCCCGTGGGAAAAGGAAAAGATCACTAGGGCACCTCGGGATTGTGACACCCGTACTCACCTAAAGAAGGTGAGCCCCCTGAGGGGGATTCGAAGTTGGAGGAACCAATGAAAAACTTCGAATTATCAAGAAGGTAAGAAAAAACTCCCAAAATACACGAAGTGTAGTTTTTTTCTAACACATTTAAATTTTAAACTATATAATAAAACAACAATTGTACATATGCATAAAATTACTTTAAAGTATTTTCAAAAATATATATTATACACAGTAAAAATATTAAAGTCCTGTATTAAAAGAATACGTTTATGTATGTAGTAATCCTCGAATATGACTCTTTTACGCCCCGCCAAATCTCTTCCATTCCTCATGGGAAATAAAATCGTTCCGAGCCCGGTTCCCTCAGACACTGTCCCCAACACCATTAGCTCTTCAAGGCAGGGTCCAGTCCGGCCCCTACCTTGTTTTGTGCCACATGCTATAAGTCACACATGAACCATAAATCGTCACACACACACATATCAGTGAGACGCAAGAAACACAATCCTACGCATCTCTTCTTCGCAATAGCGGACCATCCTTTCTGAACACATGTGCAGCAAGACCAAGTGTTAAACAGAAGATATGGACGTCTCACAACGAGTGCGAACAGAACTGTCCTCTTAAAGAAGAAAAGTATTAAAAGTATCTTTTCGCCAGGGAACTAAGAAACACAAAGAAGGGGTACGTTACAGGGGAGACACACAGAGATAATGCAACTTGAAACATGTAAGCGCCAACCTGTTTGCTGCATGACTTTAGATAGTAAGTGTTCGAAAATCGGGAGTTTCAGAAAAAAACTTCTAATTATATTGTGTGTTGTAATCTGACCAGACATAGATTTTATTGTGCAATATTTGAGAGTACCAAAACGTGTTGTTTTTGTTCGAAATATCAAGAGTTTTTCGAGGGGCTGAGCGAGAGGTTCGTATTATCGAAGGTTTGAATTAGCGAGAGTCGACTGTATTTATTTTAAAGAATAAACACCGACAGATCTAATTTCCTCTGCACCCAGACATAGAATGAACTCTCCCCGCCACGCCAGAAGGAGGGGGGATGTAATACCATTGTCTCCTTTAGCAGGTGACGTTTCCAGTCGTATGTGGACTTCGAACTCATACATTATGATAGTTAAAACTGTTCAATAACTATGCCGTACGTAATCATAAGAAAAAGAAGTCAAACAAATAAAATTTTCCAAATGCATCACATTCAAACGCAATGCATGATATAGAAAAGTTTTAAGAAAATATTTTACTGCATTTTCGTTTCAAAGGCAAAACAGGGAGAAAAAAACTGAATCCAAATCTCTTTTTTGTTTCATTCTTCTTTATTTTATCTTTCTCTTTTCTTTTTCTCTTAAAGATACATAAAGAAAGGAAGAATACAAAAATACTATGAAAGCGTTCTTAGTATGTGTCTTTCTGGTTTCCCAAATTTACAAACTCATAACGAAGACTCAAAATTTTATTTTAGTATCAGAATATTCAGTTTTATATTTCAGATACAAAGTTTTGGAAACACTTAGTTCTAAAAGTTAAAAATTCTCCAAAAAGAATTTTTTAAAATTCCAATAAATACAAAATTTGTAGAGTATGCCACTTTTTTTTATCTGTTTTTGTTTCATCCAACAAGGTATAACTACTACCCTAGTTCCGAGATGAATTTAGTAACTGCGCTGTTCAATAAAAAATTTTATTGCGGAATTTTACGAAAAAAATAAATAAAGGAATTTAAATAAAAAATGTGAAAGCCTTTCGTTGTAATGGATTTTCGGCATGTATTTTCCTTTTTAACTGAATTCAATTGTTGCCCATCCATCGAGAAATCCTTATTCCGTCACGTTTCACGTTCTTGTAGACAGCCGCCTGCTCTATCAAACTATGTTCTGGAAATCAAATGAGCCCCATTCTACTTACTCTCTGCAAACTTTAATCTCTTAAAAATTTTATAACTTTCAAAAAAAGTACCAATTTTTTATTTTTGAAAATTGTATAAAAATAATTGCAGTATGAAATAAATAGCTGAAATAAACCAACTGCCTCAAACTACATTATAAATAATCGAGTATTGGCATCTGGTATGTAAAATAAGACATTTCTTTTTCCTGCATGGTGTTTTTAATCTTTATGTGCATACCAAGTATCCAAGCAGAAACAATCCGACAGGAGAATATGTGGAGCAGCCTGGACTATTTGCGTACTGTATTGTGAATGCCCTTGGCAATGCACTGTAGAGACGCGCAGCGACGATGGTGTGTTCAACGGCAAAACTGGCTACAAAATTAGTTTTTTCAGACCAGCTCCAGTTCTCTGTGCAACAACAGTCTGCAGGCATGTCCTACCTGGTGGCACCTAGGAGAACTTATTTGTCCTACTGGCATTTGATAACATCATACAGCCTTGCAATTGTTAAAATGATATGTGCAGCCATTGGTTACATGATACGAGTACCTCTTATTCGCTTCGTCATTTATCTGAATAGCCAATGTTACATTTCTGTGACCTTAAGGCTGTGCTCTATTTTTGAAGCCTCGGAAACGTCATCTTTGAACAAGATAACATAAAATCATATGTGTTAGGACATTGTGTGTCCTTGAGGATGTTCGACTGTTGCCCTGGAAGCAAGATCTCTCATCCATTTAAAACATCTGGTATTTATTGCTGAGAGACTGGGTAGTCACTGCTCTGCAGTCACAACGATTGATGAAATGTGGATTAGACTTGAAACAGAATAGAATTATTTATCCGTATCATTCATCCAAATCAAATTTGACTCAATGTTTAAACTAACTGTAGCCCTTTTAGCTACAAGAATCGGCAGCTGTGAACCCTGCGAACCTACCGATGATTTAATTGTGTACAAATTTAATCACGGTTTCTTCCTACTATGCTTAATACGTACAATAAATAAAGTTTTATGTGTGTTGTTTGCTTTCCTTTTTGGTGATGCAATTTTGATAGTTAGTAGTGTTTGTTTTTCAATTAAGAGAAAATTGTTGTCTCTCCCTTGTATGAGCGTAAGAGAAAGTGGTAATTTTTCTAGTTTATATTATTTTTACTGGTTCAATATATTTGTATGAAATAATAGTTTCAGGAGTTTTAAATAGTTAATTATTTCTTATAAAATAATAACACACACATTTAACTTTTATATTTAGACATATAATAAAAATCAAATTGTTTCAGCAAAACATTAATGATAGTGTAAACAGTAATTGAAATAACTAAAGTATAATATGCGGTGACATTTAATTTGTAGAAAAAATTACATAAATTTTAAATTGAAAATAACCGGACAAAAAAAGTATTACTTCATTGTCTCGATTCATTTAAATTATTCTTGTTGCAAGAGTTTATCCTTATTGATTT
This sequence comes from Trichonephila clavata, assembly GCA_019973975.1. Taxonomy (NCBI): domain Eukaryota; kingdom Metazoa; phylum Arthropoda; class Arachnida; order Araneae; family Nephilidae; genus Trichonephila; species Trichonephila clavata. Next base: position 365,286 of record BMAO01003848.1, on the reverse strand, counting down.
CTTGAGGAAATCACTGAACACAAAAAACAAAACCTTTCCTCGCGAATCAATGAATTAATTGAAAAAATTAAGACCAAAACTTGAAACGGATTTAAAGAAAATCATTTTTAAAATCATTTAAAACATTCACAATATGTCTGTAACGTTTCATGTAGTGTTAATTACAAAATAATGCATTCAAGTAAAAGTAAGAGCTTCGAAAAGCATAGAAAAAAATTCTGTGCAAACTTTAAAATTTAATCAAATCCTCTAAGAGATACAGAAATAACAAAAAATTTATGCATTTTTTTCTCAATCATTTCGAATTTTAGAGACAATTACTGTGTAACATTTATAGCTGATTAAATGAAGCAATGTCGGTCAAAGTCAATTCTTTAAAGGTCAGTTTATAAATGGTCAATTTTTTCAAAATACATTTATAATTTTGTTCGGATATTATTCTAATTTTTTGTTCTTGTACAACCATTTCTCAAATGTTGGGTTTTGATAAAAGGAAGCCTTTAATATTAGAAGTTGGCCGAAACACTGAACATAAGCCTCACGAAAAATAATAATCATGTCCATTTTTCTCTTAGGATATAATTTTGAAAGAGCTCAAATGAACGCACTGCTAGGCGAATATCGAGATAGTCAGTGTCAAATTCTGCGAGATGCTAATGAAGAACTTGATTAATGTTTAGATTGGGAACCGGCAGTTCATTTTCATTCCAGTCCAATAACTTATCTGCTATTAAACTGTCTCCTTTTAAGTTTCTCGAAAGAGAGCTGGTATTAAAAGATTTCTCAACCCGGTTTTTCAAATTAATTACTGGGTATTTTTTTATCAGATCTTAGGGACGCGAAAGTATCACTTTCAAGTCAAAATATTTTTTCCCATACACTTGTGCTGAATATCAGTTCTGGTTTTAAAAGGACATAATGTTCCTTGGTCTTGCAATACGGATAATTCAATAATGTCTAACTGTTTCGCAGAGTGCAGTAAGGGGTCACAATTTTCGTCTCCTATTTGAACACAACAAATTAATACACATACAAAAACTAAATATTTCTTAATATTCTATTTCATGTGAATGTTTCCCAAGTGTGTTATTTGACTTTACTTATTTGCTTATTAACGTAACACTCTGAAGATTTCGAGTATATTATTGGCGATAAAACTCATTTTTCAAAAATATAATCAAGTTACGACAACAACTACTGAAATAATATTCACCTTTCCAAACTTCCCCAAAGAGCCAACGCAAGGGCTTTGAGCCTCAACATATTTAACGTGCATCAGTTCCTCTCCACGATTCAACCACGAGTTCTCTACATGACCAACCGAGTGAATGACAGGTAATAAAAACACGAGATGATCCATTCTTCCAAATTCCTCAAAATTAATTCCATATTCTACAGACGACTTCTATAGCAATTCATTAAACAAATAATAATATTTTAGGCCTTCGCATAACGATGCATTAAAGAAACTGAAGAAATGGTTCAAATCTGGAATCGGGGAATTCAGGTTCTGTACTTGACGCGAGAGAATTACTAATACATTCCGTTAACAATCAGATAAAAAAAAAGCGCTATTTCCATAATTCGCAACTTTTCCTACGTAGGTGCTCATTTTAAAAGTTATTCTTTGGATCAGCCTGGCATGTCAGTTGAAAATAATTAAACACAAAATCTCAGCATGGAATCAGATTTGTAAAAGGCACAATTTATGTTAATATTGCGATGAGATTTAAAGTCATACCTGATGGTTCCATAATTTTCCAGCAGAACATTTTCGAACAAATTTAATAAATACCTTACGTCACTTAACAATACATTTGAGTGAGAGTCGCACGATAAAGAAACGCGAGAGCTATTGATGACAAACCTTATAATTTGGAACCATGGTTAATTGACGTAGACGACACCAGAGCAGCCCCATCAGACATCCTTTTCCCCAACGTTCACACCATGCCAAAGTGGAAATTTCCAGTTTCGACATATTTAACATGCATCAGTCCCTGTACTGATCTTTAATGGCCACTTGGCTACGATGTTCTTAGTGTGAGACCGAGCCAAATCAAACTGTCACCTACTTGGTGCTCAAAGGTACGGTAAACAATAGGCGTACAACTTGCCCCTTGCCACTATAAATTTCGTGGGCCTCGATCTGACACCTTCAATCAGGTGGCATTAGTAACAACATCAACAATGGCACAAGGGCTCGAACTCATGACACGTCAGTCACGAGCTCATGACTATGACCACTAGGCTACCACGACCACTCGATAGATTTGAGAACAAAGTCAATTGCATGTGAATTATAAAAATTATAGAAAAGTTCGAAGAAAATTCATGCAAAGAACAGTTTTATCCACAAATATATTAATACATATCGTAAAATCCGGCGTATAACGCGTACCTATACTCTCAAGTTGTAATTTTTAATTTTTAGGTATATCGCCGTATAATGCGCCCCCTCTTTTTTGAACCTGAAATGAGTATGCGCACAATGCTCTAATATTTTGAAGTCATTTCAAAGTTTAAGAGAAAAAAAAATGATATATTTCTAGAACTACAACCTTTTAAGTTCATGAGAAATGTCATTTCTTTTGAATTTCTTTTTCACCTCACAATATTGCAATAAATGTAGAAATCTTTTTAAAGCTCTCCTTTTTATACGCGGCGTATAACACGCACCCGTAAATTTCGATCTCGTTTTCTGTGTAATAAGTTTACGTTAAACGCCATATTTTACGGTATGTATAATTTAATTAGTTATACTCACCTATGCACGAAAAAAGAAATGTCTTGTCTGGAAGAAGAAAGCACCGCGAGAGAGAAGTCGTCGCCTTCGGAAGAAAGTGTAAAATGCACCGGGTAAAATGGCATCGATGAAGCAAAACTTAAAGCATGCCCTCCGGCTACTTTCGAAGACGAAGAGAGAGAAAAATTAGAAGATACAAAAAAAAATAAAGAAACGACTCTCCAGACTAGAAATTAACGCTGTCGTATCCTTCTGCGCATGCGCAATGAAATATGGATAAGTGTTTCACAATTTTGGATTCTTGGGATATCAAATGTTTATAAATTATGGATGGCGTATTTCTTTGGTGCATTGAAAATTCAACAAATTCTTTTCAATACTTGTTATTTTAGATTCTAAGAGCAAGAAGCATATATTCTTCAACATTTTAGAATTCTGTGTACCAAATGAAACCATGATTAATAAAAAGAGAAGCAAAAACAGAAATAAATTTTGACTAGCAATCGTCTTTTCATCGACTCATTTTAATCAAACTCTTTATGCTTCTTAAAATAACCATTAGTCAACATAAATAAGTTTTTAGCCATGATAGTTGGCCAAACTTGTTTAGCCGTTAGTCAACATAAGCAACACAAACATACTGTTTTAAAAATCCAACCCAAAATTTATTTATTTTTTAAAAATTAAAGTTATTTTATGCTGGAAATATTTTATTAATTTTAAATATTAATATAACATTGATACTTCCCTAACCAGTAGAGAGTAGCGTGCTTTATTATGCCACTCATTTCTGTCATAATTGATGCATTATTTCTGTGTAAGCAAATACGGTAGTTCTTTATCGGCTTAGCTCTCAAATGTTGTAGTTCTCTTCCAAGTTATAAAATCTCTAAGCCACTTTCAGAAGACATGGTTAAAAATTAATTTTAAATCTTAAAGCCTAAAATAGTGCAAAATGAAACTATGTGTTCAAACATGCATCGTAGATTGTTTTCATAAATCATAATTTAAGAAAAATAACATTTAGATATTTTTCAAAATAAATTTTTTATGAAAATGTATAAATATTTTTATAAAAATATTTGCTTTCAAGGATAATTTATTACGTTTTAGAAAAAACTGTTGATTTAATTATATATACACAACGAGTTAAATTATAAATAATTTTTATAACAAAAAATAAATTTAGGTATATCCAAAGGATAATCGAACAAAACATACTTTTAGAGTAATCGGTAAGAAATGAAGTAAAATAAAATTATAGTTTTAAAAAAAACTAAAGAACACGCTTTCATACTGAATCGAACTAAAAAGCTAAAAAATACTTCTTAAAATAAGAATAAAATAATCAACGAGAAAATTAATATCATTGTGGTAAAAGCGTGGGGTGCTTTGTACTACATTTTCACACTAACTCAACATTTCGGAATGGAAGTTAGAAACTATAACAATTGATATATTTAAAGAACACCCCACGTTTTTACCCCACCCCCCATGACAGTAATTTTCTCGTTCATAATTTTATTCTTATATTAAGATTTTTTTTTTTAATTTTTAGTTCAAATCAGTATAAAAGCATGTTCTTTAGTTGTTTTTTTTTTAACTATAATTTATTTGTAAAAAAAAAATTAGATCAAAATGTTTTAATGACAATATTAAAGTTTGATATGTTGTAGTCCATATTCTCATGTATCTGCTTTCAGGAATGTTGATTCCTGTCGCACTACGAAGCTTCACGAGAGCTTTCGACGACGGATCTCGTAATTTTGAGCCTATTTTCAAGAATGGTTTGATTGGTACTTTTTTAAATGCCTTTGGCAACCATACCAATGCAATCAATAAGCCATGTTTCAAATATTTTTTCAATCGTGGTTGGCAATTTTTTTTTCTCTATTACTTTTTCTCTCAATTCAAATGAGAAAATAGAAAAGCTGCTTTTCAATTAGCCCCATGGGAAATGCATTTTTACTGAAATGAAATATCCATATTTAACTATTTTATTATGCTGTTATTCCATGTAAAAAAATTGGAAATCAACCCACATTTACATGAGGCCACTCGCCAAAGAACAATTCAGCGTCAAAACCAAATACTAAAAATTTAATGCATAATAACATAAGACGGAATAAAGTAAAATTTTAACACTCTCAAGGCCTAAAAGAAAAACTTTCTTCTCTGTTAGCAAGGCTTCTATTAAGCAATTTTAAATTTTCGATTACAGCCCAGAAAACTACCATACTTGCCTTATGTATAATTTGATTTTAAAAAGGACATTTTTTTTTCAGTACGCTAGATTTTTTTTTTTTCAAATATTGTACTCCAGATTTATTTCTCAAAAAAGTACAGGTTAAAGCTTCACATACAATGGACCATTTTTACGGGTAAAAACTTTTGACAGTTAAATTTAAAATTCCTGGCCAAACTTGCATTTGTTTTATATAGTAGTGAAACTACGTATATGCGTATATAAGGATCGGTAACAAAATTTTCGCTCAAGTTTGGTACGAGATGCACTTTAATGCAATAGATACCAAACGCATTCGAAGAGCAGTGTTTTTATATGTGCTGCGACAGTCGTTATCTAGGACTTCTCTAAGTGGCCCATTCCGCAAATGGAGTCACGCGCGCCGAAAGAGATTTCGCAGATGATGGAAAGCTAAATCACTTCCAGATGTCACTGGAATTTTGTGTTTTTCTTAGGTATCAATATATGGGCTACTAGATTCATCAGCAGGATAAGAGAGTTCTTAATTTAAATATCCTACCCAAAATGTTCTTTATATTTCGACTTGAAAACATACCTCTACTTTCATTTATGCTTCGCAACAAAAAAAGTGATTTAAAGGTATTGAGAGTTTTTTAATGGTAAGTCTAATGTTTTCGAGCAAATGCTCCTCAAAAGTGAATTTCAGAATCGTTTCATTAAGTACTGGGATGATAACGCTGTGGATATCTTCCTTTCCTTGTCCCGCTTAGCTTCAGTATTTATGAAATCACTTCATTTTATGAAAGGTAAAGAGTATAAAATTCGTAAAATTTTCAGAATTGGTTAATATTTGACAATAAAATGTATCTTAAAATAATAAGGGAAAAATATAATAGCAATGAAACCCGAAGTATTGCGCATGAAAAATAAAAGGTAGTAAATACGTAAAGCACTAAATATGTCATTAAAAAATTCTTGTAAAATTTAATACATGTTGCTTTCTTCTTTAACAAAGAATCCTTTCTCGGTTTCCAATTGTAAAACGCCAAATGTAAAATACAAATACGTTACTCAAAGTAGTAAATGAATTGTGTGTGAATCTGTGACATTAAGACAACTGTTTTCTCAAAATATGTTTCAATGAGTCAACTGGAACTCTCAACTAGAAATATATATTATTTTTCATTGCTTCATATAGGATGTGTTTTTGTATTATTATACAATATAGAAGACCCGGCCACGCGTTGCTGTGTGTGTGGCTTTGTTTTAATACATTAATTCAATATTATTCTAAGCTATTCAATGCAGTCAAATTAATCTTTGTTTACGATTTCGGAGGGTTGGAATAAAGTATAAAACAAAATAATGACTTTAATTTTGTATTTTATTCATCTCCTATTTGATTATAGTATAATGCATGAATTACTGACGAAGTTGTTAAGTGACAACATATGAAGATTTAATTTTATAAAAGGGGTGAATAACGTTGATTTTTTGCAGTTTTTAAAATTATTTTTATAATTTTAAAGTATAAAATAAATAATTTTATATAACTATTTGCTAATCGGTGCTCAATATTTTTCGGTAAACCCCGTCTTTTGGTAACTGAAATAGATTCAATGGTTTCCACACACGTGAGCATGTAACATATAGTTGCCCATTCGATAAACATGGATTTTCTAAGTCCAAGCATCAAATGCATATTGTTTGGGTTTCAGATTTATTTATGGTCATCGCAAAAGCCAAATGAATCGGGAATTGAAGCGCTTTGAATGGAATTAGAAAATCTGATGGTATCAGTGGAATACGTGGCAACAGATTCCGTGGCAACAGAGCCGAATTCTCGTTTAAATTTTACAGTCAAAATGTTTGCTTCAAGTAGTTCCTGGTAATTCTTTTGATGATCAAACGTGCAATGTGTTGCATAATTTAGATGGGTTTAAGTTACACAGCAGAATAAACAGGGAACCAATCTTCAACCGAAGATTGTGAGGTGACATTCCTGATACATCTAGAAAATTCAAAAACTAGGTTGGGAATTTAAGGTTTTGTTTTCATCAACAATAATGACGATTAATTTGAGAGGCATTGGATCACCTGGCAACAACTCCGTATCTGGAAGTTTATTTCATCATAATATCAGCATTTTTTTCTGATTAAGTAGCAGGATTGCAGAGGGTATAATTATCTAGATAATTATACAGAATGTCTGGAAAGCCACTCTCAATCAGTCCCTTTTTGTCTGAGGAACAGTACAGAAACTGTCTGGCTATTTCATGCATGATGTATTGGGATGATGTTCTATTTCAGCGTTTCAAATATTCAGATGCAGATAACAAAATATTTGCTCCGATTGATCATCTTGCTAATGTACTCTCGAGTTTATGGTCAATTGAAGTGTTTCCACGTTTTGACATAAAAGCAATCGTTTTTAACATGCTTTAATCTCGTGGTCAAAAGTACAGCGAGGAATGACTGTTAATGTCTGTCGGAAATCACAACATCGAATATTTTCTAATTGCTGTTTAAATCTTGCAGAGTTCTATGTAATGCTTTGAGTGAATGTTTATGGATCATAGTACATTTACCCCTGATCATGATTGAATTCATTTGCAATACTGTAACCAATCCACTCTTTTTTCAATGGTACATATTGCATCTTGTATCTTATGAATGTCCAATGGCAGCTTGATGCGGAATGTGTAATTTTTCCACAGTCTAACAAAGTGACAACAATGTCTGAAGATGCATATTTCTATTGCAATCGTATTTTCCCAAGGCTGCGCCTGCAAGTTTAGTTGCTATAGGGAATGAAAATCCAGAGGCAGGACTCGAACGCAAAGCCATTCGATCTCATTCCAGCAATACCCAAAAAGTTACAGAATCTTTTGAAATCCAAATCCAGATTCTCATTCTTCACCCCGAGAAGCGTTTGGTGCCCACTTTCGATGCCCCTTCTCCTGTAAGTTCAGTCCCTGAAGGGGGACATTATGGTCGTCCGGCATTATCCGACAAAGTTACGGGAGTTTCTAAAATCCGATTTCAGATTCTTGTTCCCCACCCAGAAAAACATCAGGAAAGTATTTCTTACACCTCAAGAATTTTAAAGCGAGCCCCTGACACAGTTCGTGTAAAATGCATTAGTCTGGCATTATTTGACAAAGTAATAGGATTTTCTTGAATTTGATTGAGAATATTCGGATCGGCAGTCCTGAAATACATTCAAGATCCAATTTTTGCGTCTCTACATCACACAGTGGTCATTTTTCCCGATCTGGCGCACGGAAATCCCAAAAATGAAATTGCGCGAAAATTAACAAAACCCCACAATTTATGGTCCTCATAGGACACCTAGCGGTGTTGTAATCAGTGTTTTTCAGTACACGACTGGAAGTCTCCAACAGTCGACAGTTTGTTGGGGCTACGAGGAACACCTGTAAGCCTCATTTTATATTTGAAAGTTCTATTGTTTCGTCTGAACAAGATTTTGTAGTTTTGGCATTTTTCTTTGAAAATACACGTTATGAGCAAATAATTTCTTTATTTAACTCTCAAATTAGGTTCAAAGTTGATTCAAAATTGTAAAAACTAACATTTAGCACAATACGTAATTCTCAAACACACGTCATTTTTTTGTGTTTAATGGACTAGAAATTTTGAGATTGACACGGATTGATCAATATAACACTTAAGCCACATAGAGTAGATATGGATCTTTAATTTATAACCAAATTTAGTGCTACTTCCTACAACTCCCAAAGTTAAGATTTTTCCAGTGTTAGCCGTTGGTATTTTTGCGACGCTTGCCTCACCTTCTTATTTCTATTCGTAAGAGAACACGAGTCCTGGAAATATGATGCTAGTAACTCGGAATCGTAGAATAAGTAGCTCTACTGCCCAAATACTACCAAACCCTACCTACCGACACGATCACGCACACTATATGATGCCCAACTTCACCCCTTTCCTATATCCCTCCCCATCATACCTATTATCCTTTATTACACATGTATAATGTTAATGCTTGTAAATGCGTACTTTTGTTTGATTGTATTTGTTTAATCTGTTAAAATTTAATCTTTAGCTTGCCACCCTATGTTTTGTAAATATTCTCCCACATGTGTCACATTACTATTGCTGTTAATATCCTTAGATCCTTGTTCAAAAACTAGATAATTTTTTCTTGATCAATTTCACGCATGACATAAATTTATTGAGCCTCTAAGAGCCTTATTTTTTGTTAGAAAAATAGAAATAGTGCACAATTTACTTTAACCCAAGAGCAAGCGCGCGGGGCACAAAGTCACCTTAGGCACACAAAGTCGTTAATTCTGGGAAACTGTTTTTTTGCCAATGACCTTAACAGTACCCTCCTATGGGACAGTCTTCATGGGAACTAAAATGTATTTGTAACATATTTCCTTCTTTTTTGGGCGTGGAATAAGTCTTTTTTTACAGTTTTAAGGTACTTGTTTTGAATGAATTCTCCGTGCGACCACTTTAATTCCAATATGTTTTCTAAGAACATGCTCAAGATTTTTCCCTTGCGAACAACTTAGTAGTTTTGATTGCTGTGTTGTACGACTTATTATGGTTTATAAATGCAAATGAGAGAAATAAAAGAAAAAGAAATGATATTGAAAGAAGTTGAAAATGATCAAGCCAGGGAAGAACCTGCTGAAATAAAGCATATTAATCATCATAGCAAAAGCAAATATAAGAAAATCGATGAACAGGAAACGTTTGAGTTGAAAGGAAAGTTTTCAAATTCTACCAAAAGAACATCAGGAAAAGTATGAAGCCATAAGTGAAGCCCAAGACACTCTTCGTTCTATTATAAAGTCATAAGCAAGAAAAAGTTCAACATACTGTTTATCGACTATCAAAGGACAACAAAACTACAATAACTTGAACAGCATATGACAGTTTTGACTGTCAATAGCATTCCTATAATGTTAGCGAAAATGTGGTTTGTGTCCATTATTAAAGTCACGCACATTTGAAATTTCTTGGTTCTGTTTGGTTGATATTTTTTCTCAAATTTTCAAAGAAAAATTTAAAAGTCCTTAAAAGTAGGTAAGTATACTTTCTCTTAATTAAGTTATTCACGATTTTTATCGCGTACAGTAAAAATAATTATAAAAAAAGGGATTGGGGGGTGTCTCAGTCACCCCGCGTGACCATTAACGCTAGTATTGAGTGCGTGCCTGTTCCCGAGTTAATTACAATAATTTTTCATCATTAGAAAAAAATGAAGGCTTTGAAGCTATAAAATAATTTCCGTGCGCCAGATCGGGAAAACTGATGGCTGTCAAGTTAGCAGGTGCTGCTGTCCGCGAATATTTTGGTTCTCCAGCATTTTGTGGCAATGTTAAAGGAAATGCTAAAATTCGATTTCAGACTATCGTTCACCATCTCAAATTACACCAGGAACCCTCTTTTTTTTGCGCCAAGGCTTTAAGGGTAAAGATACAATAAGGGGCAAAGATACAGTAATTTCCCAGATTAAATATCAGATTCGGATTATCCATTTTGAAATACGCCAGGGGCCACGTTTTCACGCTCCGAGGCTTTTAAGGCAAGTTCCTGCTGTTGTGTGTCTAATATACGGTTGACCGGCATTATCCTGAAAAATTATTGGAGCTCCTAAAATTCGATTTCAGATTCTTATTACACATCCCGAAGCGCACTCGGAACTGACTTTTCTCGGTCCAGCGCGTGTAAGTTCAGTCGCTAGAGGGAATGACAATCCGACCGTGGGACTCGAATGATATGCATTTTCACCTAATACAGAAAATATCCGGCAAGTTTAGTGGAGTTTGTGTAATTTGATTTCAAATGATCGTTTCCCGCCCCTTGATAAAACTGGAGATTATTTTTGGTGTCCCTGAGTCGGCAAGTTCAGTCACTGGAAGGGGCATTAGGGTCGTCCTGCATAATCTGACAATGTTACAGGAATTTCTAAAATTCGAATTCAGACTCTCGTTTATCATCCCGAATTACATCAGAAACTCACTTTTCCCGAACCAAGACTTTAAGGGTAAGCACCTGCCCCGGTTTGAGTAATAGACTGTCGTACTGAATTATCCTACAAAGATACAGTAATTTCTCAGATTCAGATTATCCGTTTTGAAATACGCCAGGGGCCACGTTTTCGCGCTCCAAGGCTTTGAAGGCAAGCCCCTGTCGTGGTGTGTCTAAAATACAGTCGACTGGCCTTATCCTCCAAAGTTACGGTTTTTTTTTTTGGTTTTTTTTTGGAAACTGATTCAGAAACCGGATTCCACACCTCGAAATACGCTAGGCACTTAATTTTCATTCATTTTGGTTTGCAATATCTGCTTCCACAGACACATGAGCATTGCCACATTTTAAGAATTTTTCCGTTTTCCGGAATTTTCACATTTCTGGCAGTAAAAAAATTATGGCGCTATTAATTGAATTAAAAATTATCCTATGTCTTAAGTTGGACGAAATGACACACAGTATGCAAAATTATATTATGATCGGTTGAGTAGTTTCGGAGTCCATCGCGGACAAACACTGTGACACGTAGTTTTTATATATAAAGATATACTATGGAACAGTATTTACGGAGGAAATATAATCTAATAATTAAAAAGTACTAAGCATATATCTCGCGAAATGAAAAGTATATTCACAGATGTATAAAATTAAGAGAATTTTTAGATTTGATCGATTATCTCCAGAGCTTCTGGACAGATGTAAAGGAAATTTGGCTTGTGCATAGGTTTACATTATACAAATAATAACCCTTCAACATTTATCTACAAGATCAAACTTAACACTCATTGGAATCAGAAGGTATGAAACAGCGGATGTAGAATAGAACAAAATATGGGGTTAATAGGAGGTATGGTTCCCTCTTGCAGATATACATGCATCGCATCATGATTTTATATTGAAAATAATGAGTAAATGAGTTTCTGGAGAAAATGGTTCCACTCGTTAAGCATCTAGTTATTAGGCTTAATGACTTAAAGGGAGGTTACAAGTTGTAATTTCCTTCTATAAAGCATCCCAGGCATGCTACATAGGGTTGAGGTCTGGAGATCTGGCAGTCCAATCCACCCAGCGAATATCCTCCCTTTCCAGAAATAATGTGACCTCGCATTATCATCCAATGAAATGAAATTAGAGCCAACTGCTCCCCTGAAAAGGCGAACATAGGGCTCCATTCCTATGTCTCGCAGCAGTCCCAATGTCTTTCAAAGACATTTGTATATGAGCATTAATCTAACGGGATGCCTTTCCAGATCATCAAGCCTTCTTTGTCGTAATCGTCGATTTTTCGGACATTGGTAGGGGTCCCTGATTCTCTTCTTATATAAGAACTGCGAGAATCACTGGGACACATCAGTGAAGAGAACGGTCACCCATTGATCCATGCTCAATCTCTATGATCTCCGTTTCATTTTAAACGGACTCTCTGGTTTGCAGAACTGACGGTACACAAACAACAAGTTTTCTTGCAAACAGCCCTCTCTCATGAAGTCTTCTCGAAACAGTCACCCTTGAAACTAGCGTTCCAGTGATCCCATACAATTTACGAGATAGCTGAGAAACTTTAGCATGTCAGTTACGCCTCACAATAATGGACAAATGGCAATCTTCTCTGGACGTCGTGGTTCTTGGACAAGCTTTACCAGGCTTTTTCTCGACGGATCCGGTATCCTGAAACTATTCCCTTAAGTTGAACATGATGCTGAGCTTTAAAAAATTATCTACAAATCTGGATTTGGGGCTACCCTGTAGCTAGTCTTCCCACAATGCGCCACCTCATTTCGTCATCTAAACACATGTTGGTGGTGACTCATTTTTACTGTGTGAATTTTGATTTAATCTATTTCTTCGAAAAACGCCCAGGAAATTTTAAAAGTTGTGCTAGAAAACGAAATGCATATTTTGGCAAGCGCTCTTATAAATCCTTATCCTCGCGACTAGCTCTATCCAGACATACATACTATTTTTCAAAAAAAAAATCGAAGCAGCAATTGAAGAAGTTGTCAAATTGTGATGAAATTTCGTAAGCAAAGACATCTTGATCGAAGATACAAATCGAACATACGAATTTTCAAGGTCAATGAACATGAATTGCTGTCATAGTGCACATTTCTGCTGAGCAACCAGCAAAATATAAAACAGATAATAGAGACGCAAAATTGATCTTTTTTCGTTTTCGCCATTGTGATTCTCTAGAGAAAAAACGAATGATATCATCACGACGTTTTCAAAGACCTTATAGGCAACTGAATGACTTCGAACGTGGTCACATTGTTGAAATGCGTGAAGCTGGGTGGTCATACCGAGCAATAAGTCGTCACCTGCAACGTACAGACACAGCTGTGCTAAGGTGCCAGCAGCAATGATTACTGTGAGGAACTTATCGGTGAAATGAACGCTCTGGAAGGCCAAGATGCATTAATACGAGGCAAGATCGGATGATTGTCTACCATTCAACATACTATATTCTCTTCTCTACCCCTGTGGAAACTTCCACCATTTCATGGCACTTGGTTGAGAAGGGGTTACGCTCACAGTGACCCTTAAGATGTCTTCCTTTGACCCCACAACATCGGTGGAATCGTTTGGAGTGGTGTCGCAGCTAATGATCATGGTTGCCATCGGACTGGCATCGCATATTGTTCGACGATGAATGACTCTTGAATCAGATGACCATCGTTTCTGGATCTGAAGAGACCTGGGTCAACAATTTAAACTAGCTTTCGTTTCACAAAGGCAAACAGCTATAATTCCTGGTGTGATGGTGGGGAGGAGGGAGTTTTATCTCATACGACAGTAGGTCATCTCTGGTCATCCTCCATATATCTTTAACAGCTCAAAGATATGTTGATACCATCCTGCGGTGGGCTGTATTATCCTTCATGGCACGTCATCCGGGGGCCAGTTTCCAACAAGATAATGCCATATGTCTTAGTAATAATAACCGTATTAGATATCTTCGTAAAACGATTTTAGTGAAAATCATTTTTGATTTGTCTTTGTTAAGCATCGACCCACAGTGCGCCACCAGTGTTGTTGATAAACGAAAAAAGAAAAAAAAACTTTTCTATAGCGGTATTGAAGGATCTGCCATGAATTTTGCTATCAAATGAAGAATGTGTGTAAATTGTAGATATTGATGGACAATGAACTAACACTCTATGCATTAGCATTCTACTTTTCTTAAACTGTGTAATGCTGTTGGTAAACCGGAACTTGTTTTGATTTTTCAATAACTATAAAATTCAACATATTCATTCAACTTATTATAAGTTTCATTTTAAGAAATTCGCTACAAATTTTGTTAGATTGGTAGAACCTGAGCATGTGCTGCCCACTTGCAAGGATCGGCCCTGTACCCGCAAGAAGAGCAAGAAAAGTCATCAGACCCACTCGACGCTGCAAGCAAAGTTGTATGACCCACTCGACGCAGCAAGCAAAGTCGTCGGACTCACTCGACACAGCAAAGTCATTGGACTCACTCGATGCAGCAAAGTCGTCGGTCTCACTTGACGCAATAGTAACAACTCCCACGCTCACCATAACAACAAATATTTCGTTCGTTCGCCTATCTACAGACTCACTAAAAATAGGCCAGTAACAACCTCCGGACAGAAGTGATCACTTCTGTCTAGTGGCCATGTAACTGGGTTTCAGATCCGGGCTTCGCAGGTTCTAATCTCCGACAATTATCAATGAAAATAAATACATAGCTAAAAATAGGAATAATTGCTCGTTTATAACTTAGTTCCTCATTTTCTTAGCTCAGATAACAAATGTTTCTTCTTTAGAATTAATCCTACGAAAAATATTTAAATTTTAGGAAAAAGAAAAAATTAGAAATGTATTCAGCTTTTTTGATGGTAATTAAATACATAGCAAGCCCGAGGAGTTAAACGCTTACACTCAAAATTCGGAAAGAAAAATTGACTTAAAAACATTCGAAAAAGTTACGAATGAACACTACTTATTTGTACATATTTCAAGGAATTTCCAAAAGCAAAGAAAAAGTCGCTATAGTGCCAAAGCAGACAGCCCGTAGCAATCAAGGTTATTTCACACCCACCAATGAGAAACTGGCTGTTTTAATTTGAGTGTGAGCGCGAGCAAATGTACATTTCGCCCTCTCTTTTTACGTTTTCGCGTAGTATCTGTTCACTTCTGTAATCTGTAATCAAGATTAAATGGAGCAAAACAAAAGGAGGAACTGAAATTTAACTATGTTACCTACATACAGAATGTTTAATGTCCAAGGTACAGGAAAAAAGATAAATGACTCATTGCCTTTTACAAGTGAATTAACACTGCAGAATAATGGCTCTTCTGAAGTCAAGAATCAAAGCTAGTTTTAATTTATTTTATTTCAGATGCTTGAACAGCTTTTTGAGCTGCAACTTAATTTTAATAATTTGTTAGCTTTTGTAATTATATTCAGTTTTTCTCTTGATTTTCGTAGGTTGCTGTAATAGGTGCAGGTGCAGCTGGTCTGTGTTGTGGTCGACATCTCATAGCTGAACCCGATCGTTTCGAATTCGATATCTATGAACAGCAGGATGATGTTGGAGGAACGTGGCGTTTCTCAACTTATATTGGCGAAGATCAGTACGGCTTACCTGTACATTCTAGCATGTACAAAAACTTGAGGTAGATCAATTTAGTTTTCTCAAAATAAATTTTTCCTATGAAACATGTTGTGCAAATGATCCCATATTTTTGTAATTTTTATTAATGTTTCTCCCCATGCCTCTTAATCACAACTTATTTCCTTATAGTCGCTATCTGTATAATGTAGGGCCCTTAAATTTTTATCTTTGGATATTTTTCTTGATGTGTTGTTTGCGCTTAAAGCTTACATTTTGCTTTAAATATTTCAAATACAACATTACTATTAGTTAACACAGAATCATTTTTTGTTTATTCATCATTTTAAATTAGGGACACCTCAAATCTCAAGAGTATCAACTGTATAAACACTGAACTGTACAATACTATACTGTACTTAACAGATAACAGTACTTTCATATTATTGCAACCTGTTGGCAACATTATATGAAACAGAGCACATGGATACAAATTTAGCACATCCAACACATAAGAAATCAGGTTTGCCTTCTTGGCGAATTTGAATAAAGGTGGTGATTGTTGCGATAATACATAAGTAGCCAGATAACTGTATAAAACTTTGCTATTTAGAGACTTAAAATATATCTATATATATAATTTTAGATACATCACATTTTTTTCCATTGTTGAAAAATTTGGCAATTTGTTAACCATTTGCACCAAACAAAAGCTTTGCCATACTGTAATATGTAGCCAATTATATATTCATTTGCATGCTTGAACATAATGACCTTGTTTATAAATTGTCTTTTTTTCTAATATAATTTGCAAAATTTTTTATTGTTTTGGCACTTGCAATTATTAATTGCCAAACTATCAGAGTATGTACCCATAATCATTTTCCATGAGTAAAATAGGAAGTTAAAAAAAAAGGGAAGAAATGTAAAAAAACAAATTTCAATGTTTTTAAGAGAATTTTTGGAATGAAGTAAATTGTTGAAACATTTTAACTTTATGAAATAAATCTATTATTTCTGAAAAACAAAGACTTATTAGTTCTTGGGGTTTTAATTTTTTTTTTTTTTTATGAGAAATAAATCTTTTTAATACTGCTGATAAAGATGAAGCATTAAATTTTTTGTGCATATGGAAAAGATTACTTTTTATAGGAAATTTAAAATAGAGCTGAATCTCGCATGAAACTTGAGTTTTAGTTATGCTAAAATATTGTGTCTTTCATGATACTTCTCTCAGACATGAATCTAAAAAAATGAAATCACAATTGACTTTTAGAATCTACATATCTGTCCTCATTAAAAACCGGATCACTTAATTTGCTTTCTCCAACTATTATTTATTAAAGACATCCTAATATGATGATTGTTCATTCCTTTCACAATATTTACAAAAAAAAATTCATTTGTCTTAAATCCTCTTCAATCAAGTGCATGTCATTTTCATAAACTTAACATTTGTTGTTATTCAAAATAAGACTGTTGACAATGCATCATTATATCCCAGTTATTTTTCACTTGTGTTTCAAAAATCATGTTTTTTTTTTTTTTTTTTTAAAGAAACTTAAATTATACTTATTTGTATTGTTTCTAAAAATTATTTGAAGGTAAATTCCAAAAAAAAAAAATTATGTAAATTTGTTATGAAATGAGCAAACTATCAAAGTCAAAATCTTTATTAAGTTTTTTAACAAGAACAATGAAATGCTTATTTTAAGAAAAATCATCTGTGTTAATTTTATATAACAAAAAACAATTAGGTGCAGAGAACATGTCACCTTATAAGAATATAAGGTCTATTCTATCTGGGTTTCTGAAGTAAACATTTTGCCTGAATAAAATAGTTACCAGATGAGGAAATCGGAATAAACATCGCCAAATCCGAGGAATAACCTTTTCTACATTCCAGCCAACTTGCCTTTTATGGAAATGTATATGCTGGAGTGTTTCCAAAGTTACAGGATCATTCCATCAAAGAAAAAATGTGCTGATGTCTATTTATTTAAAAACAGACTAGCAGTGGCAATGTAATATTAAATATTGCAATAAGTTAGTATCAGTTCAAAAAGTAACATGGTTAGAAGGTGGTATATTGTACCCATGAACACAGTATTTTTTTTATTGGAATTATCTCATATCTTTTGAAATACTCCACTGTGTGTCCTCTCCCATAAAAGGTAAAGCCCTCGTGTAGCTGAACAGTGGGACGTTAATATTCACTCGCTCACTCACTCTCCCATAAAAGGTAAATCCCAAATTTTAATAACTTTTTTTTGCAAAAAATATTTTAACTTTTAAACAAATTTGTTGTGTTCAAGCATGCACAATCAAGGGCAGTGTCTGAAAATCCACTGGAATGCTTGTTTATTGTTAGCTGTGTATCATGGTATTTGCATCATTTTAAAATTTTGTACAAGGCGTCAATGATCTGTTGTGTATTTAAAGATATCATTCAATTGATGCTCACATTCCTTGTGATGCAACCTTATCGATAATCTTGCCTGTAACCAGAACATTAGTGGGACTACAATGACCATCGATAGGAGATTCAACAAACAAACTGAAGTCACAACTTGGCTAATTGTCCCTCACTGTTGAACATCATCGGGCACGTTTGCGGTAGTCATAGGTGTATTAAACGTGCAATCTTATGGACTGGGGTAAAATTGTTTTCAACTTTTTGATGACAATCCTTGATGATTAACAAAGACATGTATGTCTAGAAACAGTGTTGAAAGACTTAATCATCATCCACTACACACAGTCTCAAGTTAGGAGTTTTGGTATGGAGTATCATTTCATTTGTATGTGATAGCCAGATCTTTTTTGTGTTATCATCTGCAACACCTGTAGTTCATTGACAAAATCCTGTGACCAGTTGTGTTATATTCTTTTTTTTCTTCATATAAGGTGATAATGCCCAGCAACACACCTTTCTGCTTCTTGTTTTTACTTTTCTCCAATGGGCCGTGGGTAGCCTAGTGGCTAGAGCATCGGACTCCAGACTGGAAGGCCTGGGTTCGATGCCCAATGCCACCAAATACCCGCCGAGTACACACGGAAAACGTGCTTGTTAAATCACTGGGTCTGAATGGTGTCGCCATCTATCGTGTTGTACCGAGCAAAATCGTACTGTCATGGGGCTCAAAGCTTAGGCTAACGACAAGCATACAATTCTAGCCTTTAGCCGCGATGAATTTTGGGGACCTTGATCTGATGTTACTGTCGATCAGGTGGCATAAGCAATAACACTTTTCTCCAATACTTCTTTAGCTGGTGCTACTACCACATCTGTCTCCAATAGAGCAAATTTGGGCTCTGATCAGCTGGTGTGTTTGACCATCCATAGATTGCATCAATCTATCTCACCATTTGAGATGTGTATGACATTCAAACCCTGAGAGAACTTCTCCTAATTCTATGAGTGAATGTACAACCAAATAAGTTTAAATCAGGGCTAGAAGTGGGCCAATCCATTAATATGTTTCTGTTTTTAGGAGGGGGTGATGTTTTTGTGTCACACAGATGCAAAAATCAGCTTCTTTATGTAGATAGCATTACACATTCCTGTGCACACATGCATCCTAAAAATATTGGATTGCCTTGAAAACCGATAGCCATGAGAAAAACACCACTCTGCCTTGCAAACCAGAACCGCGACTGAAATTCGAGAATGAGAGAGGTGATAGCTTCACCCCAACAGAGTGAAATAGGAACCGTTTTGAAACACCAAGAAGATCAGTTGTGTTTACCTCCTCATTCACAAATATCATATTCTGTAGTATTGAAACAATCAACAGTATAAATAACTTCTGTTTAAATGTAAATATTGTAATTGATAACCGTTGACATAAATAAATCAATTATTTAATTTCTTAACTCTCACACTACCATTAATTTTCCCAAACATCATAAGAGACTTTTGTAGCCTTTTTTCTTGAATAAAACATTTCATTCCTATGATACTGTTAAAATTTTATTTTCAGTGCATGTACATCATGTCTGCTACTTTCATCCTATTAGAATAACTTTTTGTATTGCTTTTTATATAACCCAGAGAGAGTTTGTGTGTATATATATATATATATATATATATGCAAATTTACATATATATATAAAGAGATAGATATAAGTTCCGTAATAAATGATTTTTTGTTTGGATAAGTATTTTTTAAATCACTTTGTTGCTGATCAGTGTACATTATATTCTTTTAATTTTGTTTTCTTTTTATTCAAATATATATTTGTATTTTAATTATTGAAATTCATTTGATGTATTTTTGGAAATGCATCAAAATATTTTGAGTTAAAAAATAATTTACTGGAAAGAGAATAAAAATAGTTTTTGCAATGTTTATATAACTACTGAGAAATCTGTCTATGAAATTTAAAATCACCTTTACCTTTTACTTCCTCTTTTTTATGTATACACACTTACATAAATGTATTTTTTAAAAATACTATTGATTAAAAATGTTAGAATTTAGATTTATGATTTCAATTATTTTTAAAGAAATTTTGAAAAAAAGGTTGCAAGTCTAAATTTGGATGTGAAACAGACACTTGGTTTAATGTTGTATATATTTGCAATCAAAATTGGTTTCTATTATGTTCATATGATTGTGAATTTGATATTGCTATGAATTATGTTTGTATCTATAAAATGATTCTAATGAAGGGTAATAATCATTTGCAGGACAAATTTACCTAAAGAAGTGATGGCATTTCCAGATTTCCCATTTCAAGATTGGGATGGACGATCTTTTCTTCACCATACTGAAGTATTGAATTATTTGGAAGAATATGCGAAACATTATGGCCTTTATGAACGTATCAAAGTGAGTAAATTGAGTTTTTAGTGACTATATGGTCATGTTTCAAATTGCATCTTTGTTATAATTTATTAAAATATAATTTTGCTATTATTATTAACTTTCATTTAATTGGATTTTTAAGAAATGGTTATCTGTGTGAATTTTTTATTTGTAAAAATATATTTGTATAAAATACACATTTGCAATTTTAAAAGATTTTTACAAAATCTTTCATGTATTTGTCAAATCTTTCACCATTGCAAATATTTCATGAACTTGGTTCCTGATTTTTTAAAAACAAAATGTTAGGCCTATTGCATTGTCGTTAAAATATTGTTTGCACTGTGAAAGGAAATGTCATTTCATAAATGAATTTGAATGTCCTTGCGCCTTTTTACTATTGTAACAATTAATAGCAATCAAAGTAAAAGTTATTCAAATGAGGTTAATGAATTGAGTCATTAATCAGAAATTTGAGAAATAAAATATGAATATTACCATATCAGAAGAAGAAAAAAAAAATTATTACTCCTATGAGAGTAGTTATCCATCCAAATTCTATATTATAAATTAAGGCATAGTATTCTAAATAGACAGTTTTTCTTGTCTTAGATAAATTAGTTGATATTTGATAAACATAACAAAATAAATAAATAAAAGTTCCATTTGAATAATTTTATTGTTTCAATGGTGTAAATTATCTATTTATATATAGCCAGTTTAAAAACTTATTCATCCAATGATATATTTACACTTTGAATATTTTCATTATTTTGTTCTACATTTAAAGTGATATAGTTAACATCTAACTTATGGAATTTTTATTAAATCAATTTTTAAAAAAGCATAGTTTTAATTGTTTGGTTAAAATTGTCATGCTTTTTTAATTATTATTATTTCTAAATTTTTTTCTAAGTATCATTTGTATATATTCTGTAAAATTTTTATATCTACTTTAAATCTTTTTTTTTTTAATTTTGAATTTATATTGTTATAAAAACTATATTTTTCCAAGGATTTTTTAAAATTTTGTGAAATAACCATTTATTGCTGTTAATTTTCATCCTTATTGTTAGTAATTTTTAATTGCCTTATCTGAATTTTTTAAAAAGCTTCTAGCAAGTATAATAATTTCTCATGAAATATTTTTCATTAATCAGTTTTAGGTTTATATTTAAAAACTATGACAAAAAATTTTATTTCAAAATTCTTAAAATTTATACAAATTATTGTTTTTGTTCAATTTGTATTTTTCAGTTTCGTAAACTCATTGAAAATATCAGACCTTTAAAACAAGAGAATATGACAGAATGGGCTGTTAGCTTTAGTGATGTTGTAACTAAGGAAAAAGAAACTTACATTTATGATGCTGTGATGGTTTGCAATGGGTAAATTAAATGTTTTTCATTAAAATTTTCTATTTTTTTTACATTTATAATCAGCCTAAACTGCTCAATCTACATCCACCCATCTAGTAAAATAAAACACTGATGCTATTCATAATTTTTTTAAAAGATTTGTAATAAATACATTAAATTTTTTTCAATGAATTTTTTTAAAATTATTTCATTTTAATTTTCAGCTTGAAACTGTTACAGTAAATTAAGCTTAGGGACATAATCTTAACATGTTTGGAACATCCCATATGAAATAATTATAATTGGCATGCATGTATTTAAAAGTCAAGTATTCAGACATTCATTTTTCTAAGTGTTTTATTTTGTTATTAGATGCTTTTTAATCATAGATCTGATCTGAGTTTTTTTAATGGATTAAATTTAATTATTACTAAAGGCATCAGCTTAACTGTGAATTTGTTTCTTATTTTAGTTTTGTATTTAAAATATATTTTTTCTGGGTAAAACTGAATGTTACAAATTTTTAAATATGTTCTTACTTATATTTTAAGCATGGTTACGATTATTGTTTATACATCTATTTAAAAAAATTAATTAAATCATAAATTTTTTTTAAACTAAGTTATTTTATGAATTATTTTAAATCTATCATCTTTATATATTGTTTAAAAATTCCAGTATACATATTTGCAATTACCCATATTTTCCTTTATTTCTAAGAGAATTGTATATGAGATTTTTTTTAGTTCATTTTATCTGGTTTTAGCTGAGTTAACTTTTTTGTTATATTAAAGTAAAATATCATCACTCTTAAATCTGTATATCTTTTCTTGTTTATAATAATTAAAATAACTAATTAATCATGTTACTTTATCATGGAAATTATATTCATACACATTTAAAAGAATCTTTTTAGAATAAACTAGTAAGAAGCAACCATATAAGCTGGAAAGTCATTGGCTAGTGAAAAGTTGTTAGCTATATGATTATCAATATTGATTAGTGTATGAATTTTATATACTTAATTTTATGTTAAATTTAATTTGTAATTTGTTTTTCTTCTATAAGTGCAGATTGCTTCTTGAAATTATTTATTCTAAAATGTGTGTTATCTGTTTCAGGCATTATTCTGTCCCTTATTTTCCAGAAATTCCTGGCCTGAATGATTTTAAGGGTGTCGTGATTCATAGTCATGATTACAGAGAACCCCAAGATTTCAAAGACCTCAAAGTAGTTGTTTTGGGAGCTGGAGCTTCAGGAATTGACATAGCAATTGAGGTTTCCAGTGTTGCCAAAGAAGTAAGAATATCCTCTCTCATTGTGTGCAGGTGTGCATGCATCCATGCATGTGTGTGCGTATTATGTATGAGAGTATGTTAGGTGGACTATAAATATTAAAGAGCAATAATTAAAATATTTTGTTTACAGTTGCCTCCAAATGCAAGATATATGAATTGTTACATATTTATGCAATTAGAAAACAGTTTTTGTTGGAATTTTTCCAATAGAAAAATTTTATTTTATAATACAATTATGCTCTTTTTCAATTGTAGATGTTTTAAACATTACAATTACTTGGTATTAAAGAACATGAGCCAAACTAAGAACATTCTTTAAATGTAAATATTTCATAATATAAATTGAAATTCATTTGGTTTTATATATCACATACTCTTGTGTTTATATTAGTGCAAGGGTCTTCAAACTGTTCCACAAGGCATATCCAAGGGTTTCATCTACACAATAAAAAATCAAGGAAAAAAATTATAAATTTGTATACAAAATTGATTTACATTCTCTGTGAAGTTTGAATAAACACAAGTATCTAAAGCTCATCCTAGTTATTAACATAAAAAATTTTATTTGTGTATTTTTAATTTTTGTAATATTTTTTAAACTTTTATTATAATATAATACAAGGATTTCAAAACATTTTTCTTAAAATCCTGTGTATGTTCTATTGTTTACTATCTCAGATTCCACGAAATAATTGTATCCTTTTCAGTACAATGTTTTGCACAACTAAATATTTTTCTGATGAAAAGTGCACCTTTTTTTCATTTGTGGAAAAAAGCACCTATAATGAAGGAGAGGGAACAGCTTATCTACATATAAGCAAATTCAACATTTAAATCTTATGTTAAACATGAATAGTTCCTAAATTTTAAATTGCAAATTCATGCAAAATGTGCAGGATTTCTCATACAGCTGTAAACATTTTAATGCCATTCAGAACAATGTATTTAAATAAAAAAATTTCTCTCTCAACATAAGTGGCAACAAAAACAAAATATAAAAGTCAAACTAAACAAAGAATATGAAGTATGACTGCAGATAATTTCAATAAATCTAGAATTTAAAGAGTTTATGTAAAAAAAAAATTTAACCACATATCCCAGTTACTAAATATAATATGTGGGTAGATGACACTTGAATCACAAATTAATATTATTAATGAACAAATTACCTTTAATTAGATTAAAATTTTTAATAAAAAATACAATACATATTTTAAGACAATTTTGACAGGGGTTCCATGAAAAAACCTTATACTTCAAAGGGTTCTGCGAGTCAAAAAGGTTTGAAGACTATTGTAACACTAAACCTTTAAAGTTCTGTATAAAAGTATTCAATGCATATGTAATTTTTTATTTTGGGTTTATGGTAGTTTTTTTTATTTAACTAAAGCATATGGGAGACAAAATATGAAACATATTGTATGTTAAAATAAGTAATTTGATTCAAAGGAAAATGAATAACATTTAATGTGCTGCTATTTTGCATAAATTCATTGTATATTAATGTTGAGATATTTTTCCATAAAAATTATTTCAGGCTTAATGCTCTGCAAAGACAGTATTAAGATATTAAAAGTTTTTTATATTCTACAGCTACATGCAAACTTATTTTGGTTAGCTGTAATACGTGTATAATATATTTGCTTAGGTAAAAATATATTTCAGATAACACTACATTTCTTAATATATTTAATTGAATAAAAAATAAAACCTGTATATAAAAGAAGAGATTGTTGTAATTTATTTTAACTGTTTGCATAAAATTTAAAATAATTACATTTTTTAAATTAAATATTTTGATAGATTTCAATTGCTTAGCATTATTTTTTTATCTGTATTATTCTTGATAATTGTTTTAT
Source organism: Trichonephila clavata (assembly GCA_019973975.1). NCBI lineage: Eukaryota > Metazoa > Arthropoda > Arachnida > Araneae > Nephilidae > Trichonephila > Trichonephila clavata. The sequence goes on along the minus strand of BMAO01003848.1, from coordinate 340,404 downwards.
ATCAAGAATTTTAAGCACATTATTTTACTAAAATGTAATTTTTTTTAATAGCTTAATCTCAAAATATTTTTATTAGGATTTATTTGAATATTATTTGCAAGTTAAGATTCAATTTAACATTAATTTTTGTTAAAAGGCCTGTTATTGCATAAAATTAATGAGTGAAATTTTTGTTTTATTCTCAACAACTTAAACTGACAACTGATATAGACAAGTTTTATAAGAGTGAGTTTCATTACTAATTCTAATTTTTTTAATCATACCATATTTATTCTTAATATATAATATTAATGTTATATGTAATTAAGCTTCAATTTCTTTATATTAAATGTACTTCTAAATTTTCTATATCGGTGTTAAATTTTAATACAATCTTTTCCTCCTGTATAGAATGTAAAATATTTTTAGCTTTTATGTTGTACATACGTCTCTAATTTTTGTTTTTTCTTCAAGTACACAGTAATTTTTTTTTTTTTTTTGAATAAAATGTATAACCCTATTTTAATTTTATCCTAAGAAAAATCTGTGAACTAGAAAATTTTTGCTATAACTATAAAATAGTGTATCATAGGGTTAAATAGTGAAAATCTAATAAAATTTAATTCATTGAAGAGAAAAAAGACATTGCAACAAAAATTAATATCTTGTTATATAGGCTGCATTATGTATTCCAGAATATGTTTATTTTATATTATATATATATAATTAAAAACTTTATATATATATAATATAGAATTTGATTAAGTAGTTAATTAATGCATTAAACAAATATTTATTTATTTAATGTATTAATTGACTACTTAAAAGTTTTTATAAAGAATAGATAAAACAAAATATTTTCCATCCAAAATTAGGAAGTTTTTTTCATACTTTTAATGTATATATTGCCATTTATTTCAGATTAAAATTGTTTACTAAGTTAAATTTTTTTTTTATGTAGTAATATTTGCATGGTATTATATTTCAAATATAGTCTCATGTGTTTTTATTTTTAATGATATTTCATTCTAAAAATACTCAAAAACAAAAATTTATAATAGACATTATTGAAAATTTGACTTATTTTTACTTTGTTTCATCTACAGGTAATATTAAGTCACAATACTCCTCCAAAGACATGCCCACTGCCTAGTAACACTAGTCAAGAAAAAGGTATTGAATCTGTAGAGGAATCATCTGTTACTTTTATTGGTGGAAAGAAATACAAATGTGATGTCCTCATCATATGCACTGGGTATCTCTATCATTACCCCTTTTTTGATCCTAGTTGCAATGTTGAAATTGGAGATCAGAAAGTTTCTCCTCTTTATCTACACATGTTTCTCATTGACTACCCCACCCTGGCCATATGGGCAGTTCCAAAGTTGATTATCCCCTTCCCAATTTATGACCAACAGTCAAAAGTATTTCTCAAGTTTTTGAAAGGCTTGATTGAACTTCCCAGCCCTGAAGTGATGAGGGCAGAAACAGAAAAGGATTTCAACAGCCGATTGGAGGCAGGCTTTAAGGCAAGGCATGCTCATGTCATGCCTGGGGACTGGCAGTGGGAATATGACAATGCTTTGTGTGAATTAGGAAAAATTGACCCAGTGCCTCCAGCAGTTCGCAATTTGTTTAGGCATGTTCACCATTTGAGGACTCTAGATGTTATACATTATAAAGATACTAATTATAATTTAGTTGACAATAAAACATTTAAACAAGTTAATTAAAATTTGAAATGTGGCTTTCATAGTTATGCTACAACATTTAATTTTATTTTAAGGAAATTTAATTCACTATTCTCATAAAATTTTGTAAATTATCTTATGTTCATCTGCAATATTCATCTCTTTTGTATTACTAAAAAAATTCTTGTTTCTATAAAGCTTCACTCTGAAATTGTTAAAATGAATCCTATTTAAACAGAATGCTTTGTTTATGCTGTAACAGCCACAATTGTAAAAAAGAGAGAGAGAGAGAAAAAACGCTTTTAAAATAAATGTATTTTTTTAAGTAAAATATTAATTTTCAAAAAGCATGGAACTAAAAGGGAAATATTTTATTCATTTTGAAAATCATAAAAATATAAATTTCTTATCTTTTCATTTTATCTATGTAAGAATGCTTGTTCATAATGTAAAAAAATTTCTTTTATCAAAATTTTAAATTGAAGCATGCAAAGTATTGTTAATAAACTGGTAAATACAAAAAGAAATTAAAGCATAATTTATTATTATTTAAAAACTTTTCTTGAATTGTTATTTACATGCTATGTAGAGACATCTTTTGTGATTTTACAAGATAAATAAGAGTTTGCAGCATGCAATATTTCTGTGACTTTATTGATTTTTAATATTATTCTCAACTCTAAAAATGGAGATGCAGTTGGGATTTCTTTTGTTTGTTCAAGCAATTTTTTTAGTATTAAGAACTAAACAAGTTTATGAAAATGAATTCAGAATTCTTTTTTAGGTAGCATATTTTAAAATGTGTGTGATTCAAAAAAATAAATAAATAGATTTCACATGATTTTAAATTTAGGATTTCTGTATCAGGAATTGTACTCCATTATATCCTTTAATTGTGTTTATCATCTGTTGTATTTTTGATTGAACAAAAATAAGTACCTTGTTTAAATTTTTGAGTATTCTTAAGTATTGATTTTGAATATTGTCTGATTTTCTAGTTAATATTTGTGTGTGTTTTAAAAAGAAGATTGTGATTGTGTAATACTAATCTGATACTTACCAAAGAACATTTATCTACTGAGTGAGTGCTCATAAAAATTAATGAGTTTTCATTTCCTCCTAAAATTTCCTGTGGTTAAAACTTTTATTGGGGGAAACTTATGCTTTGCTTGTGTTAAAGAAGTAGTGCAATTTGTTTGTGATTTATAAATTCATTGGTTGAGCTTTTTTTTCTTTTTAACATATATTTTGTGTTATAAGTAGCATTTAGATAATAGTTACATAGTTAATTAAGTTTGAATATTTTATTCTTATATGTTATGTATCTGAAAAATAAAGTTTATATTTCTTTCTGAAATTTAGTGATATTTTTTTTTTCTGACTACCTTGATGTTTCTTTTAAATAGTGGTTTACAACATTTGTTTAATTATTTTTTTAAATTAAATTATAAATAAAATATCTATCCCTGAAAATATAAAATAACTCATATAAAACCATTTTAGTTACTATAAAATTGTTTTAAAATTTATATAATTTGTTTATAATAACAAATTATAAAATTTATATAATTTGTTATGTTATTTATCACAGCAGGGTATGAAAAAAAAACTTGGTATATATACCAACTGATTCATGTAGATTTGTTATTTTGCATAAATTCATCCTCCTGACTTTTTTATTACTATAAGTCATTGTTATAAGCATTCAATTTTCATATAAGTTTAATACAATTATTTAGTAAGTTCTTTTATTTTTAAATAAATGTTACTTATATATTTTTAAATTTATATTATTTTTCCGAGTTATAATCTTTTTATTTTTCAAATATTTTACTTATGATTAAAAATCAAATATGGATTAGAAACACTTGCAATATGCATAAATACATAATTCAGGTATCGACATACAGTTGAACCCATATATTAGGAACTTCTATGTTGCAAATTTTTCTGTACAGCAAACTTTTTCCTGGAACCAAGAACATTTCACGATTTTCTTCATAAAATAACCTCCCAACAGAGCGAAGTACATTTTCTATGTAACAAACTTTTTTTCTTGCAATTCAATTTTTTTCTCCTTATTTTTGATGTATTTCTGGATATTTCAAGTTATTCTCTCTTTTAACACACTTTCTAGTGATCATTAATCTTGAACTGGTTTTATTACATGCCTGATTCGCTGAGAGCAATAGAATTCAAGGTATTTCACCCAAGAAGTGTAACATTTAACTCCCATTGTCCAGTTCACGAGAAACATCTTCCATATCCCCTTTTACCCTCAGTGGAGTTGTCTCATGTCCTTGAACTAGTCTTCATTCATTTGTAGTGCTGATCAGTCATACTGGTAACTTCATTTCTTGTAACTCGAAAATGTCAAATCGTAAGTGCTTGACCATCAAACAAAATTTTTTAATTCTTCAGAAAGTGGATAAAGGAGTCAAAAAAAGAATATTGCTTTAAAATTTGGTATTCATCTAAACTTATCTAAACAGCTTATAAAAAATCGAGATACATTACAAAATTATGATTCATTGAATTCTGTTTCAAAATATTTAGAAGTGTCTATGAAGATGTTGACAACGGAGTTTTGAAGTCAATACACATAATGTGAGATAAAAATTTTCTGATCTCTGAACATTTTGTAACAGAGAAAGCTCTTCAATTTGTGAATGCATTGGGATACGACTCAATTTCTAGGTCGCTAGAAATGGAAAATGGATGGCTAGAAAAATTAAGAAAAAAGAAAGAAAAATATGCCTGGAGAGGATTTTTGGTGCATTGCAAAGATTTGAGGCGTAATATGAAACAAGGCATTTTTTCAAACAAAAAAACTCAAGCAAAATTAACAAATTTAATGAGTAATTAAATTTAAGGGTGCATGTGATAATGTTTGTGTAGAATTTCTAATTATAAAATAATGTATGTTTAAAATTACTTGTATGCTTTAAATTCATTAATTTTAATATACAATTATTTTTTTAATGTTGAAAACACATATTCCTCAACATTCTTTTTTCTTGTTTTCCTTGCAGTTTTTCTTTCTTTTTTTGATGGATAATATATATATAAAATAAATATTAATTTACAAAACGGTATGAGCAATTACTTTTTTAAATATATAGTGTTTATGAATTTAAAATTTGTTTTATGTGGTTTATAAAGTACATTGAAAGTTGAACCTCTATATAACGAATTTGCCATATAATGAACTTTTTTTCGTGATTTAGCAGCTTTAGTAATTATAGATTTGACTGTATTTCCATTCATGCTAAAGTTAAATACTAATGTAATAATTTATATTTATGTTATGAAAATCTACTCAATTCAGTGTTAATTTTCTGAGTAGTTTGAACATGCCTGTTTATTCAAAGTGACAGAATGTTAATGTGTGGTATGAACAACTTGTTCAGTATTTCAGATAGTTAAAAACATAAATTTATCTTAGTTGAATCCTGAATTAGCAAACTTTTCTCATTAATTATTATAAATTTTAAAAGACGAGACTTTTAAGAATGGCAAAAGAATCCTCTAGGTGCTTTTCATAAATATTGAACTTTCCATGATGATAAAGGGGGGGGGGGTATTTTTATAATGTTATTGATCAGGCATAATAGGTTGAGATGATTTTGAGAGTAGAAAGCGATACTTCTTATTACATATGCTCTGCCGAGCATCAAAAATGTAACACCACAAAAGAACCATGAAATTTTCACTGTGTATACCGAATAGGGGTATTAGAAAATGATTAATATATTTTAGTGCAATATATCATATTCCAACACACATCCACAGTCTCTTTCAGTGCTAAGGTTTGTTGCAACGTTTATTTCCAGCCATGGCGGCAACTCTGAATACTAATTTGTTGTCTTCCTCATACCGCTGAATGCTATACTATTTTTCTTTTGTACTGTGTGTTTATATATCTAATAAATTTGGCTTTGATATCTCTTATCTGTCTTGGTGCTGCAATTTGGATGACCAGAAATGCATTTGAAGAAAAGAGCATTTGTGTGAGCGAGTTTTCTAAATTTTGGGTTTGCTCAAGAAATCGGGTTAATTTTATGACATTTTAACTTTAAAAAGTTTAAACAGGATATCAAAGATCTCAATCTTATGATGAATTTAGTATTAACGTATGGAACATTTGTCTTTTCTGAAATACTTATTGTAATTTTAAAGAAGTCGATAGTTTATGAGATTAAGAAAAGTATTCGTGTTTGAGTCTGAATTATTTATCGATAATCTATAATTAAAAGTGTAAATTCTGCGTGAAAACTTTTAGTTGTAATTAATAGAGTATTATAGTAATATAAATTTAAAAAATTTTAATTAAATATTTAAATTAAGGATTGTCGAAAAGCGAATCAAAGAACATAATTTGTATCTCTTAGTGAAATGGTACGTGAGTACTTGAAGGAAAAATATTGAAAGATCGCAAAGCTTAGTACATAATTTACTTAATATAATCATTATTAACCAAAAAACACGCTCAAAATAGTCATCCGGGAAAAATACTTTAAAAATTTTTTGAGAGTATACAAGGCGATGAAAATTAAACGGGTTGTGTGTGGATATCTTTGTTACTAGAACTAATGGGCGAATCACAGTCAGGCAAACATTCGTTTCTGAGTATACGATTTCAGTTTCTGTTCGGCTGTGTGGCGTAGTGTTGGTTTGTCGCTGGTCTTGTACGTCTAAGATTGCGGGTTCGGCCCCGGCCCAAGTCGGTGGATTTTCATGATGCAGAAAATCGACAACCTCCATGTCGTATCGGCCCTTGCATGGCTGTTTGGCTTGGGTGCTCTCGGTAAAATTAATTTCTTCGCGGTTTCGCATCGTCACAGCTCGGGTGCCTTCCTCTGGGGAGAAAACGGCCTCTGTAGTCAAGTGGTCAAGGTATCGGACTCGTGGATGGCGTGTCATGAGTTCGAGCCCAGTACCACTGAAGATCCGCTGTGTAGGGGTGCGATGCACGTTAAATCTGTCGAGAGCTCAAACATCCCGTTGGTGTGGTAGTTAGGAGAGGAGGGGGCCAGCTCAGATGTCGTCCGCGTCACTTGACCATGGTTCAAAATCATGCGGTCCGTCACCAAAAGCCCTGGTGTAGCTGAACTGTGTGACGTTAATATTCACTCACTGGGGAGGAAACTGGGCTTCAAAATTACTTCGGTGATTGGTATCCCACCTATATCGTGCCGCACTAAAGAGAGACACCCGCTCCCGAGGAATATTCTAGGTCTGCAATGGTAAAACACTGATCCGCAGCCCCATTAGAAACAATAGTTTCTGAAATAAGATAAAATTATTTCGGTGGGATTGCATACTCAGAAAATTATCTGCATGAGGTTTGATTGCGATTTACTGAATACTCCTTTTTCAGCCGAGAGATACAATTACATCCCATTTAGTTTCGATTAACTCATGTTTATTTGTTTTTGTCTCTTTGTGTCTATGTATGTGATACGGCAGTAATAATTAGGTTTAAATAATTTGCAATGTTAGTGGAAATGTGTCTCGATTTGTAAATACGTCTAATATCACTTTAAAAATATTAAAGGGTGATATTACTTCCTATGTATCTTGGGACATTAGTGACGTTGCGTAGAAATTTTATTTTATGGAACTAACTTTGTTAGTTTTTTCTACTATTCTCCAGATAGGATTTCCATAAGTTGGAATTGGCTAGAATTTGTTGTTTTAAATAGTAGAACGTTGTGCTAAATAGTAGAACTTTATTTTGTAGATAATGGATTGGATTTTTCATTCAGTTTGTGGGAGGCGTAGATGAACGTTATTCCAAAATTTCTTAACTAGTTATTGAATTTGTTCTTTGAATGTGATTTTTTTTCTTTTCTTTTTTTACTATCGAGGATGAGTCCCAAGCATTTGGGGCTAGAAGTGCATAAGAAGTTAACCCCTGTCCATACTAAGCTTTTCTTTGATGATTTTTTTTCTGTGTAAAATAAGAATTTTTCTTAATCCAATGTTGGTTCTTTTTAATGTCCTTTCTTAATATTTTTTTTTCTTTTGATGATGCTAAAAGTTTTATAACTTTTCTGTACAGTGACGTGGCCATTTTTAAGCGATTAATTTACTGTGCAAATCAATGTACAATTCTTCATTTTTGGGTGAAATCACTTAAATAAAGCCATGAGATTCATCGACTATCACTGCAAACTTCGTTGTGTGTCCAACTAGATCAGAGGTGGGAAACTTGTTTTGGCTTGTCCACATTGTGGGAGTGGAGGAGACCGGAGGATCGCACCTTTTTAAAATGATTACATTTGTTATAAAAATAATAAATATAAGTTTAATAAAATAGTGTCCGTTTTATTCAGTCTATTCTGCTAGTTTCGTATTATCTATAGCTGGAAGCACATTTAATTTTAGAAGCAGTTTTATAAGACAATGTACTCTCACTCTTTTTTACAATTTTATTTATTATAATAATTGCTATTGATATCAGAAGTGTAATTGCTTGTTGAAATTCTCATTACAGCCTCCAAGTTTATATCTGCCAATTTGCATTTATATTTATTCTTGTTGATCTTCATGCAAGAAAAACTTTGTTCTCACACACAACTATATGTCGACTAAAATATAAGGATCAATTTCCCATCAAATTTCTTCATACATGGAAATTGTTCAGCTGGCAAAGATTTGTAAAAGTCAGTGTCTTAGTATTAAACATTTTCTTCCCACTGTGATCTGACTTCAAGTCAGTAAGTTCAAAATGTACCTCCTCAGGTGCTGTATCAATATCAGCAGTATTGGGATAACGAAAATTAGAATTTTGGCTCAATTTTCTTAAAATCTCGAAATTTTCTTATGACCTCAACCTCCAAACTTTGCAGATGATCTCTTAGTAAAAACGCTTTTTAGTACTTTGTTTCCCCACATTGAAAAATAAAAGAATATTTGATTGCACACTTGAAAGAAATCTCGGCACAAAGCGGATTTTCTGACTGAATTTTTTTTTTTTGGCGGATCACAAAAAAACTCTTTACAGGCTGTTAGCTGCCCACCCCCTGAACCAAATGATTTTCATATAGTGTTTTGCTATTAACTTTCCTTTCTTTATTTTATTTCGATAAAACCATATGAATTTTAGCTTAAACTTTTTAAACATTAAATCGCGATGAATAATTTTATGTATAGTTTGTGATGAAAAAAAAAATTCAAAAAATAGAAGGGGACGTGTATATGTGTATCTTCGACAGACAAATGTTCTTTTTTGACGTATCAAAGGTTCGGTGGAAAATAATATTTAAGCAAACGTGCTGATTTTTAAAAAAAATTTTTTTGTTAAACACAAATTATTGCTTCAATGAAAAAAATCGACATGTGGTTTGACTAATGAAAAAGATATAATGAACTTTAGAATGATATCGGTATAAAGTATTCACCAGTGATAAATAATTCTACGAAAAGCCAATATTTCTTTGAATAATACACATGTGAATACAGTTAATAGAATTTTATTCGAATTAAATTATTTTTCTCGCTGTGAATAGCATTAATTCAAAACAGAATAAATGTAGCAAGCTTTTTAAAATTCTGAAATTTAATTTTTTCACTTGGCACACAATCCTTTAGACAAAAATAAAAAAAATTGTCGCAAAAAGAGTCGTTTATAAAAGCAAGCTGCCCGTGAAAAATTTTTTGTTCATAAATGCAAATAGGAGTGGCTTTAATGCTGGCAAAAATAATTACATAATGTTTTATTTCGTGTTTTTTCTTCTTTTTTGCGAAAGAAAGTTGAATGTTTTTTAGATCGGAATTTTTCTGCATATATAAAGTCAGCGCCAATCACTGCATACGTCCCACTGTTGCCAACTTTTGCTTTTTGCAGAAACTTTCTATTAAAAAGTTCATATTTGAATAATACAGCACACAAGTAAATAAAAACTCGTATAGTATAAGAAATTTTTTTCTAAAATTTATTTTGAAGAATCATAATTTGTATAAGTGTGTGATATCTTCTCAATTATTAAATTTGAATATTACCTGAACAGAAGAATAAATCTGATGTCATCTTTGTAAGTGAATTCCCACAGATAACATATGTTAGCATTTATCATGTGACCGTCACGAATTTGGATCACTTTTGACAAACCTCGTATTTTCCTAGAATTCATGATGTCTTTAAATAAAAATGTATAACTTATTATGTTTATAAGCAAAAAAAGACTTTTTGTATTAGTACTTTATTTTTGTTCTGTATGCGCAGTGAAATTTTGTTCCAAGCGATAAAAAATTTTAACCAAGTGAAATAATTTTGTTAAGAATATGATCTCGGCAACTGAATAAAATAGAGTACTCTTATAACTTATCTATACAAATAAATAAATTTGAAGTGTCTGTTTGTAATTTCAAATTAGCAGCTTTTTACTTAATGCACTAAAAGTATATACGGTACTCATAACAAAAAACCAATTTTTAAAATTTTTGTCTGTCTGTCTGTTTGTTCCGGCTAATCTCGGAAACGGCTGGTGCGATTTTAAAAATTCTTTCACTAATGGAAAGCTACATTAACGGGGAGTAACATAGGCTATATTTTATTCCCGTATTCTTACGGGAACGGAAATTAACGGGTGAACGTGAAACTGAACGCCAAGCTGAGCTAATGAAGTCGTTGTTTTGGTTACTGGCGACCGATGCTCTTCATGAGACATAATAGTGTTACGCGCACATGATAATACGCTGACACGTGCCATAATTTTTTTTATGATAGTTATCTCACTGTTCAGTCAAGTAGAGCATCGGCTGTTTCGGATGCACTTTTAAAAATAATAAATCAAGCCTTCATAAGCAAAAAGCAATGCAAGAAACAAAAAATTGATAAGTTTTACGGTTAGTTTTAATCCTTTCTTTTTATTTTTATTTACATTTTTAGTCACATTTAAACAATAGTTATTATAATCCCAATCTATATCTATACAAATAAATAAAATTGAAGCGTCTGTTTGTAATTTCAAATTAGCAGCAATTGTTTGCGGGGGTTAAAGGGGCGTTAGAAATTCCGATTTTTAAGTTATTAGACGTACAGTCTTGAAACTTAGTAAGTAGATTCCTCTCATAAGTTAGAGATACGCTACAAAATGGGTTTCGTGAAAATTACCCTCAAGTGGCGTTGCGGGACTTAAGGGGCGTTATAGATAATTATTTCCATTTTTAAACTATTAGACGCACAGTCTTTATATTTGATAAGTAGATTTCTTTTATAGAGTAGAGATCAGCTATAAGAAGGTTTTGTGAAAACAGACCTCTAAATGGCGTTGCGGGGGATTTAGTGGCGTAATAGATAAATATTTTCGTTTTTAAACTTCTTCACCTCCTTGCTTGAAAATTGGTAGGAATGTTTCTTTCATGGGGGTAAATATCCGCTACAAAACAGGTTTGGGAAAAATTGACCCCCAAGGGGTGTTAAGGGCAGATATAAATAATTATTTCTATTTTTAAACTATTAGACGCACAGTTTGAAATTTGGTAAGCAGATTCCTCTCATATGATAGAGATACACTACAAAATGTGTTTTGTGAAAATCGACCCCTAGGCCGCGTTGCGGGGGTTCAAGAGGCGGTATTGATAATTTTTTTTTTTTTTTTTTTTTTTGCATTTTTAATTTATTGGACGCACAGTCTTCAAATTTTGCTAAGCAGATTCCTTCCATAGAGTTCAATTCCCCTACAAAATGGGTTTTGTGAAAACAGACCCCGAAGTGGCGTTGCGGGGGCTCAAGTGGCGTTATAGATAATTATCCCCATTTTTAAACTATTAGACGTACAGTCTTGAAATTTGATAAGCAGATTCCTTTCGTAAAGTAGAGAACCGCTACAAAATGGGTTTCGCGAATATGAACTACCAAGTTTAATTTCGGGAGATTAAGAGGCGTAATCGATAAATATTTCCATTTTAAACTATTTGATCATCCTGCTTGAAAATTGGTAGGCATGTTCCTTTCATGGAATAGAGTTCCTCTAACAAAGAGTAAAACGAAAATTGACCCCCAAGGAGGGTTGCGAGGGGTCAAGAGGAGTTACAAAAAAAAATTCCTGTTTTTAATTGTTAGACCCATATACTTGAAATGTGTTAAACATGTTTCTTTTGTTGAATAGGGATCCACTAAGAATATATTTTAAGCAAATCAAGTTCTGGGGTGGTGCAGGGGGTTACTGGGACGTATTGACGGGAAAAAATTACTTTTTTCGAGCTACAAGGACTATAATAATGAAATTTGGTTTGCATTTTTCTTTTGTTGAGTTGAAATCCGCTAAGAGCGGTTATTTTGGAAAACGGCTCTCAACGGGAGTACGGGGATATTGATAGTAAAAATTTTTTTTTTTTTTTTCCTGTTAGATTTACGCTTGAAATTCGGCTTGCATGTTCAATTTACGGTGTAGAGATCCACCGAAAATTGGTTTTGCGGGAATCCACTTGGTTTTTGGGTTACGAAAGAGCAAACATCATTCTATGCTTCAATTTTAGAGATTTTTAGAAAACACAAATTAGATGAGTTCTGTTCCTTTTTTTTTTTTATCAACAGGCGACAGTTACAGGTATAAGTATATTTTTCAATACAATCGAATTCTTAATGCAGGACTTAGATATCAATAATTTATACATATATATAAGCAGTAAAAATTTATAAAACATCATGAAATTCCCAGCGAAGCTGGCGGGTAACAGCTAGTTTAGTAAATAAAAATTAATTTATACGAAGGCACATAATATGTGATACGTTAGGCATTTTAATTGGGTTTCATCCTTCTCTTCCATGAATCTATTTTTTTTTTTTTAATCATCTTGAATTATATTCTCTTTTGGAATTATTTCCAAAACATTTCGCACATAACCTTTCGAGAAAATGTAAAATTAAATTATTTTCATGATAAAGATCAGTTATTCGAATTCCACTATACATAAAGAAAACTTGCATGGATCACGCGCATTTACGATGTCGTATTTATGGATTATGAATTTTTCATTAGCAAAAGTATCTATTTAGGTAAGTGATGTAATTTTTCCAAGCTTAATTTTGAACTAATAATGATGAAATATTTTAAAGTGTCTTTTTATATGTTTGAAATTTTTTAAATTGTTTTTAGAGCTTTTAAAAATACTAATAGACTTTAATCAAAACACTCTTAACATAATTATAATTGCAATATTAAAAAACTGTATTTCAAAATTCATCCAAAAAATGCTTTTGTAATTTGCTTATACTTTCTTTGTTCATATCATATTCTTCCAACTTTTCGGAAATGATTAATTTTATATTCGACTTATACTGCAGTACTTAAAATGCATACAAATAATGTAGTGCAATACATGAACAATGAACTCTCCAATTCGGACTCTTTTATTTTTAGAATTTTCTAATTTAGAAGTTTGATTCGAGTTTCGAAAACAGTGTATAAACTATAATTTACAAAAATGTAAATTTTCAATAATGTATTCGGAAGGGAAAGGGATAATTTCCACATAATAATGTAATTTATTATCAAAAACCGAAGATACCCCCATTTCTTACCATGATTTGGGTACTACAGATAATTAGAGAATAATGTTGCAAAATGTACAAATATCAATTTCATTTACTCTAGCATAGGTTCTAAACATACTTGCAATTTAATTCATTAAGGTTTTTTAAAAATGGAGAAAGAATATCAGAAATACTAGTACTGAGTGCTAGTATTTAATAAAGTACTTAAACTTTAACTTATTTGACAACAGCCGCATGCTAAACATACACTGGCATCCTGGAAAGCATTATAAACATAAGTATGATGGGTTGTCATATGTAATTATAATCAAAGAAAAAATAGGTGTTTAATCGATGAATGCTGCATTATTTTTCGTTTTCATTCCATTTGATCTTTATGATTTGTTTTTTCTACATTTTTAGACTAAAATGCATAGTATTTTTATTCATCATAATCTATTGAAATACTGTTTTAATTAAAACTAATTGTGAATAATAGAGCAATAACACAGACGCCTTTTATTTTTATCTCAAATGATCAAAAAGATCTCCGGATAATTATTTTCTGGAAAATATACAAAAATAAAAACACACACATAAGTTTAAACATAATCGATTATGTATTACAATTCTTTTCTCCGATAGAATTAACATAAATTTAGAATAACTGGAAAAGATGCCAATTAAAACAACATAGCTTTAATAGCAGACGATTATATATCAGCAAATAAATTAAGTAATAAGATAAATTAGTTACATGAATTATACTGAATTAAAGCAGACGATGATAATATGAAAGAGAATTTTCAATTTAAGCAATATTCATAACTGCTATTATAATTTAAACAGCCAATTAAAAATTAGATCAAAATGAAGAAAAGAAATTCAAATAAAACTAAATAGTTTGTGCAATGCGAAACGCTAACTTTGTTAACGTTTATTGTTTAATTAAAACTAACGTGTCGTTTTTATGAATTGTAAATTATTGTATACTTCACCATTCCCTTTCTATTGTATTCGTTATTTTGTAGCTATAAAGCATGTACGTCATTTTTCTTAGAAATCTTTTTTTCCTAATTTATGCTTTTTATTTAAATTCCTATTACATAGAGCTTTTTATGAAATAATAGCACTTTTTTTAGCAAATTGTTATTGAATTTCATTTTGGACACTTTTTTTAGTGTGTGTTAGTCTTTATTCCTTATTTGGCTCATACTTTTTATTCAAATTGAATAAAAATCGTTCTTAGTTTTATTTGTTTTGTTTTAGTAAATAAATCTTCAAAATTTTGATGCATTAATAATCAATACCAAAATCAAGGCGATATTACGAACATCGTTTTAAATCGTTACCAAATATGTTTTAATTTTCGCTTAGACCGCTGTTTCTCGTAAATAACCAATTCACTGCATAATTCAATAAATTACAATTTTAAGAATATTCCTGATGCGCTATTTCTGCTTTACATATTGATATAATGTCGTTTAAAAATACATAAACTTTAGGATGAAAAGGATCAATTCATGACTGGAACAGAATCAGCCAGCTTCGTTATCAAAATCCGGTCGTTTTCGAAGACTTTAGGAAACAATTACTCTGTCTACCAATACAATTATTTGGTTGACAGAATAATTGGCAACAGGAAGTACGAAACGATTTGATATCGTCATTCTTAAGATGAATATATTATATCGGAAGAAACACGATACACACACATTTTGAAATGGATGAGTTCATAAACTTTGCTTAACCTAAGCATTATTATTTAGCACAAAATCGCCCAGACACAAGTAAAATTATTGCGTTTGCTATACATATCTTATAAAAATGGATTGACAAAGCAAAATAGTATTGAAATTATAAATTGTGTAGTTATATATATTTCGAAGAGCGTGGTTTCCTTATTTTTCAAAATGATGCTTGAATTTATACTCTGAGAAAAGATTGATTGGTTGCTTATTAACATCACACTTTGAAACATCTCGATAACTGTTGGCGATGGACTCTGCAATTTTGAACTGGTGTACCACGCTCTAAATGTCCTCACTTCGCCAACGTGAGTACTTTAAACCTCGAGAGATTAAACGCACATCAACCTTTCCATGATTCGCATCGGTTGGATCTTTAGTAGGATCAGGACTCTAACCCACAACTCATCAGAAATAATGCCGCTATAAGCTCGAGATCATGACCTCTCAGATATCGAGGCCTCCGGACAGAGAGAAACTGCCAGGAGTTTTAATATAAAAAAGTAGCAAATGAAATTAGTGCGTAACTTTTTTTATTTTAAAAAAGTTAATACATTAGCATTATTGAATGGCAGTATAGAACAAGTATTAATACAATACTTTTGTTTCATTGCGTCTTTTAAAAATGCTTAATAGAGATTTTAAAAATATTTTTATAAATAATTTCTCATTGGTTCAGAATATATATATATATATATATATATACAAGTTGTGGTAGTAATATATTTTGTAAAATAGGTTCTCTTTTAGATATACAGGATGATAAATGATATAAATATTCTGTTGAAATAGAATTTTCTCTACTTACTGAAATCATGGAAAATAAACGAATGAAACTTTTTTATTAGTGCTTAAATCCCACAGAATATTGTTCATGGAATCTTTTAAAATTTATTTATTGAAATAAATTATTTTTAAGTAAGGCTATGGTAATTTATCTAGTGTTACTCAATGCAATAAATTGAACCAGGGCTCCATCCTAGGAAATATTATAGCATGCACTTGGAAAGGTTCGTAATGTAAAATTACCGTTTGTATTTGTGGAGGATTTCTTCAACTAATTTTAGAAACAGTAAAAAAGTTTATGCGTGTTTTTGGAAGTTTTTAGCAGTTTTATCACTAGCATACATTTAACTTGTCTAAGAAGCTCCAGGTCTTTTTTTCTTGATGGTTTAAATAGAAAGCCAAATTGAAAAGTAGAAATTAAAAGTATTAGAAAAGTAGCCAATATTAAGTTTTGTCGTGGAAAATTTCGATAGTATTTACAGGCATACACTGTGTTTTAAAATTAGAGATACAGCATATCAAAGAAGCATATCCATTATACACTCATGGACAAAAAAATTAGCGCACCAAGAAATAATTGCGGGATCGTAACGAAACTTGGCATGAAGGTACATGTTGGGGAGATATGCATATGATTAGGAATGCAACGTGATTGTGCATTACGTATAGCCAGTAGAGAGCGTTTAACATCGTTCTCCGTGGAGTATAAAACAGGTAACCAAAGCTTGTTTGAGTGTGCTGAATCGTTTACAAAGAAAAGGCTGAGGTAGACATGCCATTACGCCGTTTTCGAAGACAATATGAGCAGCTGTCGCAGTTTGAGAGGGGGAGAATCATCGGCATGATGGAAGCTGGGTGGTCAGCTAGGCGAGTAGCTCGTCAATTAGACCGCTCTGATTGTGTTGTAAGGGGGTGTTGGGACCAGCGGATCCGAGAGATGTCATCTACACGAAGATTAGGATCAGGACGCCCTCGACAGACCAGTCGTCGAGAACACCGCCACATCGTAAGAAATGCACGCGTACACCCAATTGTTTCATCGGCCGCCATCCAGGCACAGGTAGCACCTTCACTAGGGCCCCCTGTGTCTTCTCGAACCTTACGAAGGCGCCTGACTGAAGGACATTTGGAATCGCGGTGCCCATTACGTGTGCTGCCCTTGACGCCCATCCATTGATTCCTCCTTTTGGAGTGGTGCCGCGCACAAGGAAACTGAACTGTAGCGGAACGGAACCAGGTTGTATTTAACGACGAATTCAGATTCAATCTCAGCAATGACGACAATCGTGTTCGTGTGTGGAGACCCCGCGTTGAACGCCTCAATCCTGCCTTAGCTTTACAGCGGCACACCACTCCAACAGCTGGTGGGATGGTATGGGGTGCCATTGCCTACAATACACGGTCACCCCCTAGTATTGATCCGTGGCACCATGACAGACTAGCGGTATGTCCATGACATCCTGCAATCACATGTGTTGCCACTCATGCAACGGCACCCAGGAGCCATTTTTCAACAAGACAATGCTTGGCCTCATACGGCAAGGGTGTCACAAGACTGTCTTCGCACTGTTACTACCTTTCCTTGGTCTGCCCGATCCCCAGATATTTCTCCAATCGAGCTTATCTGGGATCATTTGGGACGGTGAGTTGGGCATCCCATGAGTTTGAATGAACTAAAGGCAAGGTTATAGGAAATATGGAACGAAATGTTTCAAGACATCATACAGAACTTGTATGCCTCAATGCCCGATCGTATCACATCGTGCATTCGCGCTAGAGGGGGTTCCAACAGGGTATTGAATCCTCCGTTCTTTTGCCTTTTTCTCTGAAATAAATGATCCTTTTTTTTCTTGATTTTCTAATCATTTATTCATATCAAAGTATTCATTACGTATGTAAAATTTTTTTCATTTTGACGACTCCTTCTTGTTGCGCTAATTTTTTTTGTTCATGAGTGTATTTAAAACAGATAAAATACATTTACTACTCATGCAATTTATTCATGAGATTTTCCCATTATTTTTTATTCTATTTTGACGAGGGAATGATATTCCATCTTTAACAACAGTTATTTATCAGGAATACAGAAAAGGGCCTTTTTTTCAAAGGCTGATTTTTTAATAAAGCTTTTATTTATTAAATTTATATTGGAGTTTACACTAGTACTTTTCGCATTTAATGTCAAAAACAAAAATACACAGTAAGTTCCATCGTCAAGCCTTTTACCATTCGAAGTTATTAAACATTCTACTAAATAATACTAATAATAATAGTATGTTTATTTATAGTTCAAAAAGTATTTCGTATGTGAAATAAATAGTAAACTATATTAGCTAGCAACTCATCATTACCAGTCATTCTATATCGGAATCGCTAGTTAGCTAAAGACTGTTACTTAAAAGACAATGGGTTTATTTTTTACTTGACTGGTAAAAAAAGACCCACGAAATTAAGATTAAGAACACCTTGTTTACCGGAATAAATAAATAGTCATTTTTATTTATTTATTTATAGAGAATTGTAAAACGGTACGGCATTAAATAACCATTTATCAAAACAATCGTTCATAGGTACCATAATCGACTTTCGAAAATGTGTGCGTTTTAGAAGAAAAACATCGTGTTTCTTCTAGTTTGAATACCGCCTAGAAAACATTGTAATTGAGTTCTAGACTAGAAAAATATATTGGGCCTGAAGATACAATTTAAATCAAGCCTCAATTAATTTTCACAATAACTGTTATTAAAATAAATTTAAGTAAAGTAAAGAATTCCATAAAATAGCTTTTAAGTCAGATAATGTTCGACGGAACTAAATGGACTTCGACATACAGCCTCTATATTGAACTTTTTGTTGAATATTGAGGTTCCAGAAATCTATTTACTGGAATCCCCGAAAGGAATATTCAGACTTTATGACAAAGGGGGGGGGGAAGCGACGCACCAGGAAGGAGTTGCCCGATTGTAATGAAATTTCGCATGCAAAGACATTTGTACTGGACATGCAAATGATTAAAATTTGGTATCCAATGCGTAAATAGTCACATCGAAACCGCACACACAACAGATGTCTATAAGAAGCGATTCTCAATCTGATGGATCATTGTGACTTAGGATAACTTTCAAAGACTAAAAAAATGTCTCACCGCAGGACTCGAACTCATTACGAGCAACTGTCAAAGTTTGAAAGAGGTCGTATCACTGTATTGAAAGAGGCAGGTTGGACAAATCGGAGAATTGCTCGTCATATGGGTCGAAGCGATGCGGCCATTAGAAGATGCTATCAAGAATGAGTGGACAGTAGCAAATTTCAACGCCATGATGGTAGCGGTCGACCTAGACTCACAGCAGATCGTCAGTCACGGCGCCTGGTTCATCGTTATAAACCATCAGACGTGCGACCCTCACACGAGTATTCACCATGACCATTCACAGACGGCTGATAGAGCAAAATTTACGCTTGTACCGACCTCTACGCCACCTGCCACTTACGCCTGCATTCTGTCGAGCCAGATTACAGTAGTGCTTGGCTCAATCAGTTTGGAATCCTGCTGACTCGGGACGAATAGTGTTTAGTGACGAATCCCACTTCCAACTGTGTCCTGACGATTATCGAAGACCGCCCAGGGCAGCGTGACGATCCTGCTCTCACTATTGCACGCCACACAGGTCCTCAACCAAGAGTTTTGGTCTGGGATGTCATTTCTTTTGACAGCCGGACCCTTTTGGTCGTCATTAGAGGCACACTCACAGCACAGCGGTATGTCGACGACATTCTGAGAACTGTTTTGCTATCGCTCCTTTTGCAGTACCCTAGCTTCATTTTTCTGCAAGATAATGTCAGACAACACACGAGCGAGTTGTTATAAACTGTCTTACAGATTGCCAAACACTTCCTTGGCTAGCCAGATTTCTCGCCAATTGAGCTTGTTTGGGATATGTTGGGAAGATGACTGCATCTACTAGGGAATGTTGATGATCTGGCCCGACAATTGGAGTAAATTTGGCAAGAAATACCGCAGGAGACCATCAGGGTGCTTTATCACTCTATGCCACGTCGTGTGGCAGCTTGCATCCAGACTAAGGGTGGGTCAACATCTTATTGTGTGCTCGTTACTTTGTAAATATGTAACTCTGAAATAAATCATTCAATTTTTCTGATATTTTAATCATTTTCTATTCTGTACATAATCTTTCTACCCACCAGTTTTTGTCTCTATCGGACAACTCGTTCTTTTGGTGCGTTTTTTTTTAAGAGTGTAGATTTATTTTTGCGTCAAAAAATGGATCAAATTGCGAATAAAATTGTACATGTTGTTACATTGGAATTGATATATAAGTAAATACTTGTCTCGTGGAGGAAATAAAAGGTCCTGATTGTAACAAATGAAAATCTGAGATTTTTCCAGTGATATCCTAAACAGTATTCTTATTATTTATTTACTGTTTGTTTAGGTAATATAATTATGGTCTATACATGAAGTGTGTATTGAATATATTACAAAAAGAAACTAAAATTATAAAAGACATACATAAATATTTTAGACAATAGATATGTAACTGTATTGCAACTACTTTTTGTAGAAGTTTGGAGAGTAGGACGTCAGCTCAGATGTCATCATCACTTCATGGTTCAAAATCGCCAGTTCCGTTGCGAATAGTCTTTGCATTGCTTCAAAGTATGATGCAAATAAACAATTCAACCATCTCTCTGTGTGTTAATCCAAACACATTTTTTTGATAAATAAAGAAATCATGTGCCTTGCGAAACACACATAACTATATCAAATGTTAATAACACTTTGCTTTATATCGATCCATATTTAATAAATATATAATAAACGTATAATATATTTTTACGTGTGTTTTAAAATAATTTGTGTGTTAAAAAATAGCATTTATATGAAGCATTATTGTCTATTAATGTTTATACTAATGAAGGCTAGAAACTAAATCCTTTCTTCCAAAGTAGGCTTCTTCCTGTAGCATATTTATTTTACGAATGACTATCAAACAGTTTCGTACTTCCTGTCACTAATTAGTCTATCAACCAAGTAATTGTATTGATAGACACTGATTTTTTTCCTAAATTTGAAAAAAATGCCAATATTTTTGTAGATTTTAAAAGATAACTCACAAGAAAATGTATTGTAACTTAAGAATCAAAAATGGTTTATCGATGCGATTTCAATTAAATAATCGCTTGTCGCATACTGTAAGAATTTTAATTATAGTTCCACTTAAGTTTTATCCATATCGTCTCGCGACAGCTCAAGAATATTTCATAAGCTGACGTAACGCTCAATGTTCTTATAAATTTGATAAAATTATTTTCTAAGGTAATACCAATAAACATCTATCAGTAATTTAGGTACCATCAATTTTGTATGCTTTGCACTGATTCGACGACTTAACTGTATAGTTGATTGATTGCTTATTAACCTTGCATTTCCAATGGTCATGTCGAGAACTCTTGGCCACCGTTGTTTCTATTGAATTGTTGACTCGAGTACGGATACTCGAGAGAGATCACACAAAAGATACTCACGCTAAAGAGACGCTGTGTAGAGCAGAGATTCTCGATCGTTAGTTAGTCCGGCACAGTCCCGGAGAAAATTTGACCAATCCTTGAAAATGTTTACCTGTTTGTGTTGAAAAAATAATATTAACAGAATTTTGTACGATATTTTATGCCATAATGTTAGGATCTGGATCATTTTATCTTTCTGGAATTTTATTGTTAAAAAACCACTGATCCATG
Organism: Trichonephila clavata; assembly: GCA_019973975.1. Taxonomy (NCBI): domain Eukaryota; kingdom Metazoa; phylum Arthropoda; class Arachnida; order Araneae; family Nephilidae; genus Trichonephila; species Trichonephila clavata. The sequence goes on along the minus strand of BMAO01003848.1, from coordinate 318,955 downwards.
AATTTTGTTTCACAAACTTTATTAACTTGTGGTTTAAAAATTTTGAGAAAAGCTAGTGCAGAGGTTTTGAGTCCCGTTAAATCCTTCGAGGTCTAATGTCCGTTTGCGTGGTGTGAGAGTTTGCAGAGTGGGGTGCTAATCCAGATGTCGGCCTCGTTACTTAACCATGATTCAAAACTAGAGGTCTGTCACCAATAGTCATCGTGTAACTGATCGATTGATTCGTTGATTGCTTCTTAACGTCGCTCTTTGAAGCGAAACGAGAACCTAGGTGACGGATTTAGTAATTTTAAACCTCGGCCAAGTGATGTAAATGACGCCTGAGCTGGCAGCCCACTCTCCATACTTCCACACCATGCTAATTTATGCATAAGGAGAGGAATCCCTGTAAATAATATCCTTTTAATCCTGAAACCGATAAACTGAGTGAAGTGTCTCAGGGGTCCCGTTATGAATGGGTTGTGTAATCCGTGCCTTCAAGTCAGCTAAATTTTTAATCGGGCTACTGAATGCAACATTTTTTAAGATAACCTCACAGCCAGAAGTCATAGGAATTGAGGTCAGGTGATCTTGAAAGCCAGGCTATTGGAAAATGATGGCTCATCATCTTACCCTTTCTGAAATGTCTCTTGAGCATTTGCAATGTGCGGAGGAGCACCATCTTGCATCTTACAATCTAATCTTTTGATGAACTTCGGAAACTTTTCCTTGTTCCATACCGTTTTTTCCTTTGTCATGAATATTCAGTTCAAATTTGATGTCATTCAGATACCAGTAGCTCTTTTTCTACGGCATTTTGAAAGACGAATTTCAATTATAATCACTTTGTACACTCGTCGAAATGACGTTAATTATATTTCAGGCATGAAATTAAAAATCTTCCTACAAATGCGGCTAATCATAACACTTTTTAATGGCATTCATCTGCTGTAATCTTAAATAAAAGTGGAATATAAATAGTAATAATAAGTAACAAATAATTAATTCGAGATTTCAAAATTTCTCACGCGGAGCCGGGTATTTACTTACTATCCTTGTACTTTTTTAAGTATAGTTTGTTTTTTTTTTGGTTGGATACTTCGTATTTTAAACATTGTTTAAGTTTTATTGAATTAATTCTTTAAAAAAAATTGTAAGCATGTTTGCATGTACATTTGTATTTGAGAATAATTAGAGAAATTGCTGCGACAGTCAAAAAGCAAAATTAATATTCTAAAATATTGCCTGTATTGAATGGCTTAGAAAAGATTATTTCAAACAAAATTTGTCGGAAATCCATCAATTTAAAATTTCTTCTGAAAACAGGAGTAAAATAAAATAAATACAAAATTGAGTTACAGACCAGTAAAAGAATACTGGCGTATCGAATAAATAAAAATTGAAGATTTGTCTAAGAAGAAAAAAATCAGAAAAGCCTTTTATTATACTTTTTTTTTAAAAAAGAGAGATTAAAAATGAAAGGATACAAAACTTTCAAATCACACTCTAAAGTCAAGATAAAAATATTTCATTTATTATCTTTTCATTTAATAATTTAAATATGTTTTGACTTCTCGTTTTTCATCTCGTACAAAAAAAATCAAACAGCCGTAAGAAATGCATTTGAAAATACGGATATAGATACGTGAAACATGTTGCAAGCTTATTTGAAAAATTTCTTTCATATATTCGAAGTTTGAGTTTTATATATGCAGAGACAGGGAGAACCTTGGTCTTGAAATTCGCCCTCTCATCAGAATCGTCCCATCGAGAGAGCTCGTTGCTGCGCTTCTGAATGGCTTTTTTCCCCAGCGTTTTTGGCAAGAGCTCATCTCGAAGTTCATTCACCTTCATGTCCCAGTACTCCACCCTCCTTTCGAAAACCTCGCCTCGATTTTTGCACCAATTATCTCACGATTATTTCCCACGTTGACCCCCATCGATTAATGGATTGTAATTAAATTACCCTTTTGAAACCCAATTGAAGCCACGAGAAAATAACTTGGAAAGAGACTGTGGGATTTTGAACGCGATTGATGGGTTTTTGAAAGTTCATGTAATCTCGTATAAGAATGAAACCGTAATAAAAAAGTATCTGATTTCCTTGGTCTCATGGTTAAAATGATAACAAAAAAAAACAAAAGAAGGAGAATTTTTTTGTGCCCACAATTAATCAAACGAATTCACACCAAGTCTGGCCTATTTGGATGGTAAGAATGAATTTGCTTAAGTCGGGAAATAATATTGCGAATTGTTCTTAAAATCAGTACTCATTTTAAAGGATCATCGAGTTGTTTCCTTCTTTTTTTTCCTAATTGATACTTGATGAATGAAAATACTTTGAACGCCAAGTAAAACCGGGTTTGAGTGTTAGAACGCAGTAGGAAAAAATATCTTAATTTTTTAATACATCATTGATAGGAGTTGAACATTTTCTATAAGTTTAAGACTTCCCCATAGCACTCATTCCTCCACAATTTTCTAAAAGAACTAGTCATTAAATATAATAAACTTCAGAATGAGAAAACAAACAGCCTTTCCATTAAGTGAAAGTTAGCCGAAGAAAATTTTATGAAAATATTGCAAATTAGATTCTTTCGTTTGTAGGTGATTTTATTTTATTAATGTAGCACTCTGTAAATCAACGTAAGAGCTATTGTGTAGCTTTGTAGTAATGCTACTTTGTTTTACGAGGAATCATACAAGGTTAGCGACAGCATTGAGTACCTCAGTATTCACCAAAATTGCAATAGAGAGAAGTTGCGATTCATAATACATACATACAGTTAACGGATTGATTTATTGTTGATCAATGTCGCATTTTGAAGCTATATGAGGGCCAACGCACCTTATAGTTTTGAGTCTCGGTCGAGTGATGAGGACGACACCCGAGCTGGCACTCTACTTTCTTAACTTCCACACCATTCCGCGGGAAGACTTTGAGCCACGACAGATTTAACGTGGAGAGATTTCCTCGACGCGTCGGATCTTGAGTGGCATTAAGGCTGGATCCCGCGACTAGTCAATGCTTACCATTGACTTCGTGATTATGGTCCCAAGGCTACTGCAGCCACATCTTTCATTTTTTCAGAATAAGATACTCAGAAATAAATGAAAAAATATTATTATAACACTAAGATTTTAAGAAATGAGATCCATGAAAAATGTTAGAAACCCAGGTTGAAGACTGAGAAAATAAACATAATCACTTGTAGAACTTTTTGAATAATTCAAACACTTTGTGAAAAAATGAAATTTTTATAGAAAAAAATCTCCTTTTGTATGAGTTACATACTTTGAATCTTAATGTTTGAGAAAAGAAAATGCGATTTACTTTGAACTCCGTTTGAGAGTCTATGGAAGAGGGGAAAAAATATTCTGAATACTTTTCTGTGGCAGAACAGTTTAATTGGAACTGCACACTTTCGAACGAACTGAATGAGTGATTTACAGTCGGTATGAATGAAGAACGGGAACTCTGAACTGTAAGCAAAATTGCCTAATGAGGTTTTTATACCTTCAGTATTATCCATTTTACTATCCCATTTAGGGTTCCAGTTTACAATAGGCTCTATTAGTATTTGTACTGTAATATAAAGCTGTTTTTACAAACTGGTTCATCATTTTTTGAAAGTATAATCTGAACAATAGGAGTCTTGTTTTGCACTAAATGTCGATTATTTAGATATCACGCTAATCACTTTTTAACTTGTAATTATGAAATGAAGTTTCTTTTCTAGAACAAAATAAAATGAAATGAAATGGACTACATTAATGAATCTTATAAGGAAATTTTTAGGAGTCAGTAATATTTTTGAAACTTGGTGATCAAATTTGGGGGCAATAGGTCGCTAATTCTCAAGATAACAAAAGAAAGAGTATATTCTGCATAAGTTTTAATTTTGTGGGGAGCACGCCTACGAAGTTTTAAATTTTTTGATCAGCATGGTATTAATGTAATTGCTATAATCAATACAGGAGCTTTCAAAGATTGCAACTCAAAACCGAGAGACAAATTAAACGAGAAAAATAAATTTAAACAGCATTAGGAGAAAATTTCACTGCTATTACGTTGCATTATTATGCATGCCCAGGGACGTCTTAAGGCATGGGCCAACCGGGCCCAGGGCTTCGCCCTTGGTGGGGGCCTCACTTCGTTCTCGACTCTGTCTTTATAAGATCATGATCCGGATAATTTATGGTAAAATATTCCCATACATATTCTCCAAAAAAACAGGGGATTTCATATGCCTGTCAACTGGTAAAAGTGGTAAGGCTGATTATTATGTGATGACCGTTGTCCCCGTCTAGGCTTGGACCTAATACCATAAATAATCATTGAATTCATTTAGTCGAAAAGCGGTCATCGGTCGAGCCGGTTTGTGAGATTCGTGAGTACTGCACATTTATTTGTTTCAAATTACCGTTTGTTCAAGTATTTGAGAATGCCTGCTACCTATTTTTAAAAATCACAGGTAAGGCCTGATTTTGCACAGGGGCCCAGGGCCTCAAAGAGTCTTAAGACGTCCCTGTAAAGACCTTTAGAGAATTTCACGGTCAAGTGACAAGAACACCATTGTGCTAACACTTTCCATCTGTATGTGGTTCAAAACTACGAGGTCCGTCGCCAGTAGCTCTCGTGTAGCTTTGAAATGCGATGTGAATAAATTAATAAAAGGGTCAGTTCAGTAGCTTTTATTGGATCGTTCTAAGATTTGCCAATGTGACGTTCGTAACCAGGGACGTCTTAAGACATGGGCCAACTGGGCCATGGCCCAGGGCCTCATCCTCGAAGGGAGCCTCGTTTCGTCCTCGGCTCTGTTTTAATAAGATCTTTATGGGGATAATTTAAATGGTCAAATATTATTCCCATACATATTCTCCGAAAAACAGGGAATTTCAAACTACATATCAACTAATAAAAGTGGAAAGCATGTCAACTAATAAAAGTATATGATGACCGTTGTCTATGTTTAAGCCTTGGCCTAATGGATCATGAACAATCATTCAACTCATTAAGTTGCAATACGGCCATTGGTCGAGATGGTTTGTGCCTCGGTTTTGAGAATGTGAGTCGTGCACATTTATTTGTTTCTAATTACCGGTTGAACGAGTATTTGACACTGTCTAATTTAAAGATCTTAGCTAAGGTCTACTTTTGCGTGAGGGCCGAGGGCCTCAAAATCTGAAGATTTCTCTGGGCCCAGGGCCTCAAAGAGTCTTAAGACGTCTCTGTGCATGCCATCTTATGAAACTACTGACATTTATAAATGCATACGTCATTTGTTTGTTTATACGATAATGATTTGTTTTCGAAATAGTTTTTCTGAGTAAACCTAACTGTGCTGCACACACTACTCAAAGATGATCGCATGTTGCATTCTATTTGTTAATTCTCTTAACATTCCTATATACCAGGTGGTTATAATTAAAGTTACATTATTCAGAGGCCTGTAGAACCCGCTCTTCTTATCAGATATTGATCAAACTTGGAATATATGCTATATAGACCATGGGAAAAAAAGTTTCTGCAATAAAAATAGTTCAAATTTTGACCGCCAGGTGGAAATGTTGTACCCAAATGATATGTTTGAATCTTTACTATTTATTCAATTATAGAATCTGCTCAATATGGGCTCCATTGACATCAATAACGTATTGAAAGCGCATTATAGCCTTTTCAATAGCAGCGCAAAGCAACTCACAAGGGATTTCAGCCACGTGGCGTATAATGCTAGCTTGCAAATCAGGTAAAGTCCTAATTCCTCCGCTTTAAACATGGTCTTTTAGAAATCCCCACAACTAGCAATCACTGGGATTTAAGTCGGGTGAACGAGAAGGTCATACATCCGAAAATGTCTGGATATTATATGATTATCGCTAAAGTTAGCACTAAGTAGTGCTTTGTCTTGACGCCCAATCAAAGGAGTTACTCCATCTTGCATAAAGATAGTGGTTTGCAAACATTGTCGTTCCTGCAAAACAGAAATGACCCGCTGTTGAAGAAGTTCACTGTACCGTAGACTCATGATAGAGCATTTTTTTGGACCTTATAGAGTGAGAGCTTCAAAGGAAAAAGGTTCGAGGATGAACTCAGCAGTAAATCCACACCAAGCAGTCACGTAATCAGAATGCAGTTGTTGTTGATGCAAAATATTTGGAGATGAAGTACCCCATATGTGGCAATTTTGAATATTCACAGCTCCATTTAAAGAAAAGAGTGCCTCATCTGACCATAGAATTTTGCAGTGCAACGTATCATCAACTTCCATTCTCGCCCAAAATTGGCAAGCAAATTCAAGACGTGTTTTCTGATTTTGAGGTTTCAGCGTTTGCATCACGTGGATTTTATACGGATACCATTTCGAAATGTATTGCAAAATTTTTTGTACTATTCACTGCGTTATCTCCAAGTCGCGTGACACTGATTGACCACTTATTAAAGAATAGATGGAACTGGAGGCTCTTTCAACCATAGCAGTAGCAACTTCTTCCACAGTTTCAGTACGAACCGGTTTCCGTCCTCTTCCGGGCAGCATACCCAAATTCCCAGCGGCGATGAAAAACGCCCGTTGAATGATTCTTTGGCTATAACTGCAAGTTTATATAGAGGTCTTACGGATTTGCATAAGGAATATTCGATAGTATATATTCCAAGTTTCATCAAAATCCGATAGCCAGAACAGGTTCAAAAAGCCTTTGAATAGTGTAACTTTTTTATAACTACCTGGTACATTAGGATATTTTTAAAATATTGGGAGAAAGAAGTTAAAAAACATACAAAGGGAAAATAATTCTTTTTTACGCGATACGGATTCAAAAACATGTGTAGAATTGGACACAAAAATAATATTTTTTTATTTATAAGAAATTCTGAACAGAAATTTCTTATCAAATAACTGTGATATTTTTTTTGGTAAAGTTACCGATGTTTCTCGAGAGAACTACATAAGAAAAATAATATTTCTAACCTTTCTGGTTTTGAAATAATTCTAAAAAGAGCAACAGTGGGATACGGAATCCAAAAATAGTTGTGAAATTGAATTAAGAGTTTGCAAAAAATATCGAAAAATATTTAATTGAATAAATTTAGATTTTATTTTCAAAGTAACATTATTAAAAAATATGTAATTTTAATTTCAACGTATCATTTTGAGAATATTAATTTCATTTAAATTTTAACTATAAAACTAATTCTTTAAACTAGTTTTAAATAAATTCTACATTTTAAGATACATATATTTTAAATCAGAGCTTTACCTTTCGATGCGAATATAATCGGGAAAAAATCTCATTAATTTACGATTTTATTTTTGTGCGAGTAAGAAAAATAATGCATTTAAAAAATTATTTTAATCAAAAATTTCATCTCTTGATTTCTTTAAATAAAATATTCTTTTACAATATGACCAAATACATTAAGTTCATTACACCTTAAAATCTCAGAATCTTTTGTACTTTTAAACAATCACGCATTTTCATTTAAGCTAAAAGAAGCACTTGTAATTACACACACATATATGCATGCGCATGCATGCACATAAGCACAAATGCATGCACAGACACCAGTGGCTTAAAGTACACCCGCGCAACCCCTGCATCCCGAAGGACCCAAAGCCTGATGTTATGGTTTTGCAATACCTTGTAAGATCCGGCTTGGGGCCCAAAACCTGACTTTACAGGAGTGCCCTAATATTCTCCTTTACGCCACAGACACACACCTACAAATATACGGGACGATTCGAAGGAACCATGGAGACCTTTTTCGGGAAACAGTTATCCTTTCAATTAAAACAGCTTTAAAAATCTTTATTGCGATGGAAGGCAACGCCAACTATTCCGGATTTCTGTTAGATTATACAGTAAAAATCGCTCAACACGAAGCTGAAGGGACTGAAATATTTTTTCATGTTAAAAGAATTTTGTGTTAAATTATATTGCGAAAAAAAACATTTATTTTATCTTATTTATCCAACACCCGTGCTTGGCTTCTTGACCATTTGACGCCGAGCCTCCCAGTACGTCGTCAGTCGGGTATTCATCGAGTCCAGTGCATTGGAGCAGGTGATCTCCATCCATTCTGGCCTGGCCGCAGAGTGGGAAGGCCTCGTCAGCAGCCAGGCCAAACAAGGTCATGTCCGGTAATTAGGCGAAAGCGGGAAACAGCCTCGGCTCTCTCCAGGTGCCTCGGAATTGGACCCACAGTGGCCAGAGTTTCCCATGGCTTACCAAGGCTCTTGTTTTTTTGGGTCACGGTAGTATATTTGTCGATGAATGTGGAAATAATGCTATTTGCTGTTCTGTCAGTCAAGGGGACTTCCGGTTGAGACGACTCGGCTCCTTGTTTGGCTTTTTGGTCTGTCATTGCCGGGGATCCCAACATGGCTTGGGACCCAATGTAGGGCCACAGTTGAACCACATGAGATTAGCTCCGCAATTTTAGCTCGACACTGAATTGTACTACAGCAGTCAGTTGGTGTATTGGTGCTTAAAGCTAAAATTGCAGCTTGGGAGTCTGTGAAGAAAACAACTTTTGCAGGAGCTAGGCCAGCAGCTAGTAATTGTATAGCTGTTTCACAGACAGCCAAGACCTCGCCATCGTAGTTGGTGGAGTTTTTCCCACTGCTAATGAGCCCTCAAACAGCTGACAGAACCAATTCGCACCAGCTCCGTTTGATTCCGGTAGGTATGTGAGCCGTCTGTGTAGACATGGAGCCACTCATGCGCTGGATATCTTGATTCGATCGTTTCCAGAGCACAGCTCGTCAGGAATGACATCAGCCTTATTTGATGTCATGTTAATTTGGCTGAACCATTTAGATGGAAGGGCAGTAGCGACTGTGGAATAGGACTGTATAGGAGCACGGCGAATAATTAGTAGTGGTAGTTGGTGTTTCTTCATAAGAAGGCTCTGCGTGTGAAAGAGGAAAATTCTGAGTCTTAAGTCTCTGTATTGCACATCTGTAGTCGTTCCAGTACCTGCAATCTACTCTTCTAGCTCTCTCCCAAAACTTGAGAGTGAATTTGTCTCTATGACTGTCAATAGGTTCGATGCCGGTCTGGAGTTGCATTGCTGCAATTGGAGTTGATTTGGCTCCACCAGTTATGATTCTGAGGGCACTGTTCTAAACAACATAGAAAAAAAACATTGATTAAACCAAATTAAGTTTATTAGAATACATTTTATTTACATATATATGTATATATGAATTTATTTAGAAAAAACCCATGAAGCAAAAACATTCATAATGCGATTTAATACAAAATTTAGCAAACCAAAATCGACTTCCCTTTTCGCCTTCTGTTTTTGATCAATTGCCTTAAGGAGCTCCATCTTCATTTTAAATGAAACTGCAGTTTGCTTTCCCCTAGAGGTCTTTGCCATTGTGCTCGTAAAAAAAATTCTTCTAAAAGTAGGAAAAAAACGCGAATACAAAACTCACTGATATTTGCTCAACGTGCGATGTCATCGGCCCTGAATTCCATTGCCAATTGATGAGCGACGGGATGTTTTTGAGTGGTGCTTGTATGGTGGAGGGTGAAAGCAGCTTACGAAACAAAATTGGCTCATGTTAAAGGCTATTCCGAGGGTATTTCAAAGCCAATTTAGCTTCCTTTCCCCCAAATATGTAAATTCACATCTCTTTCGTATCACACATATTTAAATCTTGCCTGCTAGGCTGGCGTTTTCCGTATGTTGTTCATTCCCTGAATTGAAATATTTTTGGTTAAGCAATTTTCGTTCCGTGTTACGAGAAAAAAACGCATGAAAATACTTATTAGTTTGTCTGGACCGTTGTATTATTTAATGTTAACTGATATTTCGTCTTAAGCGTTTCCTTATTAAACGTATTTCAATGTACATTTATTTCAATAGCTACTAAATCATCAGCTTTAGTTTAGGTTTCGACTGGAGAGTAAAAAACGTGCGAATGTACGGCCTATGTCCATAAAAAGAAATGAAATGGGATTGGAATCTGAATGTTTAATTATTTTTCCTGACAAAGTATTAGATGTTTAAATTCACTTGAAAATGTGCGATAGGAAAATAAATATTAGATGAGAAATAGAATTTTTTAAAGATATAAGTTAATTATCCTTATATACCCCCCCCTCCAGTTTTAAGAGGGAGTGGCGTGGGTTTGCCCTCTTACAAACTTAATCAATTTCCAATATGTAAAAAAGTGTACACAGCATCATACAGAAACACATATCATTCTTACACACTCCTTTTATGATACAATGTTTGTTGGATGTTTCATCCATCAAAATTCGAGAGGCTATTTCCTTAATCCTGTAAAAATACTCAACATGTGTATTCTGTGGCATTTTATAGTTCTCGAGAGCTGTAGATAGGTCGCAGCTGGGCTGACTTGCGTTCCAAACTCTTTCACTAGGCTATCTCTCAATTCATTGAAGGTGCTTGGGATGGTCTAAGATTTGACGTAACTTTGTACAGCTTCACTGACTAATTTCGTTAAGAAGATAATTTTTTGCTTCTCTGTTACTTCGAGTCCTTCACAGATTTTTTTTTTCAAATTGGCTTAAAATTTTTCTATTGTAACTTTGGAATTTTAATTGTTGATAAACAAAAAAGTCACACCAGAAAAAATATAGACTGGAGCAATCATTACCTCTACGTGAAAAACCATTAGAACTTTTGTTCATAGATAGTGTAGGTGGTCTTAAGAAATGTTTAGATTTTGTCGAAGGGAAGGAGTATTTCTTTTACTTAGATTTTTTTCAGATACATGATTTTGAAAAATTTGTTTTAAGCAATTAATATAAGTATCTATTGTTGTCTTTTTTGATGAGAAAATCCAAATGTACCTGATGGCATGATCAATAATAATGTACAAATATTTTTGACTGAATTATAATAATATAAACCACCTACACTATCTATTGACATAAGCTCAAATGGTTTTTCTCACAGAGGAAGTGATTGCATCATATTTTTTCTAATGTGACTTCTTGTTTATCTGATAGTTTTCACAATGTTTAACAGGGTTTCTAATATAAGTAAGAAATTTATTCCAATAATATTAAAATGATAACCTTATCATAGTAGCTATACCAGGAAGATCAAATTTTTCATGGGTATTTCTGTTAATTGCACTCGAAGTGCTTTGGGTACAATTATTTTAGATAAACCCTGTGTGTTTTGACAACCAAAACACCTTCTCTTTTTAAGCATTTAGGGGTTGGTATATTTTCTAAATTTCGAAAATGAATTATTTCACTGATAACTAATAAAGGCTCTGGGGTTGTTTTAATTAAATGATAAGCAATAGGATTTAATGTCGGAATATCACCTCCAATATTGGAACTTCCTTTTTTATATTTTATTTTAAAATCATACAGAGAAACTTTTAAAGACCCTCTAAAAAGTTGAACAGAGGTATTTTTTAAATTTTTATGCTAACTCAGTCATTATGATCGGTATGAACTGTGAAACAAGATTCTTGAAGATAACAATGAAATTTATCTAAACTGTCAATTATCGCTAAGCACTCTGACTCAATTACTGTATAGTTGATTTCATAACTCCTCGGTCGCCTGGAGTGGAATGCTGACTTTCGTCAGGTCTTTCTTGTTTAACAATTGCTGATATGACTTTCTTAAATGCATCTACATGGATATGGTAAGGGTGTAACGAATGGTAATAGAGCGCCCTCTTCTGGCCATGTGGACACTTAACCAGTCAGCCTGCCACCTCGGGGAAGAAAGGATGGGCCAATGTCCTCCCGCGCAAACCCCTTTGTATTTTTATAGTATTTTCCTGTTTTTATGTAATTGTAACCGTGCTCAATTAGAATTTACCACCAATTAAAATTATTTGAGCTAGCCGCCGGAGTTATTTTTGAGTATCGGTTATAAAAGTGGCGCCCAACTTACTTCCCGAATAATTATTTAATTTTAATATGACTACTCTAGTCTAATAAAGCTATCTTCAATATTCTGAACTGCTAGTTCATGAAGAAGTTTAAAAAAGTAATTTCTGAAATTGTAGCTACCGGCTACAAAGAAATTTTTGGATTACTAGAAAATTTATATTTCCTACCGGGAAATTAGAAACTTTGGATTGCATTCGTCTTCACGGAATATCAGCTAAGTTTTCTTTTCTTTTGTTTTTTTTCTGATTCATTTTGATCTTTTATTGAATTTTACTTGTGTTTTTGTATTTTATGGTATAAATATATAATAATCATGATTTATTAGTCATATTTTATTTGAGTAATTATTTCCCCTAGTAAGGAAACTCTTTCTACTTTTGTTTATTTTTCTCATTTCCTGTGATTTATGACTATTAGTGTACTAGTTTGGGGAACTTCTTCCCCCCCCCCTTCTGACCTTGAATTTTCACGAACTAGACGTTTTGTTACTAAGCCCCCCCCCCGATTTTCTGTCTCTCACCCCTTGCCTGGTGAAAATCAGACGTTCTTTTTTTTTCTCTTATTTATTTTCCTTGGAACTCAGAATTCAGCATCCGCTGTTCGTTTTGTAAAATTTGTTTATCTTCCGTAGTTTTCACTTTTTTCTGTCAACTCTTTTTCTTTACTTATGACGCCAGAGCGTCACGGAGATTGATATTTCCTATTTAGGAGTATTGTGTTTTTTTTATTGAATTTTAGTGTTATGATATTGTGTTTTATTTTTAACTATATTGAAGAATTTTGATCATATATAAAATATATGTGAATTTAAATGAAAGAAATTATTTATTTATTATTTTTTTTAACAAAAGTATAGTAGAAAAGAATTTTTATTTTTATTCAAAAGATTCATTCATAGGTTTTGTTTTGACTTTGAATTTCATCAGAATTTCTTTTACATGTGAATTATTTTTATTTTTAAAGCTAAATGTTTGCATTCAGTCAAATATCTACAATATTTTAAACAGTATTTTTATTCCTTCAAAGGAGTAGTTTATATGTTGTTTTGGCTAAGTGCATCAGAATTTCTGTTTATCTGAATTTTCATTTTGTTTTCGAAGTTTAGATTTTGTATCCTGTCAAACATCTGTAATATATATTTTTTAATAGTATTGTGTTCGAATATCCAATTCTTATTATTTTAGTGATTAGTTGATGCTCAGTTATAAAGGTTTTAACTATTTTAAAACTAAATTAACTGCATTTAATTTGTGGCTGTCGGATTTTATAATTGACCCTTTTTTCCCCTCAACAGTTAAAAACAATGGCGTATCTTGCTAAAGCGCGCAAAGAGGACTTAAAAACACTAGCTACAGAATTGGGCCTCGAAGTTGGAGAAATAATGAGAATAATAGATTTTAAAAATTTAATCATTACTTCGAAAGACTACGATGAACAGTTTACTAAAACTCTTCTAGAAACCATTATTAACACGAGGGTTCAGGCAGTACGTGAGGAGAAGGAGGAAAATGAATACAAACGAAAACAAGACGAACTGAATTTAGAACTAGAACGCATGAAGTTAAGCATGACTGCTACTTCTTCAACTAACACTAGTGCTGCCGCAGAGAAAATAAATATCCAGCACCTCATACCCAGATTTGTGGAAACTTCAGACATTTCCACCTATCTAAAAATATTTGAAAGGCAGTGTAAGCAAGTTAACATAGGGGAAGATTCTACCAGTGTTACCTATTGATATTTCCAATATTATCTTGCGGGAACCTAAGGAGAAATTAGGAAATTACCAGCACATTAAGCAAGTGTTGCTCCAACGATTCAAGTTGAGTGCTGAATCGTTTCGAATTAAGTTCTATACTCATCAAAAACAACCCGAAGCTCTGTGGAAGGACTTCGCGTATGAGCTAAACAATTACTTAGAAGAATGGCTACATAGCCTAGAAGTGAAAGACTTTAACTCCCTTAAGGATTTGGTTCTTACCGATCAGCTTAAGAGAAGAGTTTCGAGGGACGTTAAAGAACACTTCGTGGATATCTGGGGAGATATTAAAAGCTCATCTGAGCTAGTACGAAAATTAGACGATTATGAAATTGCTCGTGGTAAGACGTCGAACCATTAAGTTTTACCAGACGTAAGACCTTCTTTCTCCTCAAAAACAAATAAACAAAGCAGTATAAGAACGGGGGATAAGGCAAAGGAAGCACCAAGAAAACCATTTGGAGGGAGGGCATTCGCAATTTGAAAGCCGATCTCCTCTGTCCTGCTATTGATGTGGAAAGCCCGGTTACATCAAATCAAAATGCCCTGACTGCAATCCTTCAAAGGGTGATCCAGCTCCCTTTGGAATTCTGCAAGTTAACAGTCTCTCCCCTTCCAACAGAAATGCTGTACTCAGGATCAACATAAATGTAGTTTCGGGAACTGCATTTGCGGACAGTGGTGCAAGTCATTCGATTCCAGGAGAAACTCTTTACAGTATCCTTCTGCAACAAGGAGCTGATTTTGAGAAGACAGTCATATCCCTATCCTTTGCTGATGGAATCGTTACTCAGAAAGAAGTTCTACGTACATTTCAAACCGTCCTTCTGGAAGGCAGAAAGTTTAAAAACCCCTTTATTATTTTGCCTGATGCCAAAAACAACTCCACTCTACTTGGAGTTGACTTTCTCGAAAATCCTGGAATAGTTCTAAATTTCACGAAGAACTGTTGGACTTTTTGTGACGATTCCCGAAAATCGTACAATTTCGTAACGCCTTATCAGAGTACATCTGTTAATGTACTTCCTGTGGCGATAAATAACTGTCAAGTAAGGGAAGATGAAGGTCAAGAACTCCCTGGTTCTCAGCGTATGGAACTAGATAGCTTGCTTAAAAATCATCACTCTATCTTCGAAGTAGGGGGAGAAGCTACTCCATTTATCGAACATAGCATCAACACTGAAAATAACCCACCAATTTCAGTGCCTCCCTACCGGATGAATCCAGCCAGGACGGAGCTGTTGAAGAAAGAACTACATTCTCTGCTGCAGCAAGGCATCGTAGTAGAATGTGAATCTCCGTACGCCTCTGCCGTTGTTTTGATTCCAAAACCAAATGGCAGCATGCGCCTCTGCATAGACTACCGGAAGCTGAACGCTCAAACCGTCCCAGATAGTTATCCTTTGCCTCGGATGGATGACTTGCTTAACGAAGCTAAGCCAACACCTTATATGACTTGCGTTCAGGATACCACCAAGTAAAAGTGGCGGCAGAGGATCAAGACAAAACAGCTTTCACGTGCCCTTTTGGTATTTACAAGTTCACTCGTATGCCTTTTGGATTACGAAATGCACCTGCAACCTTCCAAAGGTTGATAGTCAAGTTCCGTTCAGGATTAAACAACGTGCTAGCATTGTCATATCTAGATGACATCATAATATTGTCTCCAACCTTCCAGAAACATCTTTCTGACCTAGAGCAAGTTTTTAAACGTCTTTCATTATCTAAATTAAATGCAAATAGAGAGAAGTGCAACTTCTGTTGTAAAAGGGTGAAATACTTAGGACATTACATCACTAAGGAAGGCATCTCAGTTGATCCTCAAAAGACAGCTGCTATCGCAGATATGACCTCCTGCCCATCCGGTATAGTGGTCAGTGAAGCTGACTGCGGTGCCGCAGGGACTGGGTTCGAATCCCGGAGAAGGCATGGATGTTTGTGTTGTAATCCTTTCTTCTGTCTGTGTTGTAATCCTTTCTTCTGTCTGTGTTGTTTACCCCCGTGTTATACGTTCGGTGGTGCACGGGGTTTATAAATGTGTTAAAAAAAATGTCCTCCCGCGCAAACCCATTTGTATTTTTATAGTATTTTCCTGTTTTTATGTAATTGTAACCGTGCTCAATCAGAATGTACCACCAATTAAAATTATTTGAGCTAGCCGCCAGAGTTATTTTTGAGTATCGGTTATAAGGGAAGATTGAATAAGGCCAAAATATGTTTTGAAATTAAGCTATTTTTAAGTTTTGAAAAGACTGTTGACATTCTGGCGTACCCTTCCTGTTTTGAATTTTCTCAAGAAGATTATTTAGAAGCATTCTTAATTTTGCATATTAAGGAATGAATTTATAATTAACATGAATACTACCAATGAATCTTTGTAAAACTTTTACTTTTCCTGGAAGTAAGAGTTTTTTTTAAAATTATTTCTACGTTCATATTAAATGGCCTATATTTCTTTTTTTTTAAACATTTATAAACCCCTTACACCACCGAACGTATAACACGGGGGTAAACAACACAGACAGAAGAAAGGATTACAACACAAACATCCATGCCTTCTCCGGGATTCGAACCCAGTCCCTGCGGCACCGCAGTCAGCTTCACTGACCACTATACCGGATGGGCGGCAAATGGCCTATATGATCCTTGTTTTATTTCATGTCCCAGAAATCAATTGTGCCTTTTTAAAATTTAGATTTTAAGAATTTTAGTTTAATATATTTTCTCTATTTCACAAATTTTAAAAATTTCTTCTAAATGTTTTGTGCATGGTCTTCAACTGATTCCGGAAATCTATATATATAAAAATGTTATGTTGGTTTGTGTACGCTTCCATAACTCAAAAAGTTCTGCATGGATTTATCTGAAATTTTGACACAACGTTGCGTTTGACGCCGTTCAGGTTCTTATGTACTTTTTATTTCGAAATGCACTCTAAATTTTTTTAAATTTAATTTTTAAGTGATTTTTTGGTGTTATGACGTCATACGATGTCACGATTCGCTCTGAATGCTGAAATTTAAGCTTTACACGTAGTTTTTTCCAGATTATTACATATTTTTACTATAGTTAAGTTTATTGGTTGTCATATTTATCAATTTTTTTGTTCTTTGATACGTAATTGGGATTAATTTTGTATATTTTTAACTGTTTAAGACTGTTTTTTTGTTATTTAAATTAATGTTATTTTTTTTCAGTTTTGGGTTATTTTTAATTTCTCTATGTTTATTACTATTTTATAAACTGCATGAACCTATTTATGTATTTTTGCATTTAATTTATTATTTAAATTACTTCTTATTTATTTTTGTGATTCGCATTTAATTAATTTTTGCGAAAGATTTTTCTTACATATTTTTGGGATTTTTATCTGATTTTTGTTTATGATTATTTCTTATTTATTTTTGTGATTTGAATTTAATTAATTTTTGCTTATGATTTTTTCTTACATATTTTTGGAATTTTTATCTGATTTTTGTTTATGATTATTTCGTATATATTTTGGGGATTTCATCTAATTCTGGGTAAATGATATATATTAATGATTATTTCTTATATATTTTGTGATTTGCAATGTGTTTCATTGTCTGATTGAATCTTTAAATAATTTGAAATCAACCAGTTTTTCCTCATGTTTTGAAACTCAAATTAATTTTAAGTTCTCAGACCTCCATTTCTGTAATTAAACCAGACTATCCATTAAGAAAATTACGCCTAATATAAGATTCACAATTGACTGGATGGACCAACTCTCTTTTTTCCATTTAACCAGACGGAGCCACAGCAACGCGTGGCAGGGTACAGCTAGTACTATTATATCGTCAAAGTAATTAAATGCAAATTTTATTTGGTATTCATTTAGAATGTGTCGAATAGCTCTTTGAAAAATAGCTGGGGAATTTTTATATCCAAAAGGCAAGCGATTAAATTGAAATAGTCCATAATTCGATGTAAATGTAATTATTTCAGATTTAGTATCGTCTAATTTAATATGTCAATATCCTGAACAAAGAACTAACGTGGAAAAAATTTTGCACTCGTTAATTTATTCTAAGCAATGTATAAATTCATGGAATTGGTCCTGCATTCAATTTTGTGATTGTATTTAGTTTTTTAACACGCTTTTATAAGTTTCACTTGCATGTAACGGAATCTTGGAACTCGATTTTCACCCAATTAAAAAGGTCAGATTAATTCGAAATTTTGCACACTTGTCAAAACCCGATGACAATACAATAATTTCATAATTTTGTTCCATTGTCCTCATCAGGATCGTCAGGAATCACGATAATCAGATTTGGCGACAATTAAATATATCACTTCCAGATTTGACAACTTATTGCACTTACAATTTTCAGATTTGGCGACTAATCCGATATACCATTTTCAGATTTGGCGACTAATTTTATATAACATTTCCAGATTTGGTGACTAATTCCAGATTTAGCGACTAAAAGAAAAAGGTGTAACTCTACAGCGAATGTTTTTAATTAATACACTAGTGGTTTATAAAAATAAAACAAAAAAAGTGTTCTGTATGTGAGAAAGTGGAGAGTGGGTGGGTGTTATAAATTTCTTACTATAATATAAACATTTTTCTGAAAATGAAAATAAAAAAAAAAAGGCTCGTGATGTGAAAAAAAATAATTTATGATCTAACTGCTAAATATTTGTTATTTTTACAAAGCAATATGTTTAGAAGTGATGATACGAATTAACATTATAGCAATACGTTTAAAAGGTGAGAATACGATTGACACTTAATATTACCCTGTTTTTATTAACTTGCTCTCTTTAATGTCTGTCCGGGTGGAATTTTGTAATTGATTTTAAACTGTGTGACTTTCCGATGAGCTAGAGATTTGAAATTTGGACCATAGCTTAGAAGTGGATGACAATGGATAAAAATGTGAAAAAAGGAAAGGAGGAATTTTATAATTTTAGTCCGTTATAAAAACATGTGGTACATTAAATTTTTTTAATTCGAACTTTTTTCTTCTTACCACACATTTTATAAGAGAGTTTGACCTGTTCTTTAGGGACGGAATCTAATATAACGATACGGGACTCACCCGAGGCCCCGTAAACAGAGCGAATAAATACACTTCAGACCCTTTAATTAAAATCCATTGAAGGGCAAGACTTATTCCAGCAGTCACGTAATTCTGGCTCCGAATATTAAACTCATGGATAAATTCAACAATGAAAAAATAACAGTTTAAAAAACTAAAAAACACGCTTTTATTGTAGATCGAACTAAAAAATGGAAAATAAATTATAATTTAAAAAAACTAAAGAACACGCTTTTATACTGAATCGAACTAAAAAGTAAAAAAATAATTCTTAATATAAGAATAAAATGATGAACGAGAAAATTAATGTCATCGGGGTAAAAGCGTGGGGTGCAATTTCGGAATTGAAAGAAGTTAGAAACTATAACAATTAATATATTTATAGAACACCCTGCTCTTTTACCCCAATGACACTAATTTTCTCGTTCATCATTTTATTCTTATATTAAGAATTATTTTTTTACTTTTTAGTTCGATTCAGTATAAAAGCGTGTTCTTTAGTTTTTTTAAATTATAATTTATTATAATCGACACACAATCGTATGCGAGCATTATCCTCCCTCTTAAAAGCCAAAGTTATTGGGACAGAATAAGAACTATGAGATCGTTTAGCTATTTGCTTAGAGTCACTGTATTTTGAAATTACCTTTCATCTTTAAAATATTTTCTGTTCACTAAACTTAATGATTAATTCAAAACTACCCATGGCCTTATTGAACACTACTAAATATGGAAGCTCTATGTATTTACTATGAGGAATATTTTTACGGATTTCTCCTATTCTTAGTTGTGAAATAATTGTTTCACTGACCTCTATTTTCAGTTAATGGTAGAGATTTTAGATTTTATTTAATCCACATGTTGTTATCCATTGATTTGGTATTGCACATTTTTCGATCTTATGTTGACATATATAGGATAAAAAATAAGAGAAAAGTGACTCAATCACTCATACATTTTCTCCTCCGGAGATAACCTGAACTTTTCTCAATGAGGGGTCACGAGGGCTAAAAAATGAACTATTAGCTTTATAGACTTGAAATTTGGCAAATATGTTTCTTTTGTTGAGTAAGGTTTGAGTTTAGATGCTGTTGACAAGGAATTTTGTTGTACACAAATTCTGTGGAAATCGACTCCCAGGAAGAGTTACAGGAATCACCAAGGCATTTAAGAAATACCGTTTTTGAACTATTCGAATTACAGACTTTAGGGAAATCGACTACCAAGAGGGTGTTCCAGAGGGGTTACGAAAACGTTATAGATACAAAAAAAAATACCGTTTGTGAATTACTATACCTACTGAAATTTGGTACACATACTTTTTTTTTGTTGAGCAGATCCGCTAAGAACAGGCTTTGAGAAAAGTGACTTCCAAGAAAGGGGAGGGAGTTGTGTCAGTGTGCTTTAAATTTTTTTTAAAAAAAAACCCTGTTTTTGAACTCTTAGATCTTAAAACTTGAAATTTGCTAAGAACGTTTCTTTCCTTGAGTCAAAATTCGCTTAGAACGAATTTTGCAGAAATCGATACTCGGGGGAGTTTATAAGGGCGTTATGAATGAAAAAAATTTCTTTCTGAAATAGTAGACTAAGAAACTTCAAACTTGGAAAACATGTTTCTTTTACTGAGTAAAGATCCTCTAAAAATGGGTTTTGTGGAAATTTAAACTGAGGAAGCGGTACGGAGCGTAAAAGATAATTATACTTCCATTTTAAGAATTCGTTCTAACTTTTTTAATTCAAGAGGCGTAGGTTATATAACAAAGTATTTCAATGCAATCGAAAGCTTAATACTTAGACTTACAAGGGGAGGGCACGATTAAGGAAATTCCTTTTTGGATGAGACTTGGTGTAATAATAGTACTCCTTTAGGGTGTTCACCCTTCAATGTATTAGCGCCGAATGGCCAGTCAATTCGGAGATAATAGCCTTGGAAATTCATGCTTAGCTCTTATACAATTAAGTTTTAAATTTTAAATGACTATGACGCAGTGGCACACTTGGCAGAGCAACTGTTTCCTTCGCTGACCGATAGGGTTCGAATCACGCGAGGAATTTTTCCCCCAAATTCTTTTAATTTTTTAAAATTAAATAAATTTATTTATTAAATATTAAATAAAATCTTATGTAATTATTTTGCATTTTATGAAGTATAATAATTACTGTAATTATATAAATATCTATATTACATTTTATAAATATATTCTTATATTAATAAATAATATTTATAATAAAATATATATTAAATATCAAATGATATTTTATATAAAAATTAGTTACAAATATGTATAGTTTTATATAATGTGAAATACAATATATTATAAATAAAATATTATATATATAATATAACATAATTTATAAAACATATTATTATTATTAAAAGTTAATTATTTTATAACTAATATAATAAAAATAATATATGTCTTTTTTAAGAAAAAATTATTTAATTATTTTATAATTATATAAGATATTTAATAAGTCCTTTTTAAATAAATTCATTTGATTTGCAGATAGGATTCGAGTCACACGATCAATTTTTTTTCAATTCATTTAATTATTTTTTAAAATTAAATAAATTTATTTAAAAAGGATTTATTAAATATTTTATATAATTATAAAATAATTAAATTGATAATACATAAAAAGTAATATTTTTATTATATTAATTATAAAATAATAAATTTTTAATAATAATATATTTTATAGATTATGTCATACTACATATAATATTTAATTTATAATATATTGTATTTCACCATTATAAAACTATTTGTAACTAATTTTCATATAAAATATCATTTAATATTCATTATATATTTTATTATAAATATTATTTTTATTAATATAAAAATTTATTCATAAAACATAATATAAATATTTATATAATGACAGTAATTATTTTTCTTTATAAAATACAAAATAATTACATAAAATATCATTTAATATTTTTAAATAAATTTATTTAATTTAAAAAAATAATTAAATGAATTGAAAAAAAAATTTAACACGTGATTTGAATTTTATCCATCCGCGTAGAAAGCAGGTGCTCTGCCAACTGTGTCACTGCGTCACTGGAATTGTTTAAAATTTCATTGTATAAAAACTAAGCATGAATTTCGAAGCTATTTTCTCCGAAATGACTGGCCATTCGGCTCAAATACATTGAGGGTTGAACACCCTAATGGAGTACTACTATTATACCAAGTCTCGTCCCAAAATGAATTTCCTCAGTCATGCCCTCCCCTTGTTAGATATCAATAACTTGAAAACATTCTATAACCGTGGTCGCCAAACCTTAGGACGGACCACTAAATGTATAATTTTATATTTGGTGGGTCACTGATATGATTGATCACTATTTAGTGGGCCGTTGTAACTATATTGTCCCTTACTTACGTCCCTATTTACATTTCCATACCGCTGAAAAGGAAAGCGAAATCAAGAACAAACCGGCAAAGCAACTCAATATCAAAAAATAAAGTTTTATGGTTAGGGACGTTTTAAGGCATGGGCCGACTGGGTCCAGGCCCAGGTCTTCACCCTCGGTGGGGGCCTCGTCTCGTTCTCTACTATGTCTTAATATGATCATGGTCCGGATAATTTAATAATGGTCAAATATTATTTCCGTACATAGCAAAAAAGGTAAGACTCTATTATTATGTGATGACCGTTGTCCATGTCTAGGCCTAGACTTAATACCATAAACAATCATTCAACTCATTTAGTAGAAATGTGGCCATATCAGTCAAGTCGGTTTGTGCATAGGTTTCTGAGATTATGAGTCGTGCATATTTAATTGTTTTAAATTACCGTTTTGAACGAGTATTTGACAATGCGTGCTATATGCTGTCTACTTTTAAAAATCTTAGTTAGGACCTAGTTTTGCATAGGGGCCCAGAGCCCCAAAGAGTCTTAAGACGTCCCTGATTATGGTGCCGATTCACCATGCTTGTCAAATTTCACTTTCAAATGTCGATAAAAACTCCTACAAAAATAGCTAACAAGTCACTAAATTCAAAAGGAATTTTGCTAAAAATAGAAGCCAAAACTTTTAAAAAAAGTATAACCCACTTTCTAAAATATGTTTCGTCACGTGTAATTTTTGAAATTGAATCTTCTTAAAAATATAGATAATGTTCCATTTTTTTTCTGCGGACCATCAAGAATTTTCCCTGACTACTGGTTGGCGACCTCTGATTTTTATACAAAATCATGAAATACCAAGTGAAGTGGACGGGTAACGGCTTTCATTTGCCTGTTTAATATTCGCCTTTAAAACCAACAACATTCGATGAAACTTGTATTCGACAAGGTGTTGATTGATAGTTTGAAACATCTGATTTACCAACAACTCTCACACACTTCGAGGTGGTAGCTCCGCTGCTCAAATTCCGTTTACCAATCGACAAAGGCTAGATTGGATTCATGTCAGGTGAATTCGGAAGCCAAGACATGACTTGGAATTCACCAAAACATTCTTCAGACATTCCCTGATGATTCGACCTTCATCTCGCTACTATTCACACGCTGAAAGTTTGTCTCAAGCTTTAAAAAAGCGAAAGTTAAAAAGTAAAGAGCAGTGTATCCTTTAACGAAATTAGAGAGTTTTTTGAGACCATTAATAACGGTTAACAAAATATTGATATGTATTGAGAGAGATAGTCGTTCTCAGGGAAGAAAATACTAGCCTCCCCATTTCCAAAAATGAATTTTCGGAACTAGCCTTAATAATAATTTTAACATTACGAAATGAAAATTAAATTACATCTGAAACATGAAGACTTTTTGTTGGAATTTTAATTCCTCTGAGGAAAGAGAGACTACCAAGAAAGATGCAATACCTTTTCATTAAACTGGTGTTGCTATACATCAGTGTTTCTCAACCTTTTGATCTCAACGGACCGGTTAATATTTGAAGTTTTACCAAGGCCCACTGAAGTGGGGACGTTGATTGTTTATATTTTATGTTATGATTAAATAATTTTAATTTAATTGTTTTTAAGCATGCCCTCAAAGAAAAATACAGTTACACCAAAAAGTGAATATAAAGTAATTTAACATTTTATCACTAGAAAGCTAAATCAATGAAAATTCTAAGCTTGTTTCTTTGCAACGAGACGGTTTCATTTGAAGGTAATAAGAGACAGTGACACCCGAAGTGGTTGCTTATATCTATAAAATATTTAACAAAATATTTTATAAGTTTTTTTTAAATAAATTTATTTAATTGTAAAAATAATTAAATAAACTGAAAAAAAGCAAGTCTATCGCGCGGCTCGAACCCTGACCGACCGCGCGGAGTACAAGTGTACTATCACCTATGCTACTGCATCGTAGAGCTAACTGAAACTTAATTGTATAAAATCTAAGAATGAATTTCGAAGGCGTTTTTCTCTAAACTGACTGTTCATTCGGAGCTATTACCCTGAGAGGTGAACATCGTAAAGGAGTATTACTATTACACAAAATCTCGTTTCCAAATGAATTTCCTCAGTCATGCACTCTCCTTGTCAGAATACTAGATTCGCCTTATTTGTTGACAAATGGGTCACGCATCCTTTTCTTATCAGTTTGAAGTGTGTTTTCATTTTTTGTTTATTAGTGGTTGGAAAGTAGCGCTCGAACTCCTAAGTAAATAAAATGGAAATAAATTAATGTTCCTTGGGTAGCTCGATATTATGTGATCCACGGACCGGTATTGGTCCATGTCCCGGGGGCTGGGGACCCCTGTTATACATCTTTTTCTACATGAACTCAAAATTTTAGAATGGAATTGAATCTCACGCAATAAGAATGAGGTACAGTTGTACTCAAGGAGCTTGTCCTTCATGATACTTCTGACTGAGACATTCTAAAGAGGCTGACGCACGTTAAATCTGTCGTGGCTCAAAATCCTCCCGGGGAGGGTTGTGGAAGTTTGGAAAGAAGGGTGCCAGATCGTGTGTAGTCCCCATCACTTAACTGGGGTTCAAAATTACCAGGTCTGTCTCCAATGGCCTTCCTATAGCTTCAAAATGCAACATTGATCAACAATAAATCAGTCCGTTAACTGTGTGTATGTTTTGTTAATCGCAACTTCAATTGCAATTTTGGTGATAACTGACTTTATTAATGCAATCCCTAAATTTGTATGATTCCAAGTAAAAAAAGACCAATATAACAAAACTGCACAATAACTTTTTTGCGTTGCTTTATAATGCGACATTAATAGAATCAAGTCAAATAAAAAACGAAAGAGTCTCATTTTTAATATTTTCGTAAAATTTACTTCAGCTGTTATGAAACGGCTAAGGTTTGTGTGCTTTCTAAAATCGAAGTTTATTCCATTTAATGACTTGTTCTCTAAAACAGTTGTGGTGAAAATGGAGCTACGTGTTTGGGGAGGGAGAGAGTTTTAAGTAAATGTATAAATGTTAAAGAAAAAGACTGTGTGTAATGGGGATTTCCAGTGTACGAATCTCATTTCAGGAAGTCGAAAGTAAGTGTCCTAAGTGTAAGTGTTGACTTTTAATAGTCTTTTAAATATATAAGGAAAGATTCATGGAATTATTGCAATCACTGCGCTGATTTGAAAAACATATCGTCGTAACCAATGTTACGCCTTCTATTAAGGTTGGAACTGAAATTTTTAATTTTAAATACTTCCTGAAATAAGTAAATAGTGTTGTCCTAAAATATACTAAAGTAGCAAGTTATGAGGAATCATACGAATTACTTAAAAGCAAATAAATCTTTCAAGTATTTGTATGATTGAGATTTTAGTGTTAATTGTTAAAATGTGAGACATTAACAGAAATAATCCTCTGAAAATTTTCAAAATGTATTATTTGAGGAGATTCAACAGAACAAACATCATTTCCTTTATGAATATTTCTTTTTGTCTTTTCTCTGTCTCTCTCCTTTTCTCAATAAATAAATAAATAAGTTTTTAACCTCTTGAAGGGCAGGAATGAGAATACTCTTAACATTGATTTGAGTAGCATTTCTAATTCGAGTAGAAGGGTGAAAAGTAACTAAATTTATAAACAGTAAACATGCATTCAGTTTGACAACAGGCCAAAAGTCTGGTAATTTTACAACAGTGAACTGAAGTTCATTTAAAGGGTTACATGACTGTTCTTGCTTTCATTCGTTTTGTTTTTAACCAAATTATTAATTTTACAAATTTCAGATCCATGCACATTGTTATCTCAGAATTACCATAAATAATAAAGAAAAATCTCAATTTTAGTATCTTTAGAAGTAGTAATGATTGCAATCCTTATATTTCTTGGAATTAATTCGGATGATACGATGTAAAACATACAGCGGGTAAAAAAGTATTGGCAATTGTCTATAATTGATCCTATTAGCTAACAAAGGAAATGATTGACAATTTTAACTGGACATAACGAACACAGGAGGTAATAAACGAACAAATCTGATGAAACTTTCATTTTAATATGCCTTTTACACAAAATATGCAACAAAAACGTAAATTTGCATGTCAAAAAAGTTTTGGTAAAGTTCTAATTGTTATGCAAATTTTGTCATGTTGAGGTCACGTGTTTAGACTGATAAGAGAAAGCCTGTTAATATAAAGTCTGCAGTGCTATTTCAAAATGTTTAAAACCTTATTTTGTTAATGCTGTGATAAAATGGCTTTTTGAAATCGAAGGAGTTGGATGTTAATGTTAAAAACATGATTATTCAGCTCAGAAATGAGGATTTAACTTATCCTGCTATAGGAATACAACTGAACATAAGTTTATTTACTGTCAGAAGTGTTGTAAAAAAGTTCAACGAGACAGGATCCACAGAAAATAAGGTTAGAAGTGGACGGCCTGGAATATTTTCTGCAAGGAGAAACGTAGCATTATCAAAGAGGTTAAGAAAAATCCCAAAATAAGTACACCCCAGTTAGCCAAAGATGTTGCTAATACTTCACATAAAACTTTTAGTGTACAGACTATACGGAATGTTTTACATGAAGAAAGTTATTATGGAAGGGTAGCTAGAAAGAAATCTTTCATTTCGGAAAGAAACAGAAGAAAGAGATTAGATTTTGCAAAATCTCATGTTAATTTATCAGATGAGTTTTGGAACACAGTTCTTTTTTCCGCCGAATCGAAGCTTAACATTTTCGGGAGTGATGGATGACAATATGTGTGGAAAAAGCCAAACACCGAACTGGAAAAACAACATTGAACACCGACTGTGAAACATGGTGGAGGGAGCGTCTTAGTTTGGGACTGTATGGCAGCAAACGGAGTTGGTAAACTGTGCTTCATTGATGGTATTATGACAGCACGTACGTATATCGACATATTGCTCCATAATTTGCAATCCAGTGCCCAAAAACTTGGCTTAGGAACATCATTTGTGTTTCAATAAGACAATGACGCTAAGCATACAGCGAACCTCACCCGGGAGTGGTTACTGTATAACTCTCCTAGCCAGTTAAAGACGCCGCCTCAATCGCCTGACATAAATCCAATTGAGAATTTATGGCACAAATTGGACGTAGAAGTCAGGAAACATAAAATTTCGTGTAAAGACGAATTTAAACGTATACTCCTGCAAGAATGGCACAAAATTCCCAATAGTACAACCAAGACTTTGGTTTTCTCTATGAGAAATATATTACAAGCTGTAATAAATGCAAAATGTATGCATACAAAGTATTAAACATATCCTGATTTTGTTCTCACATTTTACTTATTATTTTGCCAGTACTTTTTTGACATGCAAAAATACGTTTTTGTTGCATATTTTCTGTAAAAGACATATTAAAATGAAAGTTTCATTAGATTTGTGTGTTTATTACCTCCTGTGTTCGTTATGTCCAGTTAAAATTGTCAAGCATTTCCTTTGTTAGCTAATTTGATCTATTATAGGTAATTGCCAATACTTTTTTTACCCACTGTAAATCTGGTTAAGCACTGCTAAGTATTTTTTTTATATTATTTGAAATCTCTTATTCTCAATTTAACTACATATCTGCATTCCTGAGATAAAGAAAGAATCAAGATTTCGATCCCCGCCCAAACTGCTTTAGTGAACGTTTGATGTTTCCCATGAAATAATTTTTACATGAACATTGCTTTCAAATTCCTAAAAATTTCTTCTTTTGATTCTAAAATATGAAAAATTGAAATCAAAAAATACTCAGCCATCTGTAGCTCAGTTTGCCAAACATCAAATTTAGTATTTGGTTTAAAAAGAACATGGGAAAAATTGGGTTATTTAAGCATCGACTCGCGATTGAGAAAATTGGCTCATGCGATGTGAAAAGACTACAAATAACAGCTAATTAAACAACAAAGATAATAAAAATAGCATGATTTATTCAGGACACTTTTTAATATCCACTGAAGTTGCGAAACAACAAAATGTTTAGTGTATCGTGACAAATCAGATTAAAATATAGCAACTTAAAATAATTTCGGGGTCTTTGGGATGCCCAACTATACTAATTGGTCGTTCAACTATCCCGTGTAAATGATTTAAGTCTCAGTTTCTCCCCAAGCCAAGCATTCATCACGGCTGGAAATACTAGAGTAAATATACATCTGTTGTTTTAATCTGTCTTATATAGTTGGATGCAACTGATCTAATACGGATGATCATGGTGAACTCATCTCAGACTTTTCCATAACAAGTAACATTCAAAGCCAGTTGTTATACTATTCTTCATGTTATGCTATGACTATTTGTGACGACTCTTGAAGATCCAATCTCTGTAATTGTCTGTTCTTTGATTCCTTCTTTTGACACCTATCTTGGTGAATTGATAGCTAGTTTAGTTTTTTAAATTTCTGAACCATGTCATTCAATGCATAAAAGAGCCTTTACGTATGGTTGTGACAGGGTTTTAACTTGCGAAGAGTTGTTGTGTTTTGTACTAAAGAAAATAAAATAGTTGTATAATTAAAGAGCAATTTACCTTTGTATGAATCTGAACTGGTCTTCGAAATGTCTTTGGAAAATCCTTTTTTCCCCCTTTAATTATCAGTAGTCCCTCTACAGCACTATTCCAATTGCTTGTAACTTCTACCACATGGTTTCAATGGGCGACAGATCAAAAGAGCAGGGAGGGCACTATGAGCAACATGGTGGTAATGAAGAACTGTCAAACGCTGTATGCCATTCGTAATTTCGAATTACACGGCTGAAATTTGGCCTCAGGAAAAGATTGAAAACAAGAGACCACAAATGTAATAGTAAAAGATATAAAGAGTCATCTTCACTCATACTTCTTGTTTAAATTCAATTTATTCTGTCTTTCTTAGGTCTATTATGCTTATTTTCTTACTAATGCGTCGAAATTTTATTGAACTATACTCTTTTCAAAGGATCCTATTTTCATCCTTTCAAAAATTCAAAAGTTTTGAGTTGCTAACAGTGTAGTGGAAATTAGAGTAGTTATTATTCATGAGCAAAACTTTAAGTTTCTTTTACTAAAAGATGCGTCATTCCCTCGTTAAAAGGGAAAAACAAACTCGTTTTCAATAAAGCATGTCTGTGTTTTCTCTTTGATTGTTAAAAAAAACACGAAACATAAAAAATAGAAATATAAAGACCTTCTTTTCATAATGTAGTTTAATGTGGTCTATGAGAACGTTTATATCATTTGTAGTTTTTTATTATTATCGATTTTTTTCTTCTTTATTTTTTTTTTTTTTTTTTTTTTTTTTTTTTCGTTAAATGTATCATAAATTTCGAGTGCTTTAATGGCAACGGAGTATAGCTAGTCTGTTATATTCTCTGAGATATGTGAATTAATCCTTAGGCATTCTTATACCTAGTGCAAAATACAATTCTTAGAGATAGTCTACGTTTCAAGATAGGTTTATATCACAAAATATTAATAAGGGTTTATATCACTTCCTGGAGCTATTTTGAATGAAATTAAGATTTAAATGCATTTTCTGTCGATATGTTTTAAGTGAAAATATTTCATTAGCTTCATAGAGCTGTAATGCCCCAGTGCTTAAAAACAGACAGTTTTTAATGTATCGCATAGGCTCGATCCTGTTTCCATCAAAGATTCTTTGAACAGAAGAGGCTACTGCCGTTGAATAAAAATTATCTTAAGTTTCTTTTACTAAAAGATGCGTCATTCCCTCGTTAAAAGGGAAAAACAAACTCGTTTTCAATAAAGCATGTCTGTGTTTTCTCTTTGATTGTTTAAAAAAAACCACGAAACATAAAAACATAGAAATCATAAAGACCGTTCTTTTCCATAACTGTAGTTTAATGGTGGTCTATGAGAAACGTTGATATAATCATTTGTGAGTAAATCCTATTTAATACTATATACTCGACTTTTTCCTCCTGCAACTTCTATATATTTTTTCATTCTTTGTATTCTTATTTTTAAGTATATTCTTTTTCGTTAAATGTATACCATAGAAAAATTTCGAGTGCTTGTTAATTTGCCGCATACGGAGCCTATAGCTATCGTCTGTTATTATTTCTCTGAGATATGTGAATTAATCCTTAGGCATTCTTATACCTAGTGCAAAATACAATTCTTAGAGATAGGTCTACGTTTCAAGATAGGTTTATATCACAAAATATTAATAAGGGTTTATATCACTTCCTGGAGCTATTTTGAATGAAATTAAGATTTAAATGCATTTTCTGTCGATATGTTTTAAGTGAAAATATTTCATTAGCTTCATAGAGCTGTAATGCCCCAGTGCTTAAAAGCAGACAGTTTTTAATGTATCGCATAGGCTCGATTCCTGTTTCCATCAAAGATTTTCTTTTGAAACAGAAGAGGCTACTGCACGTTGAATGAAAAATTATAAGCAAAAGACCTCTCCTCAAAACCAAAGTTTAAAATTACGAGATCCATCTTCAGCAGGCCTGTATATATTGCATTTCATTCGACGTTACTTCAAAATCAACCAATCACTCTGACTGCGCCCATAAAACATCTCTCGTAGATAACAATTTTTGAAACTGTAAATAGATTTATGAACTGTGTGAACTCTTTTCTAACTATAAATTTATACCGTAAATTTTTATTTAAAATTATTTTTATTTTGGTAACAGAATTTCGAAAACATTTACCTAAATCCGAATTTTATACAGCTTTTCACTGTCGATAAGCGATAAAAGAATGGAAAACTTTCCTTTTGATATACCAAGGGTAACAAGTGGGTGTATTTGTCACAATACTTTTTTGTGGAAGTAGATCTCTAATAGAAAATCTTGCCGGGTGAGTGAGTGAGTGTAGACATTTTATGGCACAAGAGCCAAGTTTGGCTAAACTGCGCCACACATTCGTTAATATATTAAAAGTTTTAAAATATACATATACATAAGTATGAAAATGTATTTTAAAAAACCAGATTGAGAATAAAATATAAAATTGAGTAAAAAATTAAAAAAGATGTAGAAATGTTAAATTGTTCACGATTCTCTCATATAAATATATAAAACTGATGATTGAATAAAATTCCTAAAATAGTTATTTTTGATGTAAAATATCAATTGAACGTAAAAATGCAAAAAGATTTGGATGGGGAGTTTCCCCAACCAAATCAGTCAGAGTTAAGAGATTTGTTTTAAAAAAGATGATCCTTTTAGATGAATACTTTGGACATTCTATTAAAATGTGTAAAATGGAGAGGTCACAGTGGCAAAAGTCGCAAACTGGGGGACTCTCTCCTAGCAATAAATGTCTATGTGTTAGACGGGTGTGTCCTATACGAAGTCAAGTCAAGCGGACATCAGGCCTTCGTATTGGTACCGCTGCCCAATGAGTAATGGAAGGATGAATGTAATGTAGTTTGTTGATTACCTGCTGATCCCAAGTCTCTTGCTCACTGTGGATATAGCGTAGTATAGATGCTTTTAAATCAGGGTAACAGACAGGTTGCTGCATGTGATCGGACATGGATCGTGCAGCGTTATCAGTCTGTTCATTACCAAGTATATCTACATGTCCAGGAACCCAACAAAAATTATATCGAAACCCTTTCTTTCTAATTTGCGTAGAAGTAAAAGTATTTCCATGACAATGGGGTGTCTACGTTCTGTTAAAGAGTGTAAAGATTCTAGAGCACATCCTGTCAGTGTACACACAAAAATGACGATGGTCAGAAACTAAAATGTGCTGAAGTGTCACAAGAATGGCAGTAATTTCAGCACTAAAGACAGACATGGAACTGTGTAGGGTGAAACTGAGGATGGTATATCATTAAAAACAACACCACACCCAACACGCGTTCATCTGTCTTTGATCCGTCCGTGTAGACTGGCATGTACTTAGGGTACTTACTGCGGTGGAGAGAAAAGAGCTGCTGATAAATAACATCAGCAGTGTCTGCTTTGCCATAACCTAAAAAGGGATTACTATAATTGAAAATGGGAATGTCCCAGGGTGGGAAAGCAAGGATATTGTTTTCCTGGATATTTATATTATTTAAGTGGGCGTCATTTAAAATAGCTTTTGCCCTTTCCGAAAAAGGCTTGATACTAGATAAACGGGCGTCATAGAGCCGAGAGAGACTAATGGCAAGAGAAAAGGGTTTTAATAGATGAAAAGGAGCAGACATGGCATGAACAAAGTAATTGGCACTCAACTGCCTCCGTCTAAAATCTAAAGGTGGTTGATGGCCCTCCACATACAAGCTGGTAACAGGCGAAGTTCTGAAAGCACCAGAAATTATTCTCAGAGCAGAATGATGTATTGTGTAGAGTCTTCTTAGGACAGATGCACGAGTAGAACCATAGACTACGCAACCATAGTCCAAACGTGAAAGGATTATTGCTTGATATACTCGGAGTAATGAGGCTCTATACGCTCCCCACAATGTGTTTGACAACACTTTTAAGATATTGAGGGATCGCTCACACTTGTTCCACAGGTAAAGAACATGCGAAAGGAAAGTCAATTTACAGTCAAAGATTACTCCGAGGAAGCGAACCTCACTAACTACGGGTATTTGTGTATTTCCTATAAAAATAAGAGGATCTGGATGTAGATTACGCTTTCTGCAAAAATGGACACAGCTGCTCTTAGAAAGGGAGATTGTGTGTCCCTTTTGATCGCACAACTTAACTAATCGATTGACAGTTGTTTGTAGTTGTCGCTCAATTAGTCGCATATCTGAACCTTGACAAGAGATTTGCAGATCATCAACGTAAAGCATACCTCGCACTGAAGGTGAAGTTGATGAAGGATGCTACTCTCATATGAATATTAAAAAGTGTAACACTCAGGACGCTACCCTGAGGGACACCTTGATCTTGTATGAATTTATGAGATGATGAATGACCAATGCGTACATGAAAATAACGAAGAGCTAAAAAGTTAAAAATAAAAAGGGGAAGATTTCCCCTTAAGCCAAAATCATACATGTTACGGAGAATCCCATAACGCCATGTTCGATCGTATGCTTTCTCTATGTCAAAGAAAAGAGAAACCAGATGGTTTCTCTTGACAAACGCATCTCGAATTTGGGATTCCAAGTGTACAATGTTATCAAGAGTGGATCGGCCCTTACGGAATCCACTCTGCAGAGGAGATATACATTTGTCTTTCTCCAAAACATACACCAGACGAGTATTGACCATACATTCAAAGGTCTTACAGAAGCAGCTCGTCAGAGCAATGGGACGGTAACTCAGAGGGTCTGTTGCTACCTTGCCCGGTTTAAGGATTGGAATTACAATGGCCTATCTCCAGCTGGAAGAAAAAACGGATAGTGATGCTCCTTCCAAATTCTGTTGAGCAAAAAGAGGATGTTCGTAAGAGAGTCCGGATTATGATTACGGAGCATCATGTAAGTGATTCCATCCGGTCCAGTTCTTGTGCTGTGCGCTTGTGCGAGTGCCTTTTTTAATTCAGTCATCGTGAAGTCGCAATTATATGGAATAAAGGAACGAGTGCAAAAGTTTAATAAGGTAAGTTCGGCACGTCTCTTAGTCTCAAGAAAACGAGAATTGTAAGAGGTTGTACTAGATGCACTCTGAAAGGGGTTTCACCCAGAACATTAGCAATTTCGACTGGGGAAGAAAAGACAGAGTCAGAGGTCTGTAAGATGGGAAAGGAAAATTCCCCATATAGACCGTTTTCTGCCTTCACTTTCTTCCATAATTGTTTACTCGACGTTGACGAGGTGAGTGACGACACATAGCGAATCCAGGATTCCCTCTGACTATTACGCCTTACTCTGCGAGCATTAGCTTTTGCCTTTTTGAAAGCCAGAAGATTCTCCATAGTGGGATATCTACGAAAAATTCCCCACAACTTCCGCTGGTTCTTGTACGATGCCCGACAATCAGCATTCCACCAGGGTTTGTAACATTTGAGTGAATGGCTCGAACTCCTTGGAATTGACAAATCAGCAGCCGCAATTAAAACATTGGTAACTTCTTCTACAGAAATATCAAAACTTTCGATCCTGACCATTGTATCAGATATCACAGCTAACCGTGTGAAAAGAGCCCAGTCTGCATGATCATAAAAGTACGTAAGAGGAAAGGTTTTCCCACTCGCATCGAAATCGTGAGAGAGGAGAAAAGGGAAGTGGTCGCTATTATACAGGTCCTTTTCTACAGAAAAATTTAATACAGGTAAGAGTGAGGGTGAGCAAATGGCCAGATCTAATGTGTGAAATGATCGTGTTGGTTCCTCATGATTGAGCAGACACAGGCAGTTATCAGAAAGAACCTGTTCTATCTGCCTGCCACGAGGGTTGGTCTTCACACTACCCCACAAAGTGCTGTGTCCATTGAAGTCACCAAGTATGATAAAAGGTGCTGGCAATTGATCAATCAGGTCATTCAAGTCTTCCTGGCGGATGACAGCATTAGTTGGCAAGTAAAGGCAGCAAACTGTGATAAGATTCGTGGAGTGAATTCTCACTGCTACAGCCTGTAAAGCGGTACGGAGAGTTAGAGAACTAGAGGGAACATCGAGGGATGTAAAGATGCATACGTCTCCAGAAACGGAGGATCCAACGGTGTCTTTTAGCACACAACCGTGTCGACGTATCTTTGTAGTGTGACACGACTTCAAGAAAGTCTCTTGAAGTGCTACACACACTGGATGATGTTTATATATATTGGGCCTTACGTCATCTATATGCGATCTATAACCACGGCAGTGCCAAGAAACCAGAGAAGCTATTTTTCGGGCGAACTTGGCAAAAGAGTCCCTGTCAAGGGATTTGGAACTGCTTGTTTGAAATTGACCTCTAAAAGGCTCTCGTCTTCTTCGGATGCCTGACCTATGACATAATCCGTATCCGAAAGATTTGCGTCCGTGTCCATGGCATCCGAGGTTGGAAACGTTTTCCGCCTCCGAGATCTTTTGGAGACGGGCGATGATTCATAGAGGGAATCTGCATATATAACTATTCTTGTAATAAAATATTTACTGACATACTAGGATTTTATATTACATTGCTGAGACCAAGAGAAAACAACAACAAAAATAGTACCTGTTTTAGAACTGTCGGTATTATGCCAAAGATGCCGAACCTACTATGCTACGAATTTTAGAATGAATCCTGCTATATGAATAATGTACGGTTTGCGGTAGCCTAGTGGTTATGGTCACGGACTTATGACTTGAGTGTTATGAGTTCGAGCCTGGTGTACCACTGAAGACTCTCTATATACAGGGCCTGCGTACTTCAATTCTGTTAAGGAATCGAAGTCCTACCGTTGGCCTTGTATGGCAGTTTGAAGGCGATGGTGACATGTCAGATGTCACCCTCATTACTTGACCATGGTTCAAAATTACGATGTCTGTTATCAATAGTCGTTGTGTTGTTCGATGCGACGTTAATAAACATATACTCACGTTATAACTAACGTATTTTTGTTCAAAGGCTATTCTAAATGTATCACATTATTCAAAATAACGTGTAATTTTGTATTTTAGGTAACTCTCATAGGAATAAAATACTTACAGAGCCTTTCAAGCATGCGCAATGAAATTCTTTTAAAAAGCTTTAAAAGTATCTCTAGTCTTGCTAATTTTTAATATTTTCCTTAATATTAGGTACAAAAAAATAGTAACGAGCTCAGCTATTCTTGAAGAATATTTTAAACCGGTTTTGAGTAATACTTTTAAATACGTCATTATCCTAAACAGTACCAATTTTTTTTCTAAAAATAAAAACTAGGCCTCTTAGACAGACCTACAGATATTTAGGGCTATACACGATTTTCATCAGTTTCTTGTATGTTCCTTGAATTCAGATAAACCCGTACGGATTTATTTAAATATTTAGAACTGTATGCTTATGGTAATTAACGCTCTGAAATATTTTTGTAGCAATTTTTAAACCACATTTTTGTGGTTTGTTTCTTATAATGATTAGTATAATTCTTAAAGTAAAACCAATAATAGTAGACGAATAAAAATTGATTCTTACAGAGATTAATTTTTTTTTTACATCTATGAAGCATACTATTATTTGTTTATTTCATACAAACTTCGGTTTTTACTTTTTCCTATCTCTTCTTAACCTTCCTTCTTTAATCGGTTTCTTCATCTCAAAAACTCACGCTCAGTTCAGTCTGAACAAACTCTTAAGTGGCAGTCCTACATAGAAGACAGCGCTTTCTGAGAAGTGGCAGACAGGACGGAGAAAAAATGGTGAAAAATAGGACATGGATTCCTGCCAAACATTTTTCTGATCGGAAAAGCCATGGGCAAGGCAACTTCATTCTCTCCGCTGCTTCTGTTCCGACACAATTTATTCGGTTACTACCTTTATAGAATATATTCTCAACTCTACGCAATTTTTTTTATATATGATATCACTAGTTGTCGCGAGTATTTACTATGGATTACATCATGGCGCAAAAACATTTATTCAGTATGTGAAACTCGTACAAACCCATTCATTTGAAGCAATATATTTTTTCTTAGTAAAATCATCCACATTTCCATTTTTATTAGGGTTTAAATTAATTAGAGAGATTGATGAAAATAAACGTTTCAATTTAAGTGACTCGAGTCAATCGTTTCAGTCAAGACACAAGATGTGAACGCTTTTTGGATAGATGCAAAAAAATACAGTTATGTGATAATCAAAGTGAAGGATATTGTATTAAATGGATTTTTTTAGAAACTGATTTAATATTTCAAAGAGGTTTCCTTTCTCAAAATTTTATACTTTAAGTTAATTGAAACATCGTTCTCAAATGGCATTTTGTGTATACCGTATAAAATCAAATGAAATGGTTGCTGATACTTAAAACTATTGATAGTTTGAAAAAAAAAAGTTAACAGAAATCCAATAAGGATATTTCTCTGTAATTTGTGGATTTCTTGACCTAAAAGACAAATTAGATATTAATATTAATGTTAGAATAAAAGTATTTTCTTACAGAACTATTTTCTTTTTTCAAAATTTCAAATTTAGTTTCAGCGGTCTTGATTCTTTATACTAATTCAATTCTTGAATAGTTTTAACACACAAAGACTTTAACGTTTTAGACATCCAATTAACTGTCTTATTCTTTTAATAGTTTCCTCGAAAATTGAGCAAAACTGTTATGGTGTCTGCAGTGGTCTAACTCAGCGATTTCGACTCTCAAATCGTTGAACTGGAGCCAGCAATAAGTGACTGATTTTTGTCAAAGACTCTTCATAAGAAGGTTTTCTAAATTTAGCTCATTTCCTTCCTTTTTTTTTGTTTGCTTCCACGGCTCATTTACCCTTATTGCAAAGGAATTATTCCTCTTAATTGCTGTTTATGAAACGCATTGTGAGTGTTGAGAGTCGCAAGCTCCCGATCTCAGAAAAAATAGTTTCGGAGTTTTAAATACAAAAAGTTTTGGTTCCTTAAGCATTGAACCCAAGTTCATTACAATGAACTGAACGGCAAAACTGTTCAACAAAACGGAGATTCTTCCTTTACTGCGTTGAGATCATTAAGAATGTAGTGAAGTTGACCCGATTTCAACGGAAATAGATTGCTGCTACGGCATTTGCAATCCCTGAATATTAGCCTGAAGGTCCCAATGAATTTAGAAATATAAAATACCATTAACTGTTCGACCTTCTGATACGAATTTTGACGCATTTTAGACATCCAAGTTGACTTTACCAGGAAACTTAAACTAGTATATGAAAGGAAAACT
The DNA here is from genome assembly GCA_019973975.1 of Trichonephila clavata. Classification (NCBI taxonomy): domain Eukaryota; kingdom Metazoa; phylum Arthropoda; class Arachnida; order Araneae; family Nephilidae; genus Trichonephila; species Trichonephila clavata. Next base: position 281,150 of record BMAO01003848.1, on the reverse strand, counting down.
TTACGAGAAGTTCACAACACTTACAGGAACGTCTTAGGAAGTACATTGTGTTATGTGAGAAGAGTATTTTGAAGGACAATGAAGAATTTTTGTTTGCAAACATTTAGAACAGTAACATTTTTGGGATCTACTTACCGATACCACTTTCTAATTAAGGAGCATAAACAATTGCAAAGATTTTTTTTTTTTTTGGCTAACGAGAGCAAAAATAAGAAGTTTAAATAGTTCATTGACGTAATTTGTTATTTCCTTACAATAGAAAATTAAAAGTTAAGAAATTAGAGCATTAATACATCAGAGAAACTATTGTGACTCTTCTGTCTTGATAGTGCAAAATGAACTGAATTTATTACATTGTGTATAGAATAAGAGAGCAATTGAATTACAATTGGTTGAGGAGCGAGAGAAAAGTTAAAGGGTTTTTTTCTCCCCTCACCTTTTTGGACATTTTCTAAGACTTTTCAATTCGGTAATTTAGATAAATGAAATTTTAATATTTGAAATAAAAACCTTTATTAAAGATAATTTATTTCTATTTAGACATATGTGTGAAGTATAACAATCGTTAAAAATAAAACTATACGACATTTCGAATATATATCAGACTTCACAATGAGGTTTGTCTCACAAGAGGCCTCGAATGATTGTACAATGTTACGTATTAATATAATGAAGTAAAAATTCTTATGCACACACCATCAATAAGTAAAAATAACTTGAAGCTTTTGAAATCTAATGAAATATTTCTTTCTTTCTTTCTTTCTTTCTTTGTTTTTTTTTTTGTTGTTGTTGTTGGTCCTACATCCCACTTTGACTAATTCAGCTTGAATAAGAATACTTTTTACAGTGATCATTCGTTTTTTGGCAAACGAATTCATTCATTTCTTAACAATGCATAGTATTATATTGGAATTTGATGCGTGCTGCAGCATGAAATCGTAATCTTTGAAATCTTTGAAAGTGTTTTCAAAATTGATGTAAACACAACCAATAATAATTAATATCGTCAACGTTTTATAACAGATTTATTCTACCATAAGATTTAAAAATTTTCTTATTTTTTGGTCAGTTTCTGAATGCAAAACTGTCAGTCTAATTCGAAATGCTGTCGGGAATTTGTGATAAATATGAAGATGGATGATAAATATATCAATAAGCATACGACATTCATTTCGCAATTACTGAAGTATAGTAAAGATGAAAATCACGAAAGAACATGTGTGTCGAATATGTGCATTGCATGTGTCGAAAATCTATGATACCTTTTTGTTGATATGAGTGCAGAAATCCACAAGAAATTATAACGGTAACGTTATACAACCCAACCGAAGAATGCGAGTCTGTCTCGAAATTAACGAATTTAAACTAAAATCCAAAGAAGAAAGAAAAAGACGACGTAAAAAGTCTCTAGATTTCATTCACTAAACTATATGATTATAAAGTGAATTATTCAATGAAAAGTATGGATAATTGTTTGAAGACAAATTTTTTAACTCGTTATTTTTAATATAAGTTGTTGAATGCTGATATTTTCTTCCAAATGTGATGTTGAGATAATAATTATTCTCTTATCATCCCTTATGAAAATGATATCAAACTAATGAATTTAATTCTGTGAATTTTGTGTTTAGTTTTTGTGTAAATCGTAGATTGAAATTATGATTGATAGTATATTTGATTTAATTTTTGTAAAAACCTCTCGAATCTAAAGATTGCAATTTTATTTGAATCTTAATCTTTTTTTGAAATTCTCTGCCTCATCCATGCGTTTTAAAGGTCCAGTGGATTCTTACAAATTGGATCATATGTTGTAAGCAATAGTTTGGAAAATTTAGTAGTTCGTTCATCTTTTGTATATTTTTTGTTTATTATTGACGTCGTACTATGAAGCAAAATGAATGTTATTGATAATAAACCTCTTAATTTTAAACCACGAATAAGTAAGAGGACGACACTCGAGCTGCGTGGCACTCCCTTCTCTAAACTTCCAAATCTCATCAATGTGATAACGCTTCAGCAGATTTAACATGCATTAACTCCTCTACACGATGTTCCTTAGTGGCACCAAGTCTCGAACCCACTGCTCGTCAGAAGCAAACTAGTTATGAGTTCGTCCATCAAAGGTAGTTTTCGAAAACAAAGATAATTCCGAAAAAGATGTCAACATGTGCTTTTGATATAAATGGATAAAGTTGAATATTTTTGTGTGTAATACACTCATGGACAAAAAAATTAGCGCACCAAGAAATAATTGTGGGATCATAACGAAATTTGGCATGAAGGTACATGTCGGAAAGATATGCAAATGATTAGAAATGCAGCGTGATTGCACATTACGTACAGTCGGTAGAGTGAGTTAAACGAAGTTCTCCGTGGAGTATAAAACATGCAACTAAAGATTGTTTGAGTGTGCTGAATCATTTACAATGGAAGTGTTGAAGTAGACATGCCCTTACGCCGTTTTTGAAGACAATATTAGTAGCTGTCGCTGTTTGAGAGGAGGAGAACCATCGGCATGATGGAAGCTGAGTGGTCAGCTAGGCGAGTAGCTCGTCATTTAGGCCGCTCTGATTGTGTTGTGAGGAGGTGTTGGGACCAGTGGATTTGAGAGATGTCATTTACACGAAGACCAGGCTCAGGAAACTCTCGACAGACCAGTCGTCGAGAAGACCACCGCATCGTAAGAAATGCACGCTTACAACTAACTGCTTCATCGGCCGCCATGGAGGCCCAGGTAGCACCTTCACTAGGAGCCTCTGTGTCTTCTCGAACCATACGAAGGCACCTGGCTGAAGGATATTTGGGATCGCGGTGCCCATTACGTGTGCTGCCCTTGACGCCCACCCATCGACTCCTCCGTTCGGAGTGGTGCCGTGCACTAGTAAACTGAACTGCAGCGGAATGGAACCAGGTCATCTTTAACGACGAATCCAGATTCAATCTCAGCACTTATGGCAATCATGTTCGTGTGTGGAGACCCCGCCGTGAACGCCTCACTCCTGCCTTTGCTTTACAGCGACAGACCGCAACAACAGCTGGTGGGAGGGTATGGGGTGCCATTGCCTACAATACACGGTCACCCCTAGTATTGAACCGTGGCTCCATGACAGCCCAGTGGTATGTCCATGACATCCTGCAATCACATGTCTTGCCACTTTTAAACAAGACAATGCTCGGCCTCACACGACAAGGGCGTCACAAGACTGTCTCCGCACTGTTACTACCCTTTCTTGACCTACCCGATCCCCAGATATTTCTCCAATCGAGCTTATCTAGGATCATTTGGGACGGCGAGTTGGGCATCCCACAAGTTTGAATGAACTAAAGGCAAGGTTACAGCAAATATGGAACGAAATGTCTTAAGATATCATACAGAACTTGTATGCCTCAATGCCCAATCGTATTGCATCGTGCATTCGCGCTAGAGGAGGTTCAATAGGGTATTAAATCCTCCGTTCTTTTGCCTTTTTCTCTGAAATAAATCATCCTTTTTCTTTGATTTTCTAATCATTTACTTATATCAAAGTAGTCACTACTTATGTAAAATTTCGTTTCATTTTGACGACTCCTTCTTGGTGAGCTAATTTTTTGTCCATGAGTGTATTTACCTAATAAAAGTTAGAATTTGATGAAATTTCTGCAAACTGCCTAGCCAGATAACACTTTAAGATGTGGAATGATCATTAAAGATGTTCTTTATACGAAGAAGGTAGTATTTTCAATCGCTTATGATTAATGAACCGAAAAATTTCTTTTGCGAAGGATAATAATTAAATGTTTCATTTTCAATTATTGAGCTCACAAAATTTTTTGTCGGTTGAAATAAAAAGTACTAATGAGAAGAATGTGAAAGATAAAGCAGTGTATGAACATTTAACAAACATAAAATTAAATTTATGAAACATTACTCATTCATGTACAAATACCAAATTTATTCGAATCTAGGCGGCCAACAATTCTAAGCCACACCCTAAATTGCAATTTTTGTGAAAAATTATATCCAATTTTACGAAGTTAGAATAAATTTAAAATGAGAACTAATAAGTGAAAGGTTAGTTATTTTACCAGTGTTATAAACTTTTAAATAAATGCATAAACTTGTAATTGCTTTAATTGCCCAGCACAACGATTTTTTCTCTCTCTCGATTCTAAGCGGTACCTGATTCTTAATAGCATTAACATTGTTGGAAAAAAGTACAGCTTAGATTCGAGTAAATACTCGTATGATAATTTATTAAGAGTCGAAAGGGAGAATTTCATTCTCTCATAAAGTTGAAATTACGTCACAATAAAACCGTATGATTGTTTGATATATACATATATAATGTAAGATAAAACCGTTTTGAGACCTGAGCTAGAACTTCCATTTCCTACACGCGCCGTATGAAGGTTTTGAGGCCCAGTTGAAGTCTTAATGAGCCTGATAGATAAAGTGACACTATTCCATTCTACATTTTTTGGTGGATACGAGTTTCAAAATGTGCATCACTTTTCATGGTAATTGCGACAGAATTATTGGTGTTAATAGGAGCTCCAGAGGAAAATGAAGACACTGAACTTAATTTCCCGCTCTTTTTTTAATTATTATTAGCACATTAGAAGTTATGTAAATGGAGGGAAAAAATGTTCATCTATTGTTTCCTCTAGCATTACTCTAAAACACTTATTATCTTGTCATTTTTAGAGAAGTTTAACAAAGCCGTTTTTCTTTCGTATCACTTGCAGATTTTTTTCCCCTATGGAAGTCGATTGGATTTAATACATTAAAAACAAGAGGGTCTATTGGGTCAGGATCAATTAACAATTATTAATTCCTCCTTCACAAAATAGTTTTAGGTTTCAAATTTTTTTTACGGCAGATAGTAACAGGTAAATATTTTACTACTATATAATTAAACATTTTTTTTTATCTGACACATAATGTGCAGATATTTAATTCTTTTCAAAACTGAAAAGGCAAATTTTGCGTTGTTGGTAAGAGATGGCTGTAGGTAAAAACCATTTCGAAAGTATCCATTTTTTTGGGCAATGAAAAGGAAGCTTTTTTAGAAGCGGACCTAAAAAAAGAAAAATTTTGATGAGTCAATATTTGCCAATCGCAATGAGTGAATGAGAGAGTTATATTTCCGTCACACTACAAAGCTACATGAGGGCTATTGGTAACGGATCTCATACTTTTGAGTCATGATCAAGTGAAGAGGACGACACCTGAGCTGGCACCCCTTCTTCTAACTTCCACACCACATCAACAGGAGGACGACAGAGCCTTGACAGATTTTGCGAATCTTCAACGGCACAGGCTCGAACTCATGACACTCTAGCCACAAGTCCGTGACCTTGACCACTAACCTAGGTCACTAGGCTTGACAGCCGCGACCGAAGCGCAATAAAGACTCAAAATGGCATATGATGACAATTCTTTCATAGTAACTTTGAAACTTTTAAGCTTTTTTTAAAATTTAGATATAAAACAAATAAGTTTATTTTTATAAGTTTATGCATATTTTTGAAGTTGCTTCGATTTTTTAGCACATGGGAAACATTTTAAATTAACATCTATATAAATTGTGAAAACTATATATATCAAAACTATAAGCAAAAAAATATTCAAATTTTTGCGGATATTTTAACTTATGAAAAAAAGGGAACATGCCATTAAATCACTTTTTTATATTATTGAAACCGAAAATGTATGTATTATTACTTCGATATCTGCGGCGGTTTGGATAGAACTTGTCAGTCGCCAGTAGTTCTATCATTTCTGTGTGAGGGACAGGCATAGACAAACAAGCGTTATTGTTTTTTTTAATTTCCTATATCTTTCCCATTTCGTTTGATATTTTATAGTAAAGATTACGAAATACCCTTCAATGTTGGAAGTGAAGAAAGCTAAAACTAAAACAAAACTCGTTCCACATTTGGCTAAATCATAAGCGTTTTCGAAAAGGAGAATCTTTCGAAAACAACGTCGGAAGAATTCTGTCTCGATTTCGTTCTTTGCCAACTCCAATTATTTTTAAAGGGGGCGGCAATGTGTTTATTACAAACCGAACAAGACTTGCCGACCCCTTCGATGACTAGCACCAGGGGGCAGCAGTGGGTAGTTGCCATGGCGATCCGGGAACAGTTCCCGGAGTGTGGGATACAAGAATGCCCGAGCACGAGGAGGGTGCCCACTGCCCATGCGCCACAAGCAGCCAATAACTCGGTGTTAGGCACCTCCTGCGCGGAGACAGTGGTTCGGTCCGCTCGGGAGAGAGCGCCTTAAACACACACCGGAGGATTACAAAACAAACAAAACAAAATCATCCTCGCCTTGGAAGACACTATGCTCGATGCCGTCTTGTGGTGCGCGGAATCTCGCAGCCCAAGTTTGGACGCACGAATAGAATCTCAGCCGTAAGTACTACTTCCTCTCTCTCTCTCTCTCTCTGTATGTCTTGCATCGATCTCATCTATTTGTATGTCATCTTGAATGACAGCGGATCGGGATTTGAGAGAGCACCAACCACAGCTGTGTACAATGTGAAGATCGATTTGGATTATGTTTCCATTCAAAAGCCGTTGTGCTGTAACGGGTACATTGACCAATACCATGTGTTTCGTGTGTGTAATTTTCTCACTCCATTCATTCCCACCCTCTTGGTTCCAGAAAAGTTTCTGTACCGTTTCTCGGATCAAACTGTTTTGTTTGTCTAAGTATTTCATTCAGCGGAGATTAGTTTCTTTTTGCTAGTAACTCAAACGATCGATGCATTCTGTCATAACAAATGAGATCCAATGCGTTCAAAAAAATTAATTAGAAATGAGCCAACACCCTTTATAAAATAACTTTCGAAAAATATTTTTAATCTGTATCTTATCAATGTTCGTATTTAAATAAAAATTAAGAGTTTTTCGGCAATGTTAGTGAATTCAAAACTTCAGTTTATATGATGCTGCACTAGAAAACAATATCTCGAGCTATAGCGAGGATATCTTTTATGCCGTATTTAGATTTTTTTGTATATTTTTAAAATTAAATTAAAAGCTAAGCAAATGAGACAAATTATTACCAAGCAATTTCTGAAAGATTGAATGATACTATTATATTAAGAATGATATATATTATTAAGAAAGGGGGGAAGAAAAAACATTTCGTTTCAAATAAAAAAAAATGACTATTTATTTCATAAATTTATTTTAATTTGGCTTCGGTTTTTTTTTAAAGTTATATAAAATCTGTTTATGATTCAGCCACGTTCCATGTATCCAATTCGAATGTTCAGAATCTTTTGTGGAATTCCTCGTAAATTACTCCTTTCAGTGTTCTTCAGTTGGTGTGCGGTTTGAATGTATACTTTAAATATTGGATAGTGTACAAGAAACAAAGAAAACCTCTGAGCTTGAAACAATGCCCTGAGCCAGATTTAACTTCAGGAATGGCTTGGCTCTGGTCCACCGGGTAACGTTAGTGGATTGCTCAAAAAATGCGTTTTATTGCATTATGAAAATATCGAACAAGATAATTCATGATGTCAGGATTCTTATTTTAGAATTTCGAAGGAAAAGAAGTAAAAATCTGAACATTGTGACAGAACTTTCATATTTCACGCGATCTCTAAGAACGAGCTGCTTCCCGTGATGCTCGACCGCCGGAATGCGATATTTTAGGTCACTCACAGCCAAGATGCAGAAAGTACCTACAAATAGACATGCTAACTCAGTACTTAACATACTGGAGATAAAATGCGTCTACGGGCAGAAATAGACCCAGCGGTGCTGCTCTTAAAAGTGGAACGAAGTTTAGCATATGTTTCACTCACCAGTCATTCTTGCTCGCAGATTAATTCCTCTTATTACACTATTTATTTTAAAAACCAAGATTTTTAACATAAGTGAGAGAGAAATGAATCTTCGTAATGTTAAATACTGTTAAAATAATATTAATTAATATATATTGGCATCTTAGTAGTTTATCCCTTATTTCCAGGAACTAAAGCATTTCAATTTAAAATGTCTTTTATTTTAAAATTAGAGTGTGACAAATAATGTACAGCATTTACTGATTATATTGCAAATCTTTTTTAATGGATTTGAAAGGTGCTGGATATGTCAAGATTTACTTATTTACGCAAAATGATTAAGCATGACGTAATGCTCAAAAGTTATCTCCCAATTAAGCACAATTTAAAAAATTCAGCATTACAAAAAGCACCATAAAAAAACGTAAAATTTTGCTATTTTACAACCGAAAAAATAACCTCCGTGTAGTTTTATAATGCGAAGTTAAGCCCTTACTTGAACAGAAGTAAAAATATTATTCCACATTTTCTGTGTATAATGTGTTTCCTGAATTGAATGAATACCACGTTTTGAGTAATTGCTGAAACAAAAGATAAGACAAAAGATATTTATGAAATCGAAATGAGCCATTCATTTCGAGCATAATAATTTTTTTCCAATCTTATCTCAACTTCGAAAATACCTTTATACAAACACCACATTTTCAAGGTATTACTTTTAATGATTTCAGAATGAATAAGGTGGGGGGGGTCTAGTATAGAAGACGAAATTCAGTAAATAACATTTTTTATATTTGGTCACCTATAAAGAACTCTTAATTTTTTTTCTACCCAGCTAAATTTTAGTTCGAAATTTTAGAAGTATATAGGAATATATATTGTATATATTGTGATATTTATCTTACACCTTAATCTAAAATGGCAATAATTAAACTTTTGAAATTGTGGAGCAAATTGCAATGAAAAATATTATGAAGAATTCTATGCGTGTTCGCAACTTTATTTTAAAATTTTTACATTTTCTTTTTTCTCCTATAATTTAATATAAGTGAAGCGTAATGTGTTAATTAAAAGTTTCTTTAATAAGTATTTTTTTCTTTTTCAGTTGACAATTTAGTTTTTCGTAGAGCAATTACGTAGTTTATGTCTCTGTAAGAATTAAGCGGATAACTCAAAATCTGTAGCATTCCCAAAAATAGCCAGAAAAAAAAATTTTAATCACTGAACAGAGTATGTTAACTATTTGCTGCAACTTTCTTTTAAATAAATAAATTGAATGTATTGTTAAATCATTTGTGAAATATATTTCAAAGAGATTCAAATTTTCGTAAATTGTTCATAAGAACCTCCCCAATACATTGAAGGGAATGTTTCTCGCTAAGTGGATCCATTTTAAGAGATTAAGTTTCAGAAATCCGACTTTTTTGTTTTTTACTCCACTAAGGAAGGAAAAAGACCAATTAAAGTTTTAAGAAATTACTTATCTCTTTAGACGCGCATAACAAATGTTTGAAAACTTTTATACAAAATCTATTTTTGAAGATTCACAATTTTGTTTGGTGTTTTTTAAAGAAATTCCTTAAGGAAGCATTTGGTTTTTCAGAATAAAAAATTCAAGATTTTCATGAACAATAATGTATTTGAGACACACCTAACTTCTTGTGTTATCGATGGATGTATTAATTTTTTAAAAAATTCATGAGAGTATTATGTGTGCTAAATTGTGTAATATTTTACATTCAGCTTCTCCTTAAGCAAAAAAGCATGTGCAGTTAAAGTATTTGTTTCTCTCTTTCTTAACGTTAAATAAATTTGGCCTTGTCTTTGAGAACAGAAGGCTCTATGTCAACAAACTGACGAGAGAACAAATTCTTTAATTCCTGGAACAAATAGATTGATATTTTAAAACAACTTTAATAATTTGTTTTATCAAAAGAATAAAAGATATTAATAAAATATTTTTTATTGACACGCTGATACCTTTTAATCGATTTCGTAAGAAATGGGAAATAACACCAACAATAGTAATAATAGTGACATAATACATAAAAAGTCAGCTGATAAAAAAAATTTCTGAAATGATAATCGTGTTTGAAATAGTTTATTAAGTGCGATCCACTTATATTCTTCAAACCATTACAAAAAAAATTGCAAAGAAAAAGAAACTATATCATATATCACTATTTAAACGTTAGCGTGGATATACATTATTAATATTCTAAACTACTATTTATTTTCATCTCGAGTTTTATCATTCAACAATCCTCCGGTATACAAAAAATATATATATTTCATTTTTTCCCCTTCATTTTATTTTAAATCTTTTTTTGGACATTTTCTGAAAAATCTAATTGAAGTTTGAAAAAAAAAGGTAACAGTTTCATAAAGAAAATAAGAAATTATACTCAGAAGCCGCATTTCATCTTGAGTTGGATATCATATGGGCCGAAATATCACGACATTCTTCCATACCAAGAGGGAAATGCGTTCCGAATGAGAAAGTAGCTTTTCTCTCATTGCCAGATCAATCATTCTTTATTATGACCATGGTTAGTTAGTCTGTGCCGCTGCGCTTCTGTTGAATGCGTGACTTAAAATTGCTATTGTAGATAAAACAGTTCATCGCTTTATTTCATTTCCATTTCCTACACTATTTCATGTAGTTTTAGTTTTGCCTGCATATTTATTTTATTCTTAATGTACAGAAGCTTATTTCCCCATATTTTTTAATTAAAGAGTATTTAAAGAGAAAGAGAGAGTTTCGAAAATTAGTATTTATATGCATAACTGTAAATCTAGAATATAGAGAAAAGGGCTGATAAATAAATGAATACTTCTTTAAAAAGTAATTATAATCATTAACAAAATAGATTTTCTTATTTATAGCCAAGGGAAATTTGTTTGGCTTGTTTTCTACTTCAAAAACGCTAGAACGAGCAAGTTCAGATGAAACTTTTTTTATATTAAAACGTTACAAAAGGGGAAAAAAGGGTGGTTTTGCAATTGTATTTAACGATGTGTAATCCCCCCCCCCTCTGTGTTTGGAGGGCAGAGTTAAAACAAACTGAAAAATTGCCCCCGTATATGATTAGTTAAAAAAATATTTTTCTTTCTTAATACACTTTCAGTTTATCTATATCTTAAAAAGAAATATCATTTTTAAAATAAAAAAAATATCATATATGCTCAAGAATTACGTTATTTCTTAATACAATTTCCAATTAAAATTTCTTAATAAATATATTTTATATTTTTTTTTAAAAAACTTTACTATAGTTTTAAAAAATAATACATGGTTGGTTTCATTTCACCACTATGTTGAGAATTTAAAAACGGTGTACGTATTAGGTTTGTTTTTGCTTGAATCAGGCGAAAAGGGGAAAAAAAGAAAGAGGCGTATTACCTTCGATTTGAAAGGGTCCGTGCCTTTGCGGATCAATACCGGGATTTCCCACTGCTAAGACACGGTGAAAGAGATTTTCCCCAAAGAGGAATCGGAAAGACGCGTGTCTGCTTCCAAAACGCGCTCTTTCCTTCTGAAAGCGAAAAAGAATTCTGAGAGGAACGATAACTTATTTTTATTGGCGCAGTAATTTGTTTTATTTTAAAGTAAAAGCTTTAATTTTATTTTAATTGGAAAAGATAAACGAGCGTCCTTTTCATCAATAAGTTTTTACTAAAAAAAGTAATCGCTGTTTAATGCGTGCATTAGCATATAGTTATTCTTCTATAATAATTACTATTTGAAAAATCTGACATATAACAAGAAAAAGACTATTAACGCAACTTGTGGTCTTATTTATGTTGAGATTATTTGCTTTTGTAACTCAATTTTGTTCACAAAAATCAAACATGGATGGAAATTTAATTTTCATAAGAAGTTCAACATATTGCCAAGTAATAGAATTTTGCCCCATCTATAATATAGTAAGTATGTAACCCAAGTAATAATATTGCCACCCCTATAGAATTTTTAAATCGCAAATAAGCAAATATAAACTAGTTTTATAAATTTTAAATGTATCGGTTGATAAACCAAATTTTTCGTGAGTTATTTTATTGGCGCAGTATATTGGAGTAGATTCAAAAAGCAAATTCTGGAGATTTTTTGTACTTCCATTCAGATTATTTTTGTAATTATTATTTATAAGAGATTTTTTCGTGTTTTAGTGATGGAGGCGATTGCCTTCCAAATTGATATTTACACTCATTTATGATGGTGAAGCAGAATGACCTTTGAATGATTATTTTTTCAAGGAATCGTATGGAAATCGAGTGACCTACTTATATTTAAAAATATTGTGAAAGGCACACTTAAATAAAATTCTAAGCAATAGTTAAATTTTCGAATTATTTTACTTGGATTGAGACCGCGCGATATCTGATACAATCGGGATTCACCATGAATGTAACTATTTCGACTTATGAATGACAACTTCATGAACAGTAAGTGAACATAAAGAACACTATTACGGAAATGATGCTTATCATAGTTTGTGCTGAACCCCTTCGATTGAGCCAGGCCGCAAGGGAATCCAGTGTAGATGAGAAGTAATACTCAGACAGGAAAATATATGGATTTGTAGGATTGAAATCCAGTAGTATTAAGCTTTTTTCTTATCATTTTCTTATCAAGAAATAAACAGATAGATTCTATAAAAAAAAAAAAAAAAAAAAAAAAAAAAAAAAAAAAATGTGATACAATATTATAAGAATGTGAAAATAAGAGATTAGCAAAAGCATTCGAAGAACAATAGGAAAGACGCACTAACAACAACAAACGGAACGAGCGACAGAAAATTAAATTTAGTACAAATAAGAAAATGACGATATAAGAAATACAAAAAAATGCTAAAAACTCATAATACTTTCTTACAGACAAGCAGGTATGCTTTAAAACAGCCATCCTGGAGGCCGTATCCAAGTAGTCACGATTGCGAACTCTTGACCAACATTGTCGAGTAGTGGATTCGAATACTGGAGCCACTCAAGATCCACTGTGAAGAGGGGCTAATCGGTGTTAAAACTGCCTAGGCTCAAAGTCTTCACATTGACGTAGTTGAAATTGAGGAGAGTTGGGTACCAGCTCGGGTGACGTTCTCTTCACTTAGTGGTGTTAAATTCTGAATCCGTCTTCAAAGGCCTATGATAAATCAATAAATCCGTCAATTAAAAAAAAAGGAATGAACACAAATCAACTTTTTACTCACCAAATTAGTTTATTAGCTCTTTCACCTTGTAGGAATGAAATGAAATTGAATTCTTCTAGAGGAACATTCTCCTGAAACATTACTGAGAATTTAATTAAATCACAAATCTAACGTCTTATTCTCAAATGTTATTATGAAAGCCCTCGTGTAGCTGAACAGAGGGACGTTAATATTCACTCACTCACTCACTCTCAAATGTTATTCTGAACGTTAAGTACTTTAATTCTTTTGAAAATTTATTCCAGGTATATTGTGATTCTTTTAAAGACCCAGAAAGGATTTAATTTTATTAGGTCTGCGGGGGGAAATACAAGAATTCTAAATTATGGATACTGGACTTTGATAAACCAAAAAGAAGGCGTTGACTTTAAAACGATAATGCCGTATGCAAAATATAAAACGAAAGAAATTGAGATGCAATGTAAAACAAATTTCTTAATACTTAAAATCAAGAATTGCTTGCATGGATGGAAGCAATGTTCTCTTTTCGGAAAGCGTTAATTTTTTTATAAGCCAGTGGATGTGCTGTAATTATATAATCCACTACCAAATAAAAATGGTCTATCCCTTCACTAACAAGAACTGAGGATTCATTTTAAAAAATTTGGTGGTACGTTTTATTAAGTTGGAAGAAAACTTTTAAAAGTTATGTGAAGGAGTGAGAGTTATATGAACGTCGCACTGTAAAGCAACACGAAGACTATTGGCAACCTCGTAATTAAAATGCTCTGTGAGAAGAAAAGGGCACTGACTAAAATTATTTCCTTAACCGAAAGATTGTTAATGTTTAATCTGAATTCTTACAAATGCTAATCCTTAATACAGTTAAAACAGAGGCATCCCATCATGCCGTACTTTGAATAGTAATTATTTGAAAAATCACCTTATGAACTGATTTCGATACATATTACTTTCAAAGATTCAATCCTCAAATTTCAAAAGTGATTCATTTTATTTTAGGGGTATCTCATATTTTTCTCTTCGCCTTTCTTGAGTGGATTTCTGTTCGGAACTAACAAAGAAAGACATCATTTATATCCTTTTGAAAACGACTGATTAATCTCAAATTAAACCAATCTTAATGTCTCTCTCATGGTCACTATATTAAATAGTTCTGAGGAAGGTAATTTCTCGAATTTAAATGTTTGTGGTCTTGAAGGCTTCCTTTTCAAAACTGTATGTAAAATAATGTATTTTTGAAAAGAGGAAAGCATTCCCTAATTATTGAAACGTCACTTTAACGAAGCTAAAACGAAACTTATGAAGTCATCATTATAGACTATAGAGCATGAAACATTTCTTAGAGGGGAGCAGCTCAAAAATGAGAGCTATAAAACACGATTTTCTCTTCGAGATGGTGAGATTAGAATATGACTTTGATGTTGAAATATTTTTTTGTTTTTGAAAGAGAGTTTTGTTGTCAGATCATGTTCTTTAATATCAGGTAAAGGCAAGTTTAAGGAATATTTTCGTATTTCAATTTGTGAATTTTTCATTCTTTGCAAAAATAACGGCTATCTACAACTTGCTTTTTGATTTTATTTTTTCTCCATTTCTTTAATACTAGTTTCCATTTTTGAAGAAAATTTAACTCAAGGATATATATTTCTTAAGTGTGAATATTTTTTAAATCAAGACAATGATCTATTAATATTTAATAATGGAAGAAATGATCAGCCAATTTTTTTCTCCTTAGAATTTTAATACTTAATGAACTGAGAGACACTTAATTCTTTTGTACCAGAATAAATTAAACGAATTTATAGAATATTTATGAAGAAATAAAGAAAATCCATGAAATAGGAAAAGATAAGGGTTAATGTTGGAAAATAGTTTGGATATTTGAATTGTTAAGAAAGTGACATGGACGAATCCGAGCTTGCTACTGGACATTTAATCAACATGCTAGGGGGAAAGAGGATTTAATGTTGAATAAATATTATTATTGATGTTTAAAAAAGTCTTGGCCAGTCTTTTATTTTAATTTGAAATTTTTTTTTTATTTTAAAAAATCAGACAAAAAAATAAAATTGTGTGAATAAACAGCAAAATTTTTAAAACATACAATAAAAAATTTTAAATAAACTAGTTTACAGATTCATTTAAAAAAAAGGAAAACTTCGAATTTCTCTCTCTTTTATTAGAATTCTTTTAACATAATATATATTTATCAACCTATCTGGTTTATTTAAACTTATACACATTTTGGATCCATGGCAATTAAAATAATTCAAAATTAATCATAATTTCAATTCATATGTTAGTATACATTGTAGTCTGGTGTAAAATTACAATGATCTGATTGACAAAAATGTGAAAATCTAAGCTAAAAGATACTTTACACCGTGTCAGTACTGTAATAAAAAAAATACTATCTACTTCTTCTGTCAAAAGTTTACAAGTATTTAACATTACGTGGTGTGTTTTCGAAGGCTATTTTACTATTCTGGAGCTGCGTCTTGTTACTTTTTTAAAAAAGTTTTAAGGGAATTTTTTTCTAAATGTCAGGATAAAATATTTTTTCCCATTCAAATAGTATCATCCTTATTGTTACAAATTAAACAGATAAAACTAAAGGTATTTTCTAGATTGCACCCTTTAATAAATATCTGCAGATGTACAAAACATGGATTTTTTTACCTCCCCTTATTTATCTAGCGACTTAATTTTGAATCATAAAGATAACTTGGCATGATTACGTATCCATACAAAACTTGAGCATTAATTAGTGTTCTTTAATAAGCTACCATTTGGGGCTAATACTATTCAGGTAATGAAGATAATTTTTCTTTGTACAGACGGTTCTCTAGGATTCCAATCAACTTCAACAGAATTTCATTAACTTCCATTCATCGATTTGTACTTCATCAAGAGTGGACTATTAACGAGATCAATGCAATCGATGAGTGAAATTCTGGCAAGAAAATGACAAAAGAAAATCATTAATGGTCGGGTATTATGACGCACATGTTTCCTTATTCTTCCAAAAACTTAGGGGGTGGAATAACGTTGCGAAACTTTGTAATGCGACTTTCGTTTTCAGAGGGTTCCCCAAATTTTTTGTTCAGTGATGTATTTCAAATGATATTAATCTGCAATTGCTTACTTAAAAAAATATTCCTGAATGCTCTCTTAACCGGTTCTGCTTACAGTTTTTATTTAACCCTTTGAGTGAACTAGATTTATGAGAGACGATCGTTCTCTTTCAGTAAATACATTATTCATACATTAACGCACTTTTCCCGCCATATATGGACATCTTTTAACGCAAATAACGTTGCAATCAATATTAATGTAAACATAATATTCATTCTTATTTCAAAATTTAGATTCTCAAGCATTATTCATTAGAAATTAATAAAGAAAGTTCTAAAATAGTGCTTAGAGTCTAAACATACTTTTTTAGTTTAAATGTATTGAAGTGCTATCTCTATTTACTACATGAGTGCTATATCTACTAAAACTAATAGAAAATCTTTCTAATTCAAATCATACTTTCACGACACGATTATACACCCATCTTAATGATTTTCTAGTTTAAGAAAATGAGTCCAAGAAAGGATGCGAATTGAATCGGTTTTGAGACTTGGCACATTTGTTGGGAACACTGCCACTAATAGCACTGCAAAAATCCACGCCGCTTAGGGATGAGTTCCACCTGCTGCAGATGGGACATTGAACTCGCTTTGAAAATAGGTTTTCTGTCTTACAGAATGAGAATAGGTCGTCAGTCCTATCGCAAAAAAATGTGCTTGTGGGAAACACTGACGGTGATGTAGAAGAATGTGTAATTCTGATTATATTAGCCTCGAAAAGGTAAAGACAATGTCATATTAAGAAATATTATCTGATGTAGAAATTCAAATGATGAGCATAAATTTGACACAAATGATTTCAGCATAAAATTTCTCTGCCTTAAAGCAACATTAATATAAATTAAAGCTCTTTTTTTTATAGGGCTGTAAATAGATACTTTTTTTAAAGATAATCTTATGTAAATTATACTAACATTTTTACTCTATGAAAAATACGCTTAAGTGTGGTACGCTTATTTCTCTAAATTTGTTTTAAAAAAATAGCAAAATCAAACAGAAAATATTTTAGAATTTTTAGGACTATGTGATTCAAATGACAGTTTCCAATTTCATTATTGCTTAAAAAATAGTTCCGGTCTTTATTTGGATTTCCTTTAATATGTGAATTAAAAGGTAAAGAAGAAATATATTTATTTTAAAGTATCCATTTTGGGTCGAAATTTTTCATACACAAGTGTAATATTCCTTGCATATTCTAACTTTTATCGCTTTAGATTAACATCGTTTATGTTTTTATTTTGGAAGAAGCTTCCGTTATTAAAAAAAAACTTTTGGATGTGGATAACTATTATAAATAGAATACCTTTCGAGTGAAAAGTTTTATTTTCTGGAGTTTCTTTGAAATAAAATGACAGAAAAAACTTTCAGTACACCTCTCACACATTATCCTAAGATTACAAATTTTCATACAAAGAATGCTTAAACACAGCTGGCAGTATTCCTAAAGATTTGCTTTTTCATTTTGATATTGTGAAAAAAAATGTCCCTGTTCTTTATCATAAATATAAAAGCCTTCAAAACAGTTTATCCATACATTGAAAAAGCTCCAAGAAAGTTTAAGTTTAGAATATTACAAACATTCTTCTTTTCCTTATTATTGATAGAGAGCATAATTTAAAATTTCCTCAAAATGCATGATTTTTTTATTTCCTGGGAAATGTTCTGTCTCTCGGCATCCATCACTGCTCATGCTCACTCTTTTAGCATTCTTCCTCCATTCCAGAATATATATATATATATATATATATATGTAAAAATTATTTTCTTGATATTTTATGCACTATTTGAAAAAACAAATTAAATAAAAAACAAAAGTAAATATTTCTCCAGATGTTTGATATTCTACCTTTTTCAATCAATATGAGTTGCAGATGGTCGTAAACTGCGTTACTGGTGGCATTCAAGCTGGGTCTTGTGTTCGATTCCGCTACATATCCTAGTTGTGGATGGATGGAGCTTCTGCCCGTTAAAATCAAATGTAATGAAGCCTGCATCCATTCCTACTAAGGTGTTTGGATGTTAGCTCTCTAGGTAATATCTCAAACACAAATGTTCTAGGCTCAGCAGTATAGTCTTATGAAGACTATTCTTGAAAGAGAGTTCATTCTAGAATGACATTTTCATTCAAAATCCAATACATCTATCAATTATTGAAATAAAAAACCATAGAATATGTAAGACTATCTTTAAAGTTCGGAACTAAATTTTACTTAATTCTAAATATAAAATTAAAGCTTTGTAAATAATATCCGCCTAGAGAATTCCACCTAAGCATGGAAGTGCTGCTTAGCATCTTAAGCATGGATCTACTGTATTACGAATACTTGTTGACAATATTCGGAAAAAAGTGGGTGGGGGAGATTTGATTATGGCAATCGCAATTGCAATTCAAATTTGTAAAGGGTTGTTCCTAGCATTTTGAAAGATAAAAGTAAACTGAAAATAACGATGAAAATAAATCTAAAAGGAAGCATATTTCTAAAAGTAAAAATGAATCTTGAGCTAGAGAGACAATTCTTTTCTTCAACAGAATGGATATGAAGAACAAGTAAACATATGATACTCCTTTTGTAAGATTAATCAATCAATAATTGCGCTGAGAGACCTCTTCATTAAGACCCCCTGTCTTTTTAATGCAAATAATAGTGCTAGAGAACTAGGTTAGAACTGAGAAAAAGGAATCTGTAGTGCAGGGGAATTGCTTGTGAATATATGGAGAAAAACATGGAATTGAACAGATAGCGGGAGCTCTCAAATGCTGGGAATAAGTGTTGGCGAAATTGCTGTATTAATGAAATGTTCACTACTAAATGTAGTGAGCGTGTAGAATGCACAGTCGTTCAAGCAAAAGCCTACTTTTAAGTGGGCAAATTAAGGATATACCCAGTGGGTGAATGAAAACATTTTTAATTTCACAAAAACAGGTAACCGAATTCATTGATGAAAATTACCATGCATTAGTGTTACCCATCTATTCAAGTATGCTCAAATTGTAATAAATATAATGTACGAAAAACTAAATAATTAATTGCTGTAATTATGCTCCTCCCATTGGTGCGGTATAGTAGTTAGGAGAGGAGGGTGCCAGCTCAGGCGTCGTCCTTGTTACTTGACTATGGTTCAGAATTACGAGGTCCGTTGCCAAAAGCCCTCGTGTAGCTGAACAGTGCGAAGTTAATATTCACTCACTCACTCACTGTAATTATGCATGCAAAATATTAATTTATGTTAATATTTCGCATTAAAAGTCATTCTGAATTTAAAAACGTTATCCCATTTGTTTTTGTGAAGTTAGTAAAATTATATGAAAACAAAATTTTTAAAACTTAGCACTGTTAGAATATTTTGTCTCTTTTTTTAGGGGGAATTTTTTTAGGGTCTTGGAATAATAGAGTAAACGTTTTAAGTAAATAAAAGTGAAGTCGGAGAGACAAACCCTTAAAAATTTTATGTATTATATGTGGTATTTTATAACACATAAATCGTTGAGTTATATTTAGCCAAGATCGCATGAACGCATGCTCCTAATGGGCTATATTCATGGCGGGCCAAGTGATAAATGTAACCATGTGTTCTTCATCGAATTCAGAACTCACATTAGACTTGTAAAATTAAACAAAATTTCGAATTTGACTATAGCGTAAAAATTTTCAAATATTAAAATTCTTCAAAAAAATTTTCGAAGCTAAAAAAAAAATTTATATTATACGTGCACTTTTAAATCAAGTGCATTTTCTTCGCCTATGTGCATTATTGTTGTTGACAAATTTTTATTTTTAAAAGAAAGTTCCTTCAAGAAAAAAAGTTGGTAACAGCGAAGATGAGATTGGCTGGAAACACGTGATAGTAAGTTATGTAATGATGACGTCACTTGAATTTAGCCCATCAGTTTTCTCAATGACAGGTTCACAACACACGTTCGTATTTCCGTCATATCCACATTTTCTCCATTACAAATGTGTAGCAAGGCACAATATCCGTCTTCAAATGTTAATAATTACTTAAATGATAAGCAGAAATGCATCTCGAAATTCACTTTTCGGAACCACAATCTAATTAGCCTTATTTTTGGCCGAGATGGCATCTTAAGCCTTAACAATTTGTTCCCTCCATAAATTGTTGCTTCGACTTTATATAACAATGTACTATTTCCTGAGAATGCTAATACTGGATCGAAATAAGCGTTTTACCCCTATTTGCTTTCCATCTGAAAACACTTCAGTGGTCTTGTTAATGATCATTTTAATCCTTTCAAGTAATGTTACTCTCGGTATTACATGATGCTTTGCAAGAAATCATTTACATAGTATGCACTATCCCATTTATTAAAAACGCTTCAAGGTGGCTGTTTAAAGATATTGTGTGACAGTCAGCAGTTCGACACAATGTCATATTACAGTTTCATATATTCATCTTTCTCTATTTAACAAAATTCAATGCAACTTTTTTAGATTCTTAAAATGCGTAAAAGCAAGTTTGTTTATTTTTATGAACGTTTTGAAGTATTTCGTTATTTAACTTTTTTAAAAGAGAAGATTTGTATTAAGTAATAATAATTGGTATAATTATGATAATAACAAGTTGCAGAAATGTTTTGATGATAAAAAATTTGTATAATAATGATCATAATTTTCAAAACAAAACTATCTTCATTTGTTAGTTTTATCTTCAATGTAATATCTGTCAACAAAAGATTGTCCCCTTCTGTGAATTTTAAATAACGTGGCATTATACGCAACAGAATGAATATCGATATCTTTTTCTCCCCATGTTTTGGAAGGATAAAAGTCTTGTTCAAACATTACCCAGATAAATATTAATGAAATATTAATAAGTTCCCATATAACGAGGAGCACAGTTCTTGAATATATTCTGAAAACAACGACTATTTAATACCATTTGAATTTCTACTCTAATATCATAATCTTTAGTAATAAAGTTAAACACTATTCTGTTTAAGTAATACTATTGGAAACTAATTATTGAAATTATTTATAAGAATGTTTTTTATCTTCTCTGCCTTTTTATTGATATTATATTATGAAGTTCAATCCCAGCGTTTAGAATTCGATTCGCTGTTGATTTCGTAGCAAATGAGCTTTTGCAAGCATCGGATAAATCTTAAATTTTAACTGCTATCGATCCAATTTCAAAATGCAAGACGAAATATTTCATGCGTTAATGTCCGATCTCTGAGCAATTAGTCTATATGTTCGGCTGGATGGATATAATTTAGGTTTCTAAAATGTAATTAATAAATTTTATAACCCGATTAAGTTCTCAAATGGGAAGCGCAGCTTCTCTAGAGTGCATTAATTTGTGCTTCATTAAAATTGCCACTTTTCCTGACATTTAAATTCCAATTTGGATTATACGGTCGTTCATTTTCCAGTTATCATTAATGAATAAGTCTTGCTATCCTAATGTAGTAATGATCCAATGATACAAAATAAATTTCACGGAATGTCTTTGCATAACATTTTTATTGGCGAATGGAAATTTACAAAATAAATGTCTCTCATTCAAGAAAGTATATCTTTCATGAAGCAAGAATAGTAAAAGTGATACTTCAAATCATAGGCCAAATTTTGTCTTGGCACAAAAAAAGTATGAAGAGATTTTTTAAGTATCTACGATGAGGAAAAATAAATTGTATAGCTTTGTTGGAAAAAAAATTTTAGTCCCAAAATTAAAGTCCATAGTTGATCACTCATAAGTAAGAGAAACTACGGTTGACTTTTAATGTTATTTTATTCAGAGCGTCCTGGAGAATATTTAAGATATCCGGGTCATGATCGCCTTAAGAAATTCAAACTCAATCAGTTTATTTCCTGTGCTAGATGACGAACATCTCAGTGATTGTAAAACACTATACGTGATGTCAAGTACAAGATTTTTTTCTTTTATTTATCAGTTATATATATTTTTTCTATTTCGATAATTAAATGATTACGTTTCCAAAGAAGTTAAATTCGAATCCTCATATCTAATGTATCATCTGTGCTTGGTGTTTAGGATAGCACAAACTGTATCCTGGGAATAAACCTTCTTGTTTATTAAATACCATACATTATACATCTCTTGGGAGAAATTCTCTGCATTAATATAACAGAGTTTTTTAACAATAGAGAGAGAGCAAGAAATAAAGAATTGAAATCGACAAGAATAAATACAAGTACACAAAGTAGAAATACAAATGTTTCCTGACATTTATAAATATAAAATACTATAGATTTTTTGTAATCATAATATTTTTTATCGATAGAATCAAATCATTGCTTTTTTTAAAAAAAAATCTAACTTTCACGAATGAGAGAAGGAATTAAGCACATTTCAGAATTATTGACATTTGTTTTGAAAAATCGAGAAACTACCATGAATATAGATAAATATCACTTATTTCAAATGAACGAATTCATTCTTATATACTCTTTTGATCTTTAGTTTGATACGCCGTTGATTTTTATTTGTATCAACTTGATTTAAAATAGAGCAATTGTAAGGTTTTAAAGGGGGCAAAACGACAACACACAAGAACGGGCAAAATCAGTACGTAGCTTACTTCAAATGAAAGTCGCGTTGATTGCTGTAGACGACAATTGAAGAAATTTATTGGCAATTGTCATTTTGAACTTCTGTCAGGTTATGAGGGCGAAACCTGAACTCGTGACTCGCTCTGCAAATGTCCACACCACTCTGTGCTAAGATCCCAGTTCTACGTTTAACCTGCAGTTACTTTATTCTGCGTTGGGAATTTTCAGGACCCGAGAAATTTGCGATATGACTTGCCTATCGTCGATCACAGGGTTCGTGACTAAAATCACCGGTCTTCCATGGACCTAAAAATTATTTGAAAAAGGATCGCACTAAATAAGTAATTATATAATTGCAACATTTATATTTTATTATTAGTAGGACTTTTTTTTCAAATATGCTTTTTGCAATGCATGAAATATCCTTCAAATTTCGATTATGTACTTGCGCATTGGCCAAAGTTCGTCGAGAGCTATTACTTTTTTTTTCAATATGTTTTGTTTTCCGTGTTTTTTCTAATTCCTCTAAAATCAGTGGTTGTTTCCGTTTTTCTTAAATCTCGTTTACTCCACTTAATAAAAGAATTAGTACACACACAAAGTCATGGTTCAAAAACTTAAATCTTTTGTATTATATTTAGCTGAAAGTCTCGAGATATTAATTCATCCTTTCTAATGTTTTGTTTTTAAACAACCAAAATAAGTTTCACACCTGTAAACAAGAACTAAATGATGAAATACGTATGCAAATATCAAAAATATTATGAGTAGGCACAAATTTAAATTATCAGCTATGCTTCAACGTTCAATTTTAGCTTTTATTGTCACGTAAGAATTGTAGGCTTCTTAATCTTCATTGTAGTAATTGCAAGTTCCTTAATCTTGAAGATTTAATACTGTTTACCTCCTCATTCAGAATTGTATGGGCATCATGTCACCGTTCTTTGGATCCTTAGTTCCAAATTCATATTTAAGATCAGCATTCCCTTACCCTTTTTCTTTTTTTTCAAAAAGAGTTTTTCCAAAATATCTTTACAAGTAATGAATGAGGTCCACACATGAAAACTACACGCTGTTCAGAAATTGCTTTCATTTAAATTATGAGTATAAATTTAGTGATGTTAGTGAAGTGAAGTACACATGTAGCAAAAGTAAGCATTATCGAAACAAATTTTAATTCAATTCTTTACAGTGGAAGACAAACCAATCTTTAAAAATGTTTCACAGATCAACAATTTAATTTTTAGCTGTAATAAATTAGCTTCTTTCTTTTTCACAAAAAATAACGATTGGCATAAGAAATATTTTGCGTTTGCAGACGTTATGAGACAGTTTTTGTGCGAATCTTGAAGACGAGGTAGAAAATGAAATTCTACATTCTTTCTATGAAATATCGTTCGAAATAAAAAGTAAACACCTGAATGTGAAAATAATTTCATTTTTGGAAAACTTTATACATAATTCAGTCAGGTAAAGAAAGAAGTAATAGTTTACTAGTTTCCATAAGAACCTGATCTCAATCTACCTATTCGAGAAATTAAAAATTTTCATTTATGCTAAAATCTAGGAAAGGGGGGAAGGGTCCACGTTCAGTTTATAAACTCGATGTTTCCAAATATGTTTTCAGAAAAATTGGCATAGAAGCCCCTAGAAACATTCCAATACAGAAATCGGTAAAAAGAACTACTCAGAAATAATGTCCGAAAGGATAAGAATAATTAGCTGCACAATTTCCGAGTTTTCTTTATAGAATAATTCGTGCTATAATTAGTGGTACCATTGGATTGTTTCAATCTTAAAGTACCGCTGACAAAATTGCAAACTAGATGCCTTCTTTAAAGAGTGGAAGGAGATCTCTTCTCTGTAAGTACACACAATTTTAAAATTAGAAATGTAAGGGCATGAATCTTTCGCTTGTGCACATTAACGTTACGGAGGTGAAGAACTCGATGTGCCGTATCTCTCCCTAAAATAAATGCGGTCGATCTCTTCAAAGAGTATATAGTAGACGGTATTTATATATTATCTCGGGCCATGTGCGCTTCTCCTTGTTGTGCATTAATTACTCTCTTGGCAGCCTCCTGACGTCAGGTAAATGGAAGGAATGGACCCCGTTTGCTTGATGTGCGGATAAGCGGACAATCTCTTACCTTTCGATCTTCATTCTGCAAAGTATTTGCTTGGAGTTTCATCTTCCAATTTCTTGCGCTGCACTGACTTGAGATCGCAGTATTCAAGTGGACATAGCTGGTACATTTATAAGTCGAGTCGTGGGTTCAAGCCCTGATTCCATTAAAGACCTATCGTGTAAAGGTCCTGATGACCTGTAACACAGCAGGGTCTCACGTTGGCGTGGTGTGGAAGTTAGGAGATAGGGTGTTCGACTCAACTGTCGTCATCCTCTCTTGACAGTGATTCAAAACTTGTAAGTCTGTGGTCACTATCCCTCATTTTGCTTTTTAATGCACAACTATTCAACCACTCGCCTGATTTTTAGACATTTCGCATTCTTTAGTATTAATGTCGGGAAAAGAGATTTTATTTATAAAATACTTATGAGCTGTTAAGAGAAAGTATTACGTTCATATTTTGATGCTTCTTTTTACGCTCTTTTTGAAAAATTGCAGCTATTCATTGATACTTCATTGAATGTAAATGCTACTGTCTTATTTACTCATTAAGTGAATATCACCTTTCAGCAACATTGCAACTATAAAAAGAAAAGAAATGCGTTGAAAAAAATGTTTGAAATTAAAATTTTTATGAAAAATGTCACTTTTTTGTTCTTGGGAATAATTATTTAAACAATGTTTAGAGTATAGGTTATAAGTATAGGAGACACCAAAGTGAAAGTATAAATTGCTCAAAGTACTCAACTACTTTTCCCAATAAAAATCAGTAGATAATGTATGATAAAAAAAAAAATGTAAACCTTGTGAAATAAAGCATTATGTAGTTGTACATTGCATGTGAAATGTCAAAATTTATTTTAGAAAAGCATTTGTGTGTGTGGAATGCGTTTCATTTTCATGTTATGACCTTAGTTAAAAATCGCTTAACTTCAGCTCATACAACAAAAGCAAAAAGAAAGAAGTTATTTTAAATTGTTTCAATCCATAAAAGTTTTTTATGCACATTGCTTGTAAAATAATTCATAAGTAAGTAAAACTGCTATTGATATACATGTAGCTGAGTTGCACATTCGTTCAATTGATTCAAATTTTAGCAAATGCTTAACTCTCGAAGAAGTCGCTGTAAAATTATTATAACTAAGCGAGAAGTTTTCGATCAACAAACTTTTACATTACTCTAAAAAAAAATTTTATTCGATTATTCGTCACTGTATGAAATTTTCGCGCGGATCACAGTCTTTTTTTGTTTTTGTTTTTAAATCTCTGTCTACATTTTTCAAATGCTCCTCAGAAAAAAGCAAACAATTGAAGAAACATCAAATTAGCGACAAACCCAGACCGAGTTTGTTTTTTTTTGGCTGAATTTTATTTCATAACAATGTTTTATTTTTCGTCTTTTTATGATAAAAGTATATTAACCACAGTCCTCGAGTAATCTGCGATTACTTAATACGGTTATAGGCCTTCTTGTCGTACGTCATGCGTTAATCTAAGTACACCCAACTCTTTTTTTTATATCGTTTTTTACACGATTTTGAAACAACACGGTGCACGAATTTAACGATTTTTTTTTCACAAATTTTTTGCTTTGATACAAATTTTAAAAAAATTGGAGGATTTGAGCCCTTTGGATGAGGACGATTTGATAGGATTTATGACATTTTATGATAATTAAGAAGTCGATAAAATGATGGAGTTCAGCTATTTATTAACAGTTGATTTGATTCTCGAGGGCTTGAAATTTGCTACAAGTATGGAACAAGATTTTCTTACTCATGATCCTGACATAGAGCGTGCATTAAATTTTCAACGTAATCTTTAGTTCAGTGTGAATTATGTAAACAACTCGAGAAACCAAAAAAAGAGCAGCCTCTGATAACAAACTTTGTAACAAAACAAAAAACTGAGGCGGGTAAAAAACCAAAATTCTTCATTTAAATCAAAACCGAAAGTTGCGCAAGACATATCTGACACATCTACTGATGACTGTATTTTTGATAACAGTTCGCAATAAACGTGCATACTTGTTATTAATTAGCGATGAATAGTTGTTAGTTAGTAGTTTTATTCGTAATATCGATTTAAATTTTTATGTTGTATGTACTCATAGACTCACTAATTTTAATTTTTTGCAATAAAGATGTATTGTTTTTGTTTTATAAATCTGTGACAGGGATTTTATTATTACTTTTTCCATGGGAAAATATTTTTGAAATTTTTCATCTTACACGATTTTTTAAAGTTGTGAAACATATCCCCAAATTTACCATGCGTCGCATGTATTTTTTTGCACGATTTTTTTGCACAGTTTTCTAAGAAACGTATTTGTTATGTAAAAAAATGGCTGTACTGTGATGAACTTTTTCATCATCTTTTAACAAAATTTCCTTCCCTTCCCCCTCTTTTTTTTTCCTCCAAAGAAAATGAGATTCTTCACGAATCACATTTCCTACATCATCCACTAAATACGAAGAAGCAATGCGTGATTCAATCTAATATTTCTCTCCTAACTATTCCTCTGTCTTAAAAGCATTGGGGTCTTCTAATTGCTTTTTTCTGCATAATTAATCCATCGAGCTGAAGAGATAACGGATATTTTGGTTTTTCTAAAGTATTTGTATGTATATTGTTACAACTACAAACATTCTCGTACCATATTCTTTACATTTTGAACACATTTAAAAGTTGTCAATGGATTGTTTATTACAGTTGCATTGCGAAACTACATACGGCAGACCTTTGGACGAAGGACCTCGTTATTTCGAAACGCGTTAAAATGACGAGAACAGCACCTGACTCTCCTAACACCCCCACAACTCAAATAGGGGGACTTTGGGTCTCGAAAGATTTAAAGTGCATTATTAGTCCCTCTACGTGGATCTACTACATGATAGAAACATCGCTGGCTTCGAGTTCGTGACCATGACGACTGTAACCACTTAACTGATGCCGAAAACGAGTGAATACAATGTCATAAGTAACGAAAATATATATTTGATACATGAAGCAAGATTTGCATGTACATTTTCTGTTCCTTTGGGTCACCAGAGACAATCTTTTTTTGTGTATTCGAGTCCCAATTCCTTTTTCTAAACTTTAGTTAAAAGTTTCGCTGGAGACTTCTGATACTAAAAGCCATCGCGCGGAATACCGACAGCTTGTGGACATTAAATGTGTATTATGCTTCTTTGGTGTTATATTTAAGATAACCAGATTAAAATCGTTTTTTTTTTTTTTTTTTTTTTTTTGAAAACATGTTTCTGTATTGCAAATGGTTGTTCTTGCAGGGTTAAAACGCATATTTTATGCTACACATATACACTTTATATGGTTTTAATCAAATTGCTTCAACACCCGCATGCTAATTTTTTTAATGCATTTTGTCTCACAGGGAACAATTGTGCATTAGTTCAATATGATATATCTCTAGCATTCTAATAACTCTAATCATTCTGCTCATGAACTCGAAATCATTTTATAAAATACCCTACTGTGTGGTCGTGATGTTATTGTGCTGTTTATCTTCGTTTGTTTTTTTTAAATACCACCAGCCTTTGGCATTTACCATTGTACTTCTAATTAAATATTTGTATTTTTTATCCTACAGTTTTCAATGTAACTCGGTTCGTATCTAAAACATTTCCTGAATTCAGTATTCATGCAGTGTAATATTTTTATATTTTAGTTAGGTAATCTGCTCGTTGAAGTAAACTATTTTATAAAACACCGGAAGATGAATGTAATTAATTGTTTCTCAGTAAATATCCATGATATTTTTCGTATAAGAGAACTGGATTTTGAATTTCTTCTTTCATACTAATCATAACACTATGTTTTCAAGAATTAGAGATTTATAAACACCTCATCATGCGTTAGAATTAACTTCTACCTCTCTCTAGCATTAAATTTTGAAAAGTAGCTTTAATTTCTCAGAATGTATGAAAGATGTAAAAAAGAACAGAAACATGAAGATAAGCTACATATCTCAAATTTATTTTCAATTTTATTTTCACTCGATGCCCTACTGTTATGTGCTTTTTGTTTTGTTTGTTAAGACGAAAAGGCGAAACAAACTTTTACGCATATAGTAGTTATATCGCTGTTTAGGATTCTGTAAGATACCACCAAAAAATACATCACTATTTGTCAATGGGAACAATGAACACAGAAAAGTAAAATTGAAACTGAAAGATATCAGAGAGGCTACAGAGAAAACAGGGCACCTGGCGTCGAAGATCAATTCTAACAAATCAGTTCTAATGGGTGTACTTTGTCACGTGTGCTTTAATCTTACATTAAAAAAGGAGCTCTAAAGTTACTTCTTCATTGTCTAAGAATATGCCAGATAATGCAATGCACTATGTGAGTTGTATGGAATATCAAACATTAAATTAAAATTTTGCTCCAACACTTAAGAATTATTAGATCATTTTCAAACCTTAATTTCTAACTGGCAATATTGTTTGTCTAAAGAACGATTTTAAATCATAACCTTGATTCCAAATGCTAAACGATACCTTCCTATCTACTGAATTAGATTTCATTATTTTAAAATGTTCAACTAAATTGTCCCCGTCTCATAAGTTTATTTCTTTAATTAACGTTAAGATATGGAATTGTGTGTAGCTTATTGGAAAACATTTAATGATAAATATTTAGGTACATAAGTGATATTTTCAATAATTGGCAGTTCTCCTATTCACACCATTCGTTTTCCCTATGCTTTTCGCACTATTAGTCATCTGCCTCGGTAGGTTTCCCAGTATTTATCACATCTGGAAATGAATTTCTGTGATGACTCTTATGTGACTATTCGCTCACCCAAAGTCTCGCTGTTTTGCTCTCTCACTTATTCTTCCAGTTAATTTAACACTTTGTGCTTCACGTACAAATAATGTTTGTTACATTTCTTTGAGAAAGTGACGTTTCTGATTCGGTTTATTCTTTTGAAGGAAAAACGGTAGGTCGTACTAAAATAATTTGATTCATATGTGTTTTCTAGCGAGAACGAGAGAAGTCACGAGCCAGGGATTGTTTCTTTTTTCTTTGCATTTTAGTTTTTAAAAGTGACAATATGAATTTTAATACTTAAAAAACGCTGCAAGTTTTTAGGTGATGCAAATACATTTACATGCAAGTATATTTATATTAAATTGGCAAAATCTGTTTTATTCAATGAGGTCACAAAAAATTATTCTACTGATTTCTTTTTTCTGCGACATGCCCGACACTTTAAGTCTGACTGAAATATTTCCGCACCAGCCTACAATCCATGATGCAATAAAAATCATATTTGACTGTGAAGGACTGATAAACCTTTCATCCTGTTCATTTTTTTCAGCTAAATGTCGGTCGAGATAAGTAATAAAATATTAACTTTTAATTTCTGGAACCATTCGTACCGCTACATATATCTTGAAAGGTTTCTCTGTATCGAAACGGATTGCTACCATTTTTTATTTCCAAGATTCATGTTCTAGAAGAGTAAGTACTATAGATAATTTATCACTGAGAAATAGGAATTCATGTAATATCAGGCATATTAATATAATAATCAAAATATCTAAACATTTCTCGTTACTACCATTTTCTTTCCTCGTCTTCTTAAAGCACTTGAAAGGAAAAGAATTTGCTAATTCGCAAAAGCAGAAGCTGAATAAAAATAATTAAATTGATTCAACGAATAATATATGAGTCTGTCCCCTTAAAAGTACCATACACTAACTGTACTTTTTAACGAAGGGGTTAATAGTTTAAGCAAGAAAATTTTAACACAGAAAGATGATTTTACGCATCCCATAAAATGTGCAGTGGCTTTGTTGGGTAGATAAACGTGTTTTTATATTTAATAAACTTCATAAATAAAACTTCTGTTGGCGTTTTTGACATGTTGAAAAAAGAAAGTTGTATCAAATAATTAAGAGTTTCTGATCTATTTATAGCTGTTTTGCCTTAATTTATGATGGAAAAAAAGACGAAGGTGATTTTTAAAGAAAGGATTTTCATCCTCATTTAGCTTTCTTAATACGCGGGAGGAATGGAGCACAAGAGATTCGATGTTGTAAGCATTAGTATCATACTGCAAAATATTTGCATCACATTAAAAATGTTCCTTGACGAATATTTTTTCAATGATTTAGAGCAGTGGTCTTCAAACATTTTTAGCTCACAGAACCCCCAGAACTTGAAGGTGCTTTCGTGGAACCCCATTCCATTCACATACTTCGAAGAATATATCTCAAAATAATATTTAAAATAGATCAAACATGTTATAGGCACTAAATATTTTTTTTAAAAGTATTGCATTTATTTTTAGAAAATTATAATCTAATTTTTCTAATATAATTTGTTCATTAATTATAATAAGTTGTGATTTAAATGCCACCTATCTATGCATTATGTTTAGTAACTGAGAAATGTGCTTGCTTTTTTTTTCACGAACTGTCGAAGTCTAAGTATATTGAGATTAAATGCAATCGCATATTCTGAGTTTAATTTACTTTTACGCTTTGTTTTTGAAGTCACTTCGTTGAGGAATATATTTCACTTAAGCACAATGTTCTGAATGGCATCAAAAGGTTTATAGCTGTGTGAAAAATTTTGCATGAATTTGCAACCTAATTTTTTTTTTTTTTTAGAAACTGTTCTTACTTAAATTTAGGTTTTAACATCAACTCTGTTGATATGTTGTTTCCTTTCCTTCAGTATAGGTGTTGTTTTCCATAAATGTAAAAAGATCAGAAAACAACTTATTTTGCAAGACATTGTGGAACCGGAGATAGTAAACAATAGAATATTCACAATCTAGTAGCAAGTATATATAAGAAGATAAAGTGTTTTAATATTCTTTTATTATATTATAATAAAAGTTTAAAACGTGTTGCAAAATAAAGTTATTAATGTATAAATAAAATTTTCGGTTTTAATGAAGAGGGGATGAGCTTTAGATACTTGTAACTTATAAACTTCACAGAGAATGTAAATCCATTTTGCATTCATATTTATTTCTTCTTGATTTTTTTATCGTGACTCCTGGAGCCCCTGGGTATCCGTGGAACACTGTTTAAAGACCACTGATTTAGAGTAACATTATTACCATTTATTCTCGGATAGATTATTTTCGGGCATTTTCATAGTGATGTGTGAAAGATGAAAGGAAGAGAGGAAAAAAGCGATGCGCCGAATAACGTCGCGTTCTTGGCCTCGGCCCATCGTTCCCCACCCAAAAAGAAGTCCGTTTCCACGAAACTTTTCTAACTCGTTACTTCATTTTAGAGCTGCAGAAGAGAGAGAAGGAGGGGGGAGGGGGGAGATCGGCTATGTAACACTGAATTCTACGTTTAACATCCAGCTGAAATGAACACATTCAAATGTAAGTAGTATTTAAAACACATTGAATACTGAATTTAAAAATCGTTATAAGCTGATGGATTAATTGAAATGACATTCTTTGTTCATTGGGAGCTAAGGAGATCGAATGTTTTATCAGAAGGACCATAAATCTTCCAGAACGTTACGTTTTTGTATGAAAATTTTTAAGCTACGAATATTAAGAATTAAATTAGACTGTAGCAATTTAAATTGGAATTTTGATTTCGTGATTATTATTCTCAAAATGTAAAATTTTATTTTTAAATTAAACCTATTCTTTTCCATTAAACCTATTCTGAAATAAACTCATTTAGCCAAAATAAAAAAGGAACATGTTGGTTATAATAAGTAATTGACAAATTCTAAACGGAACTATAATTTATATTAGATATCTCTCTCATTGTACATTTTAAACTATTATTTTTTTAACTTCGTGCTTTCAATGTGTGTGCATTTCTAAATACCTATTTTTTTCTTCACTTTAAAGATTTTTTGTTGTTGTTGCTTTTGAACATTTTGTTACTATATGTAGAAAATGAAACTCGAATGCAATGATATCGTTTTGTTTTCAATTAATTATTTTGAAAAGAAAAAATACAATTAATTAATTTTTTCGCCTTAATTCAGTTGTTCGGAAACTGCTCCTTTTCTCCTTTCAATGACGTTAGTATAAACTTTCTTTTTAATTCCTTTTTTTATCCTATTCGCTAATTGAAGCCTCCATTATTTATTCCGATGGGAAACTTCCTTTTTTCACATCTTTATCAAGCTGAAAGAAACACGCACATTTTAGTTAATCTAGAATTTTTAAATTATAATTTTTGTGTATGTTTTTGTTGGTTTTTTTTACTCATAAACACATTTTTTCTCGTGTGAAATATATATGAATTAGCGAACAAAATAAAATTTTAAAAAAACTGCTCATTGTAATTTTCCAATAATTTTGTATGCTTCCCTAGAAATTACACTTTATACTACGAGGTATGACAATAAAATAACTGTACTATATAGTCATAAAAATTAGCTTTATTGAAAACACATACAAATACATTTTAATACCTTTCAATTTTACTCCTGTCCCTATCAATACATAGCTGCATTCGAGTTACTCACCATTCAAAGCAGTGCTGCGGCTCATCAGATGTCATCATCTTCAGTAAACCTACCGTTTTTGCCTTCAATTCTTATGCAGACTGAAAATTTTTTCTCCTCAATGCATTTTACACTTTTGGAAACAGGTGTAAGTCGTATGTGATGAGATCTGGTGAATAAGATGGATACTCGAGTACAGTTATGCGTTTGTCCGCAGAGAACTGTTTTACAGAGAGCGCATTTTGCTCCGGGACGTTGTCATGGTGCAAAATCCATGTGTTGTTGCACTACAGATCGAGCTTTTTCTTTCTCACTCTTTCTCTCTCAGGACCTCAAAGTAGTACTGCTGTTTTATCTTTTGGACTTGAGGTACCTGTTCATTGATAATTATACCATTAATATCGGGGAAAAAACCATGAGAATGACCTTCAGTTTGAATTTGCTAATTAGTTTTTGACCCTTGGAGATGAGAGGTTCTTCCAGGGCATGTATTGTCGTTTAATTTCAGGGCTGTACTTTGCGTGTGTGTGAGAAATTCATGTTTCGCCACATGGGATGATTTTTTAAATCAGTTCAGTATCTTATGTGAAACGTTCCTTAAAGTCAGAACAAATGTTTTTCCTGTTCATTTTTTGCTCGCATGTCAGGTTTTTCGGTACCAATTTTGCGCAGACTTTCGTCTTATGCAAATTCTCGTCCATTTTTCTTATTGCCTCTCTATCAATGTTCGTAATATCTGATATCATCCGAACACTCAAACGTCGGTCTTAACGCAATTTCGTTAATTTTTTCAATCTTTTCATCGGTTCTTGATGTCATAAATCGATTAGAACGCTCATCCTCTGCAACAACCTCCCAATCTTCCGAAAATAGTTTGTGTCATTCAAAAATGTGTCTATGTGACGCGCAATTATCTCCAAACACCTGTTTTAACAATTTAAAACATTCAATTGGAGTTTTTGTTTTAAATTTCACGAGAATTTGAAATTTATGTGCAGCTAGATTCTTAAATTTATCATAATCGCGGCTACCAGCACCGAAAGGATCAAAGTCAACTATATTCCATTCCCTCTCCTTCGCATAAAAGCTTAACGACTAGGGCATGCGCAGTCCGGAAATTTCATTGTCGTGCCTTGTATATTTTTTAATCTTAGAGATACGTTATTAATTATGTCATACAGCTTATGGAAAGAGTAAGACTGTCATAGAAGTCTGTTATACATGGAAATCTATCAATGTTCTTAATTTTATAATAGTTTCGTTGTATCACAGATTGGTAGAATCAGTTTATTGTTTAATTGATTTGGTTCATGTGACTGGCGCTTAATTTTTGTCCTTTCATGTACAATATTTTTAAATATTTTACCGTTATTATATTACATGCTTAACTGTTCAGCAATTTTTTTGTAATGCAGTGCAGAACGACAGCCACAAAAGAAATTTCGCTCCACTTATGATGATCTTATTTTTGGTAAACATGGAATCTTTCAAATATCGGCCGAATAACACTGTTGAACGCATTTTTGCCCATTGCTAAAGTCATACGAACAAAACATTTTCTTTCACGCATCAGATAAAAAAAAAATTTTATTCCTTAAATTATTAATAATTAAAGTATTTTCATTAATTGTCTCTATTTTTCTTTGTGGTGAAATACAGGACAAAGTTCTTTCCGTCATAATAGATCTATGGGAATTCACTCTTAGTGTTTTATATCGCAGTTGATATAAATGTTAAAAACAAGTAATTATTATAATAATGTAAATACTAAGAGATTTTTTCCCAAAATTTTTCCACCCATCTTTGGATTTGTAATTCTCTGATTACATTATGAAGTTAATCAAACCATTACGGGTAGAGTCTTAATCTCATGCTAGTTTTCATTTAATGAAACACCATCTAATTATTTAGGTATGATCTTAAACGCTTTATTTTCTTACTTCATCAATTTTTAAGAGAAAGAAAAAAATAATATTATCATATAATTAATTGGATAGTATAATTGATTTCATTGTATATATTCCTTAGATGTTTTATAAAATTAAAAACAAAACTTCTTCTTTGTCCAAAAAATAAAATCTGGTTTAAAATCAAATTTGTGGAAATCTGGTATTGTTGTTAAATCCAAATGTTTCTCTCACACACAGATAAATATACATCTTATAATTGTCTAATATAGTGTAGTATCATGTATTTACTGGATAGTGACTAGTAAGAAATTTGGTTTTCAGTTTTATCATCGCTTCTTCTCATGTTCTATTTACTGAACGTGGCCATAGAACGATGTTTTCTATACCTAACAAAGTTATAAATTGTTATTCTAAGCATCCCATAAATGATTCCCAGCAAAACAGGGTAAAAAAAAGTTTAAATAAAGTTAACAAATGATAGAATTTCTTTTTTTAGTTCAAAGGTTTCTTATTGCTATGGAGGAAAAAATAAAGGAAAAAATGAAGATCTTATCGAAACGTTAAATAATTTGAAAATAGATTATAAACGAGCAAAATAATTTTCTGTTTCGAGAGATAGTTTCTTAATCTTTGAAGAAAAGAAAAGAGATCGATCTCTCTGCGTAAGCACAAATTCACGTGTAGTTTGTAAACACGAATATTTCTGTTATCAAGTCTGTCAGCTTTATTAAATTACTTTTTTCTTAATTTATGTGTACCTTTTTCTTATAAATTTATTCAATTATTCTCAATCATTCATTCTAGCATCATTTCAATTTTAATGCTATACAGTCGAATTAATATTTTTTCCTTCTCATCTCTATGTTTTTTTAAGTACTGAAAAGTGCTTTTATTTCCGAAGGGAAAAAAAGAGGCGTAATGGCTCTAATATCTCGATCGTTACGGGGAGTTAGGAAATTGAAGCCACTATTTTCATATGTTCATTTCGTTATTTTAATATTTCCATTGTTTTAATACGTTTTTAGACTTTCTAATCCTTTTTTAAATATGTTAAAAAATCTATTAATTTAAATATGTCTTCACCGTTATTATTTGTGAATTAATTTATGGCGATGTCAATCACTTCTAGAACATATACATCCCCCATTTCCAAAACATTATAGAATGAAATCACTCAGCTGACCTTTTCCTTTGAAAACACTCTACATGTGAAAGAAGATGCTCTGTGCAATGAGATAGTCTTGAGCAATAAAATTTGCAAAAGGATCGCATTAGATCGACTTTCATTACCTCAAAGCATGATTTTTCCCTTTTATCCTCGAACTTGTCCATTACATTTTACATTTTCACTGGTTCTGATACGTATGCGTTTTCCGTGTTTGTTTCTGAAGATACGATTCAGATTTTTATGATTTTTTGGTGTCCCAAAAAATGTATACACATTTTAGCAGCTGATAGACTTAGAGAGCATTAGAGAGGATTTTGAACAGGAAGAGTTTTATTTCCAGCGAGATGGGGCACCTCCACACTACCATCGTGATATTAGATCCTTTCTTGATGGGATCTTGCCAAACAGGTGGATTGGACGGAGAGGTTTTGTAGAATAAAAGTATCAGTTGTTCAGTTGTTCAATTGAGGGCAGTATCAGTTGTTCAAGTATTAGTTCAGTTGTATCAGTATCAAAATATCAGTTGTTCAATTGAGGGCAACCATTGAACATGAATGTACGAATATCCCAAGGGAATTGTTCCATCATCGCTTCGCGTTGTCAGCAATGTCTGAAGCAGAACGGATATCAGTTTGAGAACATGCGATAACAAGACAATAGAATGATATTTGTAGAATCTTTTACATGTTGAAAATTATTCGAATTATAATAAACCCCAAATTTACAATTATTTAAAGTGTGTATATATTTTTGGGACACCCTGTGTATATATATATAGGATCTGTTATTTCTTTTAAATATTTTAATCTATGTAGAAGTCTAATTTTTTTATGCTATCATTTAAAGCTATCATTTTTATACTCGGCGTATAACGCACACCCTTAAATTTCGATCTCATTTTTGGTGTTCAAAGCGCGTGTTATACGCCTGATTTTACGGTATATCAAACTTTTCTCAAGTATTTATATGCAGCTGTTTTCTACCTTCGGTGTAACCTGAACTTATTGAGTAACAACCAATTTTTTGCCAACATTTATATTTTCAGTTGGGGATTTTTACTTTTCCAATGTATAAAGATATCCAGTGCATTTTTTTTAACAAATGTAAGCCATAAAATAAGAAATAATCGAATAAACGTTATCCACGCAAAACTAGGTAAAAAAGCGACATCTGTGAAAACTTTTTAAATAAAAATCCATTCACATGCGAAAGTAGAAAGTTTTCTATGAAAATGTTTTTATTTGGCGTTGAAATGGTTTAAGCTCGTAAATAAATTTGAAAATTTTGGAGTCCCATCAAATATGTAGCTGATCGAGTCCTCGCATTTCAGATTTCTTTTTCTTTTGGCAAACTCGACAAACGTAGTAAATTATAGTTTCAAATTTAACAACAAATGCAGCACTTTTGATTTAGAAATTTCGCTAAATATCCCTATAAACAAATATTTGAAGTCACTTTTACAACAAGAACAGAAATTGACTAACAATACCATTCACAACTTTTCTTCATTTTATCAGAATTCAAATATATCTCCAGAAACAACTTGAAAAAAAGGAGAAAATACTGAAGTAAGGTATATAAATAAAAGATTTCTTAACTTTGAAACCAAAGTATGCAATGTCAAACATATTTCACAGTGAAACACCTATAACAATTTTTTTTTCATATGGAGGAAATAACATTAGATACGAGATAATTTCAAGATTAACACAAGATGTGTCATACTACATTCTTGAAATTTAAAAGAGTTTCCTCTTTCTACAGAATTCACTTTAAGGTATCCGAACACCATTGAAAATGACCCAATTCAGTCAAGGCAGATATTTTTATTTTATTGGATAGAGCTATCTTTTTTGACTTTACGAAACATACGTTTTTTTATTTCTACACTACCTAGAGGCCAAGTAACAATCAATTTTATAAATTTATAAAAACCGGAAGTGGGTTTTCGATCTACCAGAAGTGGGCATTTAAATTGCTCGAAATCTATCATGGCGAGTCTGATAACTCAAAATATTACGAATGTATTTCTATAAAACTTTTTGAACCTGATATTTATGTTATTTTCTAGAGAATGTACTAAAATATTTCTTATTGTATGAATACTTTTTGAGTTATGGTTTGTTATTTAAATAATGGTCTCATATAAAAAATGTAACATTTCTTATAATGTTTACTCAATCAGCTCTAAATTTTTCAAATTTCAATAAAAAATTAAAATTATAGTACATTTTCTAGATAAATGCATCTAATTTGTTTAAGTAATAATTTTACTAATACATGTTTATTACTTTTTTCTCTAACTGCTTTGAAGTTTTTCAAAAATATTACTAAAATTTTACTCATAATTGTGATTTTTGTAAAATTCAGGTAATTTATTTTAAATTTTAATAGTTAAATACTAATATTTATTGGTATTGAGTCCTAAAAGAACATTTATAATGTTTTCGTATGCTATTTTGTTAAAATGTACTCCAAACGTGTTCGGATACCTTAATGTGAGATGGATTTTTAATTTTATTCTTTAATATATATATATATATACTAGCTGACCCGGCCACGCGTTGCTGTGGCTTTGTTTTAATGCGTTAGTTCAATAATATTCTAAGCTATTCAATGCAGTCAAATTAATCTTCGTTTAAAATTTTGGAGGGTTGAAATAAAGTATAAAACAACAAATTATTCTAATTTTGCATTTCATTCATCTCCTATTTGAGTGTAGTATAATGCATGAATTACTAACGAAGTCGTTAAGTAACAACATACGAAGATTTAATTTTATAAATGTGGTGAATAACGTTGATTCTTTGCAATTTTTAAAATTATTTTTATCATTTTAAAGTATAACAAATAATAATTTTATACAACTAATCACTAATCGGTGCACAATATTTTTCGGTAACCAGTATTTTGCTAACTCAAATAGATTCAACGGTTTCCTCAAACGTGAGCATGTAATACCTAGTTGCCCATTCGAGAAAAACGGATTTTTTAAGTCCAAGTATATCAAATGAATATTGCTCGGGTTTCAGATTCATTTATGGTCATCGCGAAAGCCAAACGAATCGGAATTGAAGCCTTTTGAAAGGTATTAGAGATTCTGACGGTATCAGTGGAATATGTGGCAACAAAGTCCGTAGTAGCAGAACCGAATTTTAGTTCAAAGTCAAAATGTTTGCTTCAAGAAGTTCCCGGTATAATCTTTTGATGATCAAATGTGCACCGTTGCATTATCTAGGTGAATTTAAGTTACGCAGAATAATAACCAGGGAACCAACCGAAGATTATGTGGTGGCATTCCTGATATATCTAGAGAATTCAAAAACTCTGTTGGAAAATTACGGTTTTGTTTTCATCAACAATAGTGTCGATTGGTTTAAAAAACGTTGGATCAACTGGCAACAACCCTGCGTCAGAAAGTTTATTTCATCACAATATCAACATTTTTTCTGATTAAGTAACAAGATTACTGAGGCAATAATTATCAAGATAATTATGCAGTATATCCGGAAAGACACTCTCAATCAGTTCCTTTTTGCCTAAAGAAGACTTCAGATATCGTCTGTTATTTCATGCTTTATGTATATGATGAAGTTCTACTTCACCGTTTCCAATATTCAGTAGTTCGTTTGGAAATATTTGCTCAGATTGATCAGCTTGCAAATGTACTCGCGTGTTTATGGTCAGTCCACGTTCCCCGTTTCGACATAAAAACGATTGTTTTACACAGGCGTTAATCTCGTGAGCAAAAGTAGAGTGTGTAATGGCTGTTAATGTCTGTCGGAAATCACCAGACAGTAATACAACACCAACACCGAATATTCTCTCGTTGTCATTTAAATCTTGCAAAGCTCTATGTAATGCTTTAGGTGAATGTTTATGGTTCATGGTACATCTATCCCTGATCATGACTGAATTCATTTGCAATACTGTAGCCAATCCACTCTTTTTTTCAATGGTACATATTGCATCTTGTATTTTATGAATGTCCAATGGCAGCTGTTGCGTAATGTGCAGTTTTTCCGCCATCTAAAACAGTGAAAACAATGGCCAAAGATGCAATTTACTATTACAATCATATTTTCGCACGACTGCACTTGAAAGTTAAGTTGCTACAGAGAATGAAAATCCGGAGGTGGAACTCGAACACAAAGCCATTGGACCTCATTCCAGCAATATACAGAAAATGTATGGAAGCTTTTGAAATCCGTATCCGGATTCTCGTTCCAACCCCGAGAAGAACTCGGTGCCCACTTTCGACGCCCTTGCTCCTGTAAGTTTAGTTTCTGAATGGGGACATTACGGTCGGTTGGCATTATCCGGCAAAGTTACGGGAGTTTCTAAAATCCGATTTCATATTATTATTGTTTCCCATCCAGAAAAACACCAGGAAAGCATTTCTCTCTCCTCAAGAATTTTAAAGCAAGCCTTTTCCACAATTCTTGCAAAATACTTTCGTCTGGCATTATTTGACGTAGATATGAGATTATATTGCATTGGATTGAGAATATTCGGATCGGCAGTTCCGAAATACAATCAAGATCCACTTTTTGCGTCTCTACGTTGGCAAGTGGCCGCGGTAGCCAAGTGGTCAAGGCATCGGATCATGGCTAGCGTATCATGAGTTCTAGCCTAGCACCACTGAAAACCCGCCGTGTAGGGGAGCTATTCACGTTAAATCTGTCGAGAGCTCAAACGTCCTCCCGTGGTGTGGCGTGGTAGTTAGGAGAGAGGGTGCCAGCTCAGGTGTCGTCCGCGTCACTTGATCATGGTTCAAAATTACGCGGTCAGTCACCAAAAGCCCTCGTGTAGCTGAACAGTGCGACGTTAATATTCACTCACTCACTCATTTTAAGTCGGCAAGATAGGCTGGTACTGCTGTCCGAAAATATACCGTTGCCCCGGCATTATCTGGCAAAAATATACACTTTATCTGCGCCAAGACTTTAAGGGTGAAATCCTGCCCCGGTTTGCGTAAAAGACGGTCATCCGGAATTATCCGGCAAAGTAACTGTTATTTCTCAGATTGAATATCAGATTCGGATTATCCGTTTTGAAATACACCAAGGACAAAGTTTTCACGATCCAAGGCTTTTAAGGCAAGCCCCTGCTACGGTGTGTCTAAAATACGATTGACTGGCATTATCCGGCAAAGTTATCGAAACTCTTAAAATTCAATTTCAGATTCTCATTTCACATTCCGAAATGCACACGGAGCTGACTTTTGATGTTCCAGCGCGATAAGTTAAGTCGCTAGAGATAATGAAAGTTCGGACGCGGGACTCGAATCATTTGCCTTTTCTCCTAATTCAGACAATATCCGGTAAGTTTAGTGGAGTTTCTGAAATATAATTTCAAATTATCGTTTCCCGCCCCTAGATACAACTGGAAATTACTTTTGTTCCCCTGGGCCGGCAAGTTCAGTCCCTGGAAGGGGTATTAGGGTCGTCCGGCATTATCTGGCAAAATTACAGTAATTTCCAAAATTTGATTTTAAACTCTCGTTCACCATCCCGAATTACAACAGAAACGCGCTTTTACCGCACCAAGACATTAAGGGTAAGCTCTTGCCATGGTTTGCGTAATAAATAGGTCGTCCTGAATTATCCGGCAAAGTTACGGTTATTTCTCAGACTGGATATCAGTTTCGGATTATCCATTTTGAAGTACGCCAGGGTCCAAGCTTTCACGTTTCAAGGCTTTTAATGTAATTCCCTGTTATGGTATGTCTAAAATACGGACGGCCGGCTTTATCCGGCAAAGTTAAGGTTATTTTTGGAAACTGACTCAAAAATCGGATTCCACACCCCGAAATACGCCAGGCACTTAATTTTCGTGCATTTTGGTGTGTAATATCTTCCACAGTTACATGAGCAGTGCCCCATTTTGCGATTATTCCCTTACGGGAATCTGGCTACGTTTTTTCCGGATTCTTCACAATTCTGGCAATAAAAAAACTATGGCGTGATTAATTGAAATAAAATCTATCCTATGTTTTAAGTTGGACGAAATGACACACAGTATGCAAAATTAAAATTATATTATGATCGGTTGAGTAGTTTCGGAGTCCATTGCGGAAAAACACTGTGACACGTATATTTTATATATAAAGATAAGTGTGTATAAAAGATATTACTTTCTAAAGAGCTTCTTTGTATTAAGTGAAGTCATACATTATCTGAAATATTTTGCTTTCTAAAAAGTTAGCGCCCTCCCCCCCCCCTTTTCAACAGTAGACAAATATACTTATAAAACAAAAGAAAGACTGGGGGAGGCACTGACAAAACAATTCCTATGAGTTGCCAAGTATTAACAAGCAAGGGCTAATTACTCTTAAGCCATTCAAATACATCTTTGTGTTTGCAGGTGCCCGGTGATGTCGGCGTGAGGCATGGCGGGCGAACCGGTGCCCGGAGGTCGGTTCGACTTCGACGACGGAGGCACCTACTGCGGGGGCTGGGAGGATGGAAAGGCCCATGGACACGGTGTCTGTACGGGACCCAAGAGCCAGGGGGAGTACGCAGGATCATGGCACTTCGGATTCGAGGTGAGATGAAAATCCTTATGGTATTAATGTTACGCAACTGAATCCCGAGTAAGATGTTTGTTTACTCTTCATGTCCTTCCTGTCCAACAGGTGTCCGGTGTGTACACGTGGCCGAGTGGTAGCACATTCGAGGGCCAGTGGCAGAATGGCAAACGGCATGGCCTGGGTGTAGAGACAAGGGGGCGCTGGACGTACCGAGGCGAGTGGACGCAAGGCTTCAAGGGGCGCTATGGCATCCGGCAGAGTGTTAGCTCAGGCGCCAAGTATGAAGGGACCTGGGCCAACGGACTGCAAGACGGATACGGATCAGAGACTTACGCCGATGGAGGTGAGTTTAGCTCTTCTTTTACTTCTGTGTCATTTCACACACAAAAAAAGGAACCATGGAAAACACGCTGTGTAGAGTACCTGATGCACTTAATATCATTCGGAACAAAGTTATCATGTTGGCATGGTAAGAAAGCTTTTAAATTGGAGTACTAATTCGGATGCCATCGCCCTCACTTGATGAGGTTCAAAATGATGAGGCCCGTGGCCAATAGCTCTCATGTTACTTTGAAATGCAACGTTAGTGTTGTTGTTGCTTATGCCACCTGATCGACAGTTACATCAGATCAAGGTCCACGAAGTTCATCGCGGCTAAGGGCTGGGAATTTTTCGTCTGTCGTTAGCGTAAGCTTTGAGCCCCATGAAAATGACAACACGATTTTGCTCGGTACAACACGAGAGGTGGCGACACCATTCAGACCCACTGATTTAACGAGCACATACTCCGTGTGTACTCGGCGAGTATTTGGTGGCATCGGGCATCAAACCCGGGCCTTCCGGTCTGGAGTACGATGCTCTAACCACTAGGCTACCCACGGCCCTATACGGCAACGCTAGTAAATAAATGAACAATCAGAGAAGAAAAATGACAAAGAAAAGAACTCTATAAAAGAATCTTTTCATGTGCTATCATTGTTCAACAGTTGTGTAATTAAACATACAATTTCAAATTTAATTGTTTTAGAGAAAAATTCAGAATTTTTACTATTTAAAAATTACTTATATATCTCTATTTGAAATGAGTGAATCCCCT
This sequence comes from Trichonephila clavata, assembly GCA_019973975.1. Classification (NCBI taxonomy): domain Eukaryota; kingdom Metazoa; phylum Arthropoda; class Arachnida; order Araneae; family Nephilidae; genus Trichonephila; species Trichonephila clavata. Next base: position 237,227 of record BMAO01003848.1, on the reverse strand, counting down.
TATAATTCGATAGAATAAAAATCATATATACTTAAAAAATCTTGTTCAAGCTGAAAGAGATGTTTTATATATTCTTACAAATAAATATAGTTTTTAATGCAGAAACGCGTGAAAGAAACAAACACTGAATAATTGCTAGGTACCAATTCATATTTTTTTTTTTTTTAAAAATTGAACCCGATGTTGCAAAAACTGATGGAATTAACTTTTGCAGACATAAAATGACTATCGATAAAAATACTGAAAAGGGTCGTATATTTTATCTGTTGGAAACATCAGTTTGATAACTTTATAAGCGAATTTATTTTTTAGATAAGCGATGTAGATAAAAAAAAAAGAACCATTAAAATCTGTCTAACTTTGTGCAGTTTTGAATCCCATTGACTATGATCTAGGACTGCCCCAGAATTGCACCTCGAGAGCGCTCTAAAATAGTTTGGATGGGAAAGAAAATAGAAGCCTCACACTTGACGTCAGCTTTTGTTCCAGTGGGTTCAAAGAGCTGATTCAAGAAGAAGAAAAAGTTTTAAATAGAGATCTTCTCGGGGAGAAGGGACACCTGGGCCGCTGCCCTGACCTCGATCAATGCAACCCTTTTTCTCTCAACTCGTTCATTTTTCAAATAACCGTAATTTACTTTGTGACAGCACACAAGAGTTCACTCTTGAAAGTTCTTTTAATCAATATTCAATACCTTTATTCTAAGTCTTTCAGTTCCACAGGCAGTTTACTATATGTTTTTACAAACATTTCACTTGGAAAGGCATTCATCTTCAATAATGTTTTTGAACATTTTCGCGATAAGACTGCAGCACATCCCTTTCAGAAAGTGAGATCGCTCTTTTATCAATAGTGCTCAAAAAATGGTATACGTTATTCTGTCTTATGGGTACTCAACAGCTGTACCAAGAAATTGAAAGAGCAAAAATATTTCATTAAAAGTTCATCCCCAAAGAATTTACATACTGATTTAATAAAGAATGAACCGATTGCGTGTATGTTAACGTACCACTTGGAAAAAAACGTCAGCACTATTTGCAAATGCCCTCGTAATTTCGAACTTAAAGCAAGTGACGAGAATGAGACCTGAGCTGGCATCCCACTCCCCGAAACTTCTGTACCACACCAACATGTATAATTAGACCTCGACAGAGTTAAATGGGCATCAGCCCTCTTTCTCCATTTTTGTATGATGCGTCTTCAGAGGCATCAGGATTTGAATCCATGACTTAATTGCCTGTAGCAATGATTCAGGTCCGAAGTTCGCGATCATAACCATTCGGTTTATGTGGCCGTTTGTTGCGGCGAAGTAACAATCCTCATTTTAAAGGGAGACAATATTTCCTGTCTCTTTCGAGAGGTGTGATTATTTACTACAAATCACCAGGGGAACACAAACATCTAAGTGCGATTTATCTTCTCTCGGAAGGAATGCTCTCTCCATGTCAGCTATTGTCTAAACACTATTCCTGGGACACTTTACCCGCAAGGCCGTCTGCTTCTTTTTGTATTCCTCTCGCCTCCTCTAATTTCTGTAAAAGACGAGCTCAGTTCTTCCCATGAGACAACTCTTGGCATTCGTTCTGAGTATTTGCAATTAGTTATAAGACAAAATATATTGGTAAAAATCAGGAAAGGAGCATAATAATACACAACGGATGCTGCTTTCTAAGTAAACGAATACTTTCAGAGTTTGTTATAATGGTTTTTGTACTGTTAATTTTATGGTTTATTATTGTAAGCTATTAACAATCTGTGCGTCTCGGGTGGTACTACTTTTTTAATCGAATCACCGTTTAATGAGTTTATCTCTTTTTTTTTTATCTTTTTACCAAATAAATTCTAAGAAATAATGTTCATTTCGGTAAAAAAAAAAAATCGTTTACTATAAATCTAGCTGTAGAATTTCATTAAATTCCATAAGTGTTCCATTTAAATATTAAACCAAAATTAATTCTTCTTTCTTCACAGATAATACCGATGTCCGCATTTAGAGGTAAAAATAAAATTATGCATTTTAAGGTAACTGGGACGCCTGCGAGAAGGAAAAATGAACTTTTTATGCACCAACTTTAAATGGTTCTCACTTACTTAAATTAAAAGCTACGGAAGTACAATTTTTACGTTTAATTATCTGTATATTTATGAACTTGTTAATGTAAAAACATTTCATTTTAAATTACAAATAAATCTGTAAGAGCAATAATTAATCAATAACTATTTTTTTTTTATTTTCAAGCATGTTCTTATCTTTAGGTATGTTTTGCATAAAATCTACTACGTATATAGCTATAAAATTTCACGGAGTTTTTGCAAACATAACAATACGCAAAATGAACGAAATGAAATTTTAAAGAATGAATTTATAAAAATTTTTAAAAATTTTTAATTTAGTGATTTAAATTTTCTTTAAATTTTATACAGAAATTGTGCTATATCTAAAATTTGTGAATGTTTATTTTTAAAAAAATCATTCACTTTGTTGAAAATTTGGGGATTTTATAGTATACAAAAAATCAGCACTATAGGCATAGTATAATTTGAAGAAAGTGTACCGGAATCATCAAAAAATGCATTTTGAGAAAATTGTAAATAAAAATATTTTCATTTATGATTTGTAAAATAATATATTTTAATACAATAAAAAGCCATACCAATTATTACTTGGATTATTTTGCATCATTTCTCATTTTTTTAAATCGTAAGTTTAAAATTCTAGATTCTTTGGAAGTCTTTTTAATTAGCTTTCCCTATTTCATTAACATGTGTTACCGACGATTCACACCTTCCATTTAAAATACCAAAGTTTTATGTCTATAAGTTTTAGTACTTTTACTTCACTTTGAACACCATCATTAGAGGATATTACAAAATTCCTTACACATATTTTATTGTTATAAAAATACACACACAAAATGTCTTTGATGAATTTAAGAAGTTAATTTGTGTCTAATTTAAATGGAGCTCCGTTTTTAAAAATTATAACAAAATAATGTTTTTGTATTCATACATATTAATATTTATTTATTTTAAAGTAAAACCAAAAGTAATAAACATATAGAGAGTTATTTATGAGCATTCAAATGTTAACAATAAGCAATTAGGAAAAACGAAATGTCTATTTTACAAGTTGTGTATTTAATTTAGAATAATCGTCATCATCCAATTGATTTATAGTTAAGGAACTCCACTGAGTATTTATAAATGTAAAACTAGATATAACTAGCTTTTCAAGAAACGAAATTTTATTTTAAAATTTTTTAACTAATTTAAATTTTTCGTAATTTTTGCACATAAAATGTACAACTTTCAATAAATTTGAACATTTAATATAGAAAAATTACGTTCTTCGAATAGAAAAATTAGTTTTTAACAATAGATACACTACGTATTTTGAAGAAAGTGTACCTAAATCACATTTACACACATCTGTTTACAATTTCAAAATTCAATTCTCTAGAGTTCTATTTATCGAATTCTCATAAATAATGCCTCTATAGTTGTAGAAAAGTGCCCTCTATTTTTTAAAAGTAAAATAAAAAATGCATAATTTGAAGCACCTTCTGTCCCAGTTACCTTAAAGATTATTATCACAAGTAAAATCTTTTGTTTTGAAAAAAAAATAATAAAAAAAGAGCCCATATTTTCCTCAACATTAAAAAAAATCATGTATAATATTTTATACATATAATTATGTGTAACATTCTCTCAAAGTTCATTTATTCATACTGAAAATGAAACTAAACTTTGTTGGTTAATATTTATATAAGTATTATCCAATATTAGTTTGAAAAAGAAAAACAGTTTTCTGACGATCCATTTTCAAATGAATTCACCCCCTCAGGGGGCTCACCTTCTTTAGGTGAGTACGGGTGTCACAATCCCGAGGTACCCTAGTGATCTTTTCCTTTAACCAAGGGGTTTACTGTCTTTGGTAAACACGGGTGTCACGACCCCGGTGTGCCCTAGTGATCAGTATCTATTTTCGACCCTCTTTCTGTCATTCCATTCCTCCATTCTTTCTTTTCACGTCTAGATCACAGCTTAAAAAAATATTAAATATTGTGTGTGTACTTGTGTTATATATTTATTTAATTTGATTACGTATCCCCATTAATAACATTGTTGTTTACATTTTGTATTGCGTTAATTTAGTTCTTTTTTTCTTCTGTTTCATTAATTATTTTGCTTATGTTGATATTCGTTTTCGACTAACACCGTTGGTTTTCCGACCCGCATGTTTGCCGTGTGCGGCGTCCCGTAAGGAGGAAAATGGTGTCCTGGGGATACCTTTTGCGTTCCCTTTGGCCCACGCTTCGCTGTAGACGGGTGGCAGGAATGAGCCCGCTCCTGTCAATCGGCTGGTGATAAGTTTCTTCCGAGACATTGCTGTAGGGTTAGTGCTGCAGATAAGGGGTGGCGGGTTTACCCGTTGGATCCTCGCCCTGATGCTGTAGCATTATATTCTGGGTGTACTCCAGGTAAGCGCCGTGCCTGGCTTTTGCCAGATGACCGGCACACTGCCTCCCTTGTTGGACTCCGTGGTGGGTGGAGGCACGCCAGAATGAATGTTTTTCTACGCTTATGGATCCAATTCAGAATGGCCCGGGTAAAGGCCTTATTTTACCCACTCTTAACGTTGACCAAGTTGCAAAATGTTCACGATTTTTAATCTTAACTTTACCCAACAATGAAATGACTCGAAAATCTCCGTTTGCTGTTCACAAGGCTGTAATAGGAATAGGTGGAGAACCAAAATTCATCAAAAAATTACGATCCGGTGACTTACTCATTGAGACTACCTCTGCCTTGCAAAGTAAATCGTTCTTGCTTGCTAAAACCTTTTTAGATTCTCCACTAACTGTAAGTCCTCACAGATCTTTGAATTCTTGTCGAGGTGTCATCTCTGAACCAGATCTTTTGTGTGCCTCCGAGGCAGAAATTATCGAAGGACTTCATGACCAGGGCGTTACCCAGGTCAGAAGAATTACAATAAAAAAAGACACTGCACTTTTACCCACTAAACATTTAATTCTAACCTTCAATAGCCCTAATCTACCATCAACCATTAAAGCTGGATACCTAAATTGTAAAGTACGTCCCTACATACCGAATCCTCTGCGCTGTTTTAAGTGTCAGAGGTTCGGCCACTCACAAATAGCTTGTCGCTGTCAATTAACGTGCTCTAGATGTGCATCCGTTGGACATTCTTCAACGGATTGTAGTCTAGAACCAAAATGTGTTAATTGTTCCCAATCTCATACATCCGATTCAAAACTATGCCCAAAGTGGAAAATAGAAAAACAGATCCAGGAAATAAAAACAAATAAAAATATATCTTATCCTGAAGCCCGTAAATTGATTGTCCCACAAATATCTCGCACATATGCACAAGCCATTAAACCTTCAACTATATCCAGTACTACTCAAACCGATCCAAATATAACGAACGTAATCTGCCCTCCATTACAATGTCTTAAACCCTTACCCTCTGCAAATCGAAAGGAAAGTACATCACCCTCAATGCCTGCAGTCTCCACATCTTCAACTCAGGTACATCTACTTCCTTCCACATTCTCAGAAATACCAGCCATATCAAATGATCCTCAGTTACCTATACCAATTCCTACTACTACTACCAGCACCACCCCTTTCAGCCCTATGGAAACTTCATCAAATATATCTGCTTCCTCATCCAACTCCCGTACTCGACTCCCTTCTGCAGGTATAATACAATATTCAAAAAGGAAACATACAAAATCTCGAGCAAGAACGAAAAAGCTACTACAAAAAATAAACGTAACAGCTATGTATATAAAAATGGCACCACACATACCGATAAAGAGTTCTCCAGTACAGACTTCCGAAGAAGAAGAAAATGACATGTTCATATATGATGTTGAAGCAGAAGAAGCAGAAGTTATGGAAAAAAAATATTTAACTCTCCGACCAAGCACCGGAAGGGGCGCGATTGAATCATACTTATCGGACTTGGGGGGGGGGGGGGGTAATCCCCACCAAAAACTTGTTATTAGCAATTTTTTACTTGAATATAAAATATTTTGATTTTCTTTTTCTGAAATGTTTTAAACTTGTCTGACTTGGTGGGGTGTGCCCCACCAAAATCTGATTGTTTATTTGTGTGAGCTTTTAACTATATTTGAGTATTTTAAATGGATTTTTAATATTTTCACAATTGATTGGCGCAGCTTAGCCGAAATCGGCTCTTGCGCCATTAAACCCTACACTCACTCACTCAAATGAATTCACATCTAAAGAGGCTGTTTTAAGCGCTTCAGAAGTTCTAGAATACATCCTAGCCACAAAGGAAGTGCTTAAGAGTGAATCACACGTTGTAGAAACCAATCGCTTCCGTGATGGGGTAGGAATCATCGATTCCGCTCGAAAGAGAATAAAAATAGCGCCGATTCCAAGTTGGGAAGTGTTGGCACCATCTTCCAAGGACGTGCATGTTTCTTTACCTTCTCATCCTCTGCACACAACCTTTCCTGCAGAACTCTACGGCTTAGGATCCGAAAAATGAACGGTAGCTATCAGGATTTAACCAGGGTACCCTTTGGAATGTATAGAATCTATTCGCGTGTTATTTGAAACTAAGTATTTAGCCCCTTAATATTTAATTGTGTATTCTTATTTTTAAAAATATCACATCTTGAAGTTTATCGGCAACCAAAAAAGAGAACTTTTTCTTTTGAAATTTTTCAGAAAGATCTTCCATGTGCGTTCTTCGTAGTTATAAAAATTAATCTGAGACAGGATATATTATGGCTTTCATCGCATTATGCTAAATAATAGAGTTTAAAATATGAGAACTTTCTTACGATAAAAAAAAAAAATTCCAAGATTAACGCTACACTTTGACTTTGGTAGGCTTTACAGCACAGTGTATTTTTTATAAGACTATATTCATTTTTTATATAAGACTATATTCACAAATTAATCTCTTTTTTTGCGTAAAATGTGTTTCGTATTTACATTCCTCTAAATTACGTTTAGAGTTACACTATAATGCTATAAGTGGCTTTTAAACTTTATGCATTAAAGTGAAAAAATGTATAGTTTTGGGGAAATTTATAAATTTTAAAAATATTGCAAAATGCATAGGAGAAATTTGTTATAACATCATAAATTTATGTAGAAATAGAAACACAATTCTAACTCTGGAAATGCACTTTATGTTTAATTCCTTTTTGATATTAAGTGATTGATTGGTTATTAGCGATGTACTTCGAAGCTATACGAGGGCTTTTGGCGACGGAGTTGGAGGGTGAAGATTGAAGCCAGTCCATATCTTCATCATTTCCGTCTTAATCAACTAAAATCGAGTCTCTGTCTCGTTATCCTTTCTCTTTTTGTCACTAAAATCTCAAGTGAGTGAGGGAATATTAAAGTCGCACAATTCAGCTACTCGAGGGCATTTGGTGACGTCAGGATCCTTTTGAACCAAGGCCAAATGACGAGGACGACACCTGAGCTGGCACCTCCCTCTCCTAACTTCCACACCACACTAACGGGATGACGTTTGAGCCTCGACAGATTTAAAGTGCATCGACCTCCTCTACGCGGTGGGTCTTCAGAGGTACTAGTCTCGAACTCATGACATGCCACACGCATCCACGAGTGCGCGACCTTGACCACTAGGCTACCGCAAACACCCTCAAATGTTTAATCTAAATTCTATTCAAAGTCCTGAAAAAGAACTACAAAGCCAATGAGATAGTTTTTCGGTGCCTAACTGTGACATCGGAAAAGAATTTCATAGTGAGATATTGATGACTTGGGCTGTGTTGGGATTTATATTTTCTCAAGAAATTTGGTAAAATCTATTCCATTATTGAAAATGTTTGAAAAAATTCACAGTCGTTAAAACAGCGGGGCCATAAAAATTGTACAATAAAAGCCTTAAATATCTGTCGATGACATAGTTATTTCCTCTACCACGTGCAGCACATCTCTGGCTCACAGTCGTACACCGCAATTGATTCTACCAAAGATAAATGAAGAAAATACCGTAAAATCCAGCGTATAACACGCACTTAAAACACTAAAAATAAGATTGAAATTTACGGGTGCGCTCAAACGCCGGGTATAAAAATGAGAGTTTCAAAAGTAAAGAAAAGAGATGAGCATAGAAAAAAATTAGACTCTACATAGATCGAAATATTGTTTCTTCAAAAGAAAAGATATTCCTTTTGTACTTAAAAGGTTATAATTCTCTTAAAGTATACCATCTTTTCAAAAGCTTGGAATAATACCTCAAATAAATGACTTCAAAACATAAAAACGCATTGTGCACATGTATTTCAGATTTCTTCGTAAAAAAGGGGGTTCGTGTTATATTGCGAATATACCTAAAAATTAAAAGAGGCAGCTTGAAAGTATAGGTGCCAGTTACACGCCGGATTTTACTGTAATCATGCGTGTTGGAGTGTGAAAGTATGGCCATTATTTCAGTTCAGTATATGCAGGTTAAAAACGTTTAATGCATGGAGATTTTTGTATATATGTTCTATTTCACTCTATTTTTTGTTCTTATTGCTGAACAGAACCCTTTTTTCCCGTCTTCTTTTCTTTCCCTTCTGCACCTCATTTTTCCCTCTTATTGTTATAGCATGTATTCCTGTGGACTTTTTTTTTTATACATTATTATCCAATAATATCTCTTACATTTTCCTAAAACACATTTAAATGTACTGTTTAAATATCACAACAACTCCAAATATTCGTGCAATGTAGTATTGCCTTTATCAAACTCTAGTCACAAATAAACTTCTTTTCCCCTCTGTCTTAGTTTACAAATCGATAATTTCTCGGTTCCTTCGGTGTAATACCAGAGAAGGGCGCTTACACAACTCTCTTTAATCCCTCCCAGAACAAAACATATTAAGTAAGAAGTCTCCCACACAACATCCACAACACACGTTTCTGACATTCACAAAAGAGACGGAAGCCTGTAGAGAAGCCTAGTTTAAAGACAATTTAGCGGCTGTTGCGAGATAACGTTACTCTAAGGTATGATATTAGCTTAAGGCTGTCTTCGCCAAATGTACGAGAGATTGAACGAAAACGCTGAGCACATTCTCAGACAGGAAAATGTCTCGATTTTTATAAATATTTGCAACGTTGTAAATCATACATCTGTTCATAATGTAGCATTTTTAAAGTTTCAAAATATTCCATAAATACTTATTTTTTTCATTTTAACACGTAAAGGGATAGTTTATTTGGCATTATGGTATAGGAGAAAAATGCGAAATACATTCTCTACCAAAAACAGGAGTCTACTCGGGAAAAAATGAGGAGTATGATTAAATATACTGCTCTCTATAGGGTAGCGGAGCCAGAATAGAATATTTATGTTTCAGTTCTTTTCTATCTGAAAAAGTGTTCCAAATTCGAGTCCTATTCTTTCACATTAAGCGAAGACAGCCTGTCATGCCAGAGATACCTTGGGTTCAAATGTTTCATTGTAACTAGAAGAAAGTATTTTTGATGTATATAACAAAAAGGCATAATGCGTCAATAATTTTTAAAAATTTATTTCAAGAATGTTCGTTTATTTGTACAGATAAACTGCGTTTTAACTTTTATAATTATAATTAGTTTCTATTCACGCAAAATGTTTACGATCTGAATAAAAATTTAATCTGCGTCGACTAAAATGTGGAATGTACTGATGTTCTTGAATGAAGAGATTTAAATTTCGTTAGTGAAGATTTGTTTCACAAAAACCGGCTGGGTAGCGTAGTTGCTTTGTGACGGCCTTGGACTTCCAAAGTTGCGGCTTCGACCCTGGCCCAAGTCGATGGATTTTCATGATACAGAAAATCGACAGCTGTGATTATGTGGATGTTCAAGATCGATCCTTTGGATGCCTGTTTGGCTTGGGTGCTCTCGGCAAAATTAAATTCTTAAGCACGGTTTCGCATCTTCAGAGATTATGTGTCTCCCTATGGGGAGGAAACTGGACTTCAAAATTACTTGTGGTGATTGATATCCCACCTATAGAGTGCTACTCTAAAAAAACATACTAGCGACCTGTGAATGTACTAAGTCTGCAATGGAAAACACAAATCTGCAGTCCCATTAGATATTAAAATAAAAAAATTTTAAAGATTTGTTTCACATTCCTATTTATTTTTTTATTAACGTCAATTCCAATCATCACCTCAAATGGGCTAAATTAGTCTGACGTCATAGTCACGCCATGTGTTTCCAGTCAATCAGTTCATGCGCTTCGCTGTTACCAACTTTTGCTTTTTTCAGATTCTTTTAAAAAGAATAGTTTTGTAAGCAATAATAATGCTACAAGTATAAATAAAATTCACTTGATTTAAAAAACTTCACTTGAGTAAAAATATTTTTCTTTTAATTTGAATTTACCAAAAAAAATAAAATCTGAAGTTTTAACTTGATTTTACATGTAGAACAACAAGTTATGGAATTCTGAAGAAAGCGGAGAACACATGGTTGTATTTCTCATGTGACCGTCATGAATTGAAACTATTGTCGCTGTTTTATCTCAATTGCGCTATTTAATATTTTAACTCTCGTCTTTTTCATGGATCAATTTTAAGTTCATCACTAATAGTTCGCAATTTCTCATTATCATTTACCTTCATTTTTTCGTAATTAATCTCTCTAAATTAATAATGACAGATCTCTTATATAACGACATTCTTCTTGACTTTTACAAAAAGAATACATATATTTTACCAACATACGATTTTTAAAAAATAAATATATTTACTTGGCATTTTCTGATGCATTCATTTATACCTTACGTGTTCAGACAAGTATGTAATATCCATCAACCGATGATGTCTTTTTTTTAATATATTGGATAGAGAGGGAAGGGAGAGGAATATTTTCACTCTTTTTCAATACCTACTATTATTTCACGCTCTCCCTATTGTTCAAATTTTCAATCGTTAATAAAATACTTTTTTCATCCACTCAAGTTCAAATACATTTTTTAAGCTTGTAGTGGATGACACTTGATGTTAATACAGCTTTCTCAAATATTAATTTATCATTAAGTTTCAGAGATTAATTATAGTTTAAGAAATATATTTCAATCGATATTATTCCTCTAGATCAGGGATTCCCAAAGTGGTCTATATAGACCCCCAGGGGTCTATGACGACCTCCATGGGGTCTATGTCAGCTGAAAATAAATTTGGGGGTCCATGAGGTGTAAGTGGGGGTTTATGTGTGATATTGGCTCTCATTACACTATGTCATGACTTTAATTTTAAAATAAAATTTATAATCAAGTGTAAACCCGATTTTACCTATTTAACAGATTTATTTACTAAATTTAATGAGATTAATTTGCATTTACAAGGTAACAGCATAAATTTAATTAAAACAAGAACCACATTTCAGCTTTTCTTTCCTGATTTAAGCTAAAGAAGTATAATACTTGAGGTCCCGAATTTTCTAAATTTGTCAGACAATCTATCGGAACGTTTTAACCTACGTTCAACATTTAAATGCCTTTTATTCATATTTTGAAACCAGGTTTGAGAATGCTTTGACTACGGCAATACCACAGTAGGCAATGAACTTATATGGTCAAAAATGTAACATTACAACATGAACAAATAAGCACTAACGAAGATCTTAAAGTGTTTAGAAACGGATGCCAGCAATTTTGGCTTTAAAAAGTCAAACCTGTTATTTGTCTCGACTTATGGAATATCGTTAGAAAGTTTTTCATTGCTTTTCCTAGAGTGAAGGAGTTTCAGAGTGGTTGCCAAGCTCGAAAAAGAAAAAAAAAACTGGACACTCTATTAACAGAGGAGATTTAAAATTAAACCATACAAGATTGATACCAAATGTTGAAATTTGATAATGTAGTGCTAGAGATTCAACCCTCCCATTAAAATAATTTGTTTGTTGTTTAGTTAGTTAATTTAATAGTTTTATTTATTTATTATTTTAATTTAATTAACTAACGCATGCTTGTTGAATTTTAAACGCTATACTTCATTACAGTTAGAAATTTAATTCTTTTAAAGTAGGAGTAGTAGTACCAGCTGTTAAAAAGACATTTAAATTTAAGTTGATAAATTTGCAAAAATTCAATATTAATCTACCCCAAACCGAAAAACATGGCAAGGGGTCTACGAGACAAAAAAGTTTCGGAACCTCTGCTCTAGATGGCAGCACTATGGGATAAAACAGCTTTTGGGATGAAGATTTAACTTAACCTGAATAATTAAATGCCAGTTAGACGTCAGCGTTCTTTTTACACTAGTTTTAAAATAAATTCTTATCTTTTATATTCAACTTTTATTAAAAAAATGTTATTACAAATTTAATGTGGTTAAATGTTTTTAATGTTAATTTAATGCTAATTTTTTGCCACTTAATATTATGATTCTGTCATGAGTATATACATATTTATATTATAATTGCAATTATTTAATAACTAAAAAAAATTTCTTTGTTGAACTAAGTAGGAATTGACTTAATTTTTTTTATATTTGTTCAATTGTATCTTCTATTATTGTTCTGTTCTTAGTTACTCTTTCAACCCCCCGGGAAAAAGTTGTTGTAGTAGCCTAGTGGTTATGGTCACGAACTCGTAGCCGGTGTGTAGCGGGTTTGAGCCCTTGTGTCACTGAAGACCCGTCGTGTAGAGGGGACTCATCCACGTTAAATCTGTCGAGCTCTGAAGTCCTTCCATTGGCATGGGGAGGTATTTTGAAGAGAGGATGCCAGTTCATGTGCTCTTTACTTGATTGACTGTTCAAAATTACGAGTTGCATCGCTAATAGTCATCATGTTGCTTTATAGTGCGACGTCAATAAAACTCTCAACTCAACCCCCCCCCCCCCCAAAAAAATTATATCAGGTTTCTAGAAGTTGGTGCTTACTATTTAAGAGTAAGTGTGGTTTTTTAGAGAATGAGAGGACGTGTATATTTAACGTATTATTTCACTAAATTTTTAAATGTGGTATTAAAACATAAGCGAACTAGAAAGAATTAGGGGATTGAAAATGTATTATATACAACTTCCAAAACAAAAATAAACTACTTGTCTTTCTTTTCCAATATTTTGAAATTTGTCATTTTGCTTTTAGCTTTAAACTATCTATTCAAGTTTGGCAGTCAGATATATCGTCTACTGGAAGAAAATCTCACTCGTTATTTGGCCATTTAGCCATAGTTTAGAGTTAGATAGGAGACCCCCCCCCCCAACTTTTTAAGAAATTAAGATTCTTAAAACCTTTTCTTTTAATGCTGGAAAATGTTCATTGAAATGCGTTGCACGTAATTATTTTTAACAGCTGCTCGTTTCCCTAGCTATTGCTAGTAATTAATAACTAAGTGTGCCCTACTTTTCCAGCTTCCCAATCATCTTCTGGAAGCTACTAAATATTACTTATCCTGTCAAAAGTACCAATTAGAAATTGTAAAAGAAAAAGAAAAATTGGCAAAAGGTTTTTTTACGGTAAGTTTTCAAGAGTCTAGAATCGTTTTATTGCATCTTGCTGTCATCCTTTGAAAACTTATCATTCCGGTGATTCTGTTTTATACGTTAATGGAGAGGCTTACTGTTTTATCGTTACGCATTTGTTTCCTATCAAGTCGGCATATTAATGAAGGCCTGTGTTTTATCGGCAATAATAAAGTTGGGAGTTGTTAAAAGGAAATTAATATTTCAATATCAGTTCTAAGGTTCTAGAGGGGAAAATCGGTGAGGAATCAATAAGAATATCTGCCCAATACATTAACAATAAAGCAGGAGAATTCACTAAAAAGATAATTTTCTTAAACATTTAAGGGAATACGAGAATTTAATGATTCAGTTTCTGAATTTTTTATTTAAATATTTCTTCCCTTCTCTCCCCCTATTTCTTTTAGGTTGTATAATTCCTGAACACATTTTTCTCATTTGTTTTGGTAAAATGTATTGAAATTTGTAAGAGAAATTCGATTATAAATCACCGTAATCATGAACATGTAAAAACTCCTCTTTGTGCTTGGTGGCTGTAGGAAACAAAATCCTAACAACACGTTATTGACGAATGAATAAAGCGCGATACTCTTTCGTCCATTTGGAAAAAATGAATGAAACATAAATAAGAATAAAACGAAGACTTCATACATAATATTTCTTTCATAAAATAAAAGCAAACTCACGGAAGTAGAAATCCAACGCGCACATACTTTATTAGCCATGTACAATGGACAGGGTAAAACTGCTCGATTTTGAGTAAGTTATGTAACTTAGCAACACATTTTGTATTCCATAAAGAGAGTTTAATATTTTTCGTCCGCCTGTGAGGGTCGGTATTCTTGCTTTTATTTGAATCCATTTTCTCCATCAGTAAACGAGCCAAAAATTGACTTCACCAAAAGAAACAATGCACCCAAATATTGGGAAAGGTTCCAACCCATCATCGACCTGATTAACGATACGCTTTTTCTTTTTTTAAGAGTTATTTTCTCGTAAGCGCCCTGCAATATTTATTGCCATGCTAAAATAATAACACATTTCCAGCATTACACAATGAGTTTCTGGCTGCGAACCGCGTATTTTTGAATCTCAATGAGGGAATATATAAGTAGGTACCGCATTCTCTCGAATTGCACGTCAGTTAATGAGCAAGAGCACCAATTATTTCACACAATATGGTTAGATGAAATCTACCCTCGACGTTGACTCCGAATTCTGCTATTTTGTCTACGCGTTCTGGGTTTGGGCGATGTCTCTTTAATTATGGGAAAGAATACGAAATTCTGCCATTTCAAATTCATTGAGATATAAAAATTTTCTTTACATGAGGTATGATCCCAAGTAAAAAAAAAGATACATTATTAAACAATAAGATTAAAATGAACCGAATATTACATAAATTTATTTCAAATGTAATAGATATATTCGTTTGTTGAATGTTTTCAGCTGTACTTAAATCTGCTCTATTCAAAAAGCAGCTTACACACACACAAGTAATTTCAAACCACAGTCAAATGATGAGGTCAACACGCAAACTCACACACCATGCCACCCTGATGTATTAGCAACTTCTATCACACATTGTGATTTTTGTTTGGCAAGACGGTACCCGAAACAGATTCCGGTCGGTTGATTATTCTGTAAACCAGAATACCAAAGGTCCTCGATTTAGTTTTTTTAATTAAATTTCACAAGTTGCTATTAAAAATTTTCCTTGTCCAGCTGGGGAAAAAACTGAATTCCTCCCTACCTTGTAGCAACATCTGTTTTTGAAATTAAATAATGTACTCTTATTTTATTTACTGTGGATTTGTGTAAAATATGCATAAATTGCTTTAACTGGTCCACTATCTGGATGGTACTTGATCGAAGAGTTGTTTACAAGATACTATATAATCATTCCCCCGACATTGGAAAATGAATTTGAACCAAGGAGAAGCATCGATATGGATGCGGATGACTCATCATTAGTTATACTGAGTAAATGCTTGGGATCTCTGTATAACAATTAAAAAGGATCAAATAAACATTTACTTAGGACGAACAGCTCAGACATAAGTATTTACTCAGAATACCAACAACATTTTTCTTTTTACATTTAAATATTATTATCAGTTAATACAAAATGCTTTAAATTGGTACTATGTGCTCCACAATTGTGCACACTATTCAAAAAATAAATGTTTATAACCTTGTTGGGTTGCGCATGTGTTCTCAGAATCCTTGCATTCTTTAGAAAACTCATTGTTCAACATATTTAAAAATTCCTTTGATTAATTGATCCTTCTTTCTAAGACTTAGTTGTTCTTTCGAGACCAAGAAAGACTCTCGTCCAATACATTCAGATACTCCAAGGTTCCAACTAGGACTCGATTTCTTTCATTCAGGTTACGTATGTTCATTTCTGTATCTTAAGACCACCAGAATAATTCTATTTTTTTTTTCACTTTGTTCCTCTGATGATCATTTTAACTATCGATTAAATAAATCGGAATCCTTTCATCTACCTCTTGAGACAAAAGAAAAATGGCAACTTTGAAGCGCCATATATGAAGCATTATCCGTCGAAAGAAATGACGTCGGCAGGAGAGACGACATTTCAGCGTAGGAGGCGCACTCTTCAAAGGACAATTCTTGGGGCTTGAATCGGTTACGCCGAGCAGCACTTCTGGTTTTATAAAAAGCTCTCTTTTTCTCTCTCCGTGACGCAACTGTTCTTTCGAAAAAGTAACACGCCAAGTTACATTAACCTTGGCATCATTTGCATACGAATTGCTTGCGAGTCGATGCTTCGGAAGCGCTTATTATTGTAAATAATGGTGGATACGGTCCCTTTTGAACTCAGGAACTGAACAGATATCATGTCTGACGGATTTATTTTTTTATCATTTTCAGAAAAGAGTAGCTCACACGTCATTAATAATTTCATGACTGACGGTGTTTATTTATAACTGTGATGGAACATACAATTTACCCCAGACAGTAAGCCGCCCTATCCATACGACTGACCTAGTAATTTTGAGACATGTTCAGGTAGCGTGGACGGCTTCTGCACGCCTCACCAAGTGAACATTTTGAGGTTTTATTCCGTTCGTTCCACAGGGTGTGGAGATCGTAGTGACCGCGAGGTCATAGTTGCGAGTTTACTCGACAGATTTAACATTTACCATAACTCAATGGTGAATGTTAAATCTGCCGAGTTTCTAAGTTTTCACGTTAGCGTGGTGTGGAAACTTGGAAAGTGGAATATCAGCACAGATATCGTCTTCATCATTTGATTGTGGTTCGAAATAGCGAGGCCCATAGGCAGTCTCCCTTATGTTGCTTTATAGTGTGATGCTAATGAATAATCAAGTGATTCAATTGGGATGCCACAAATCGCGAGTCCTGATACATTGGATAACAGCAACCATTTGATGTGAAAGCTTATAAGACACGCTGTTGATCAATTTTTTGTTATATAATGATAGACAAAAAATTCATCACTCAACATTATATTCCACTCTATCAGCAGCAAAAAGAATACCGATTTGATATTTCAATTTCTTCTTGTTTTAAATGTGTTTTATTCTTTTACTCTTGAGTGCCATAAATATTTTCGCGAAGTTTCTCTCAGACCAGCTATTTTTTACGCTTATGTATAATAAACTCTTTTAAAGTTGCAAAATCGAATGAATTGAAACAATTTTACTACAAAAAAGCTCGAATACAAATATTCTGATCTCTCAAACCTTTACAGAATGATCTATTTTATAATATTACTCATTTGTATACTAATTAACCAATTTTTCTGTTGTTGAAATATTTTCCGTCTGCCATAGTGTAAAGCTAAATAATTTATAAATTTGAGCCGCGATTAATTTAATGTGTATCAGCGCACAATTTCATGACAAGTCTTTAGTAGCGTAAAGATTCGTTCTTACGACTCGGTACAAAAAAATAATTCGGCCATAAATTAGTGACCATGACCACATGGCTACTGCGGCCCCACACAAACAATGTCACAAATTTATGTAAAATTTGGAACATTTTTCTGCCTTAAACTTGTTTTAAGTTAGGATCCGGCTATTTGATGCTAGACAAAGGCAGTCTTAAATGTTGAAATCGTGATCAATCAATGACAATGGAAATATATATATATAGCTCACTCTTCTCAAACATTTTCCCTTTCCTTCCCATTTTCAAAATTACTGATTGCAGTTTTGAGCGGTCACTGCGAATAGTTTGTTGTAATGTGAAGTTCAAGAAAATAGCTGTAATTGCAAGGAATTAATGTTAAAAATTCATAATTAGTTTTCTTTTAATATCTATATTAGTCTTTTTTTAGTTTCCTCGATAGTTTTTTTCCCGAATCAAGTTTTCAGGGCTATTCATTTCACTTTAATTTTCTTGGCCGATTCCCAAAAGATAACGTCAAAAAAAGCTGTTTTTTTTTTAATGACTGAATAATATGTCCAGCCAATTTTATTAACTTTATTTTAATAATATCTGATCCATTAAATAGAGATCATAGTCGAACTATTTGCTTTCACCATTTATTTAGATTCATTTAACAGATACGTAAACAAAAAATTAAAACATCCAAAATAATAAAGTTCGGACCGTTTGCAATTTATTTTCTTAACCTAATTTTGATTTCAGTAAAGGGTACTTTCGTCTTTGAAATGTTGTGTGTGTGTTCTCATTTGCTTCTATTTCGTATAATTACAATTATTTTTTTAATTAAAAATTACAAATTATAACGCTATCTTCTCTGAACATACTTTATATCTGAACTTATTATTTTTTTTTCTTTTGCAAAAAATAAATACTTCGTTTCATAATAGATTAAGAAATACATTTTAAGATTAATAAGTGGTCACTGAATAAAAGAAGCTTGGTAAAAGTAAAAACGCATTGTTCTTTTAGAAGTGATGACTTGTATATTTATTGCTGTGGAATGTGTGTGCGTTTCACTGCCAAAAGGGTATTATGGACGGAAAGATCGGTTTTTTAGTCTGAGAAAGTACATAATTATTTCGATTATTTTATTCGAATGGAAGTGATCTCTCTTATCAGCACATTTGTTCGCCAAATGAAGTCAAGCCACCAAAATGAGCGACAAAAATGTACCCATAAAAACCTCAAAGGTCTTAGGGGGATTTTTAACAAGAAAACGTGAGCTATACTGGAAGGTTCTTCCCAGCTCATATGAAAACGATGCAGAGAAGCAACATTGGAGTCAAACATTTGATAACAAATGAACGTTTATGCGCGAAATTAGGATTCTGGTTTTGAACTGTTATGATCGATATTTGTGTGATTTTTTAAACAGTGTTATTGTAAATTTATATGTGTCTTATTTGTTAAATGTCGGAAGAAAGTCTACTGTTATTAGAAAGTTCCGGAATAAGTTACGGTTTATTCCGATAGAACTGCCTGTTAATTGCGTGGACCCTTCCTGCATTTGAAAGAGGATTAGTGTGTCGGTGACGTATCAGAAAATAAACACTGAACGTCGTATGAACGTTGATACTAATTAGGTGATAAACACAAATACATAAGTTATAAAGCGGAGAACACTTCTAAACACTTTTTTTACACTTCACACTTTTTTTATACTTTACTTATACAGAGCAGATAATATTTAGATATAAATTTAAATAACAAACTACGAAGTCTTAAATTATTCGGTATAGATTAAAGAAATGTGCTTGATAATCATTCATTTTGGGGAGGAAATTTTTATATAAAAAGAACTTTTTCTATTAGTCATTGACGCAAGTTATCATTGAAATATTTTCGTCATCTTAAGATTTTGAATGTTTATGTAAATCGAGACTATAAAGTTCTCGCTATAGCTAAAATTTCATTTGGTTTTATTTAGATAAATGTGTTTGGAGGATTTTTAAACTTTTATAGAAGATGGTGGTGCTGTTGGCAGCAAAAAGTTACATAAAACATCTCAAATTCGTTCAAACGTACTAGGGTTGGACGGTGGAAGTAGGAAAAGTAATTTAGTGTGATGAATTCTGTTTTAGGTTACATCATGCAGGTTGGCGAGTAGGAATTTGGCGCGAAAGGCACTAAGGCATGGATTTTAAATGCCTTGCTACAGTACTTGAAGCAATCAGAGTCGATGTAATGTTTTAAAAAATACTTTCGTGGTATGCTTTGGTCCTTTATTTCAGACGAAACCATATAAATGTGGGAATAATAAATCCTACTTAAACATCGTTGCTCACGAAGTACATTCTTGTAATACTTATGGTTTACCCGAATGGTAATATATACATCCAACAAGATAATGTGTCCTTTTATAGTGTTGGCTAAGAACAGAATAGGATTGATGAACATGAGGAGGATTTCTCTTGGTTCAGTTGGCCCCCACCAATACCCAGTTTTTAATCCTATATATAACCTGTGGGATGATGTTGAAAGAGTCCCGACTACTAAATATATAATCCTCCCGTATCATATTACTGGAGTTCTATTCTTCAAGCAAGGTCTCAGATTTCGCACACGATCTATCAACATTTCGTGGAATCCATACCTATTGGCTGTATTGAATGCAAAAGGTGGTCTAACGTGATTTTGATAGGTTTCTCTTAGCGGTATATAATATCATGTACTTGGAACCAGCATCTTCATTTCTTGAACTGATAGAATTAGTTGCTATTAAAATACTACTATGTATCCAATGCTGATCTCTCTTTTCCTACATACCAGAATGACACCTTTCAATCATTTTTAATGGAGTATTGCTTTGAACGAGCATTTTCTTTAGAAAAAGTTACTTTGAAACTAGACAAGTGTATTTCCAAATATAAAAACGCTACGTTTCGTTTTTGATTATCTTCATAATTACTAAACTTTTTTTCTTCGTATTGCTAAAGTAATCATTTTTAAGCTTATAATTCCATTTTTTACCTCTTCAATGAATATTTCTATCATAAATATGCAAATGTTCCTTCGGAGGAGTAAAGATTTATTTTACAGTCCATTAACGGCAGGTAAAGACTTTGCATACAATCCCTCGATGTTTTAAAGCTGCTGAGAAGCCCCAATATTAACCGTAAGAATTGCTCGTAATCGTTAATTACTGCTGACAGGGGATGAATTAGGGCGCAAGGATATGATGGATTACGGAGGTATTGCAGCATGCGTAGCCTGTCCGCTGATCCAACAAGTGATGTCCGAAGTCGGTATACATTATCAGGAAAATTTGCATGCAATAGGAATTCTGCTGTTTCGAGAATTTCAAGTTTCATGTACGTTTAACAGATTATACCATGTTTGTGCATAATAATGAGTGGTGTACCTGAAAGCCTCTGGAACGGCTTTTAACGTGCTTAAATAAAAATGTGTTGCATTTTTAATTTTGAAAAAAGTATGCTTTTTTTGGGCAGTCTCCATTTTATTACATATGCATATATTTGTTACTCTTTGTTTGCGATTTGAATTTGGCATCGGGAATTATAAGGCTACACTTGATTCTGTGAAATTTTCTGTGCAAAAAACAAAGAATTATTGAGTAGATAAAGTGTTTGGTTAACAAAGAATAGTTTAAGGAAGATAATTTTGAAACCCTGAAAGAAATATTAACAAGGATTTTAAAATTCATCATTTAATTGACCAGCCTGTTATGAAACAAGAAAATATCTTTTTTGTTTCATTTCGTAGTAAAACTTCAGAAAAACTGTGATGTTAACCAGTATTCAAAACTTTTACCCTTACGCCTTCATTTGTAAATAAAAAGATACATAAAAAACATTTGATGCGTGTTAATTCCAGATACTTTGAGATTAGAAGCGAAATTATTAGAAATTACATCTAAAAACAATCATTGTAAAACTAGGAAATACGCAATGATGCACTTTGAGAAACAATGCAAAAAAATATGTATCCGTAAAACTTTTTTCTTGGAAACCTTAACCAGTGGTCCCCAATCCCCAGGCTGCGAACCGGCACTGGTTCGTGGATCAAATGGTACCAGGCACCCAGGAAACATTGAATTATTTCTATTTTATCTTTTGTGGTGAATTTCTCTCGGTTTTGTGTGACTTTCCATGGACCAGAGATTAACCTGGAGCTCAGAGACATCACCTAAGGTCGCACCAGTACTACACATGTTCAAAATATCGTAATATATAAAAGATAAACAATCAACGTCTCTGCCCCCCCCCAAGCGGGCCACGGTAAAAAAACCAAACGTTGACTGGTCTGCGGCGATAAAAAGTTCGGGGAGCATTGCCTTAAGGTAACGCCTATTTGAAAAAATCTCTTACGCCCGGTGACGAGTAGTGTATTCTCAAAGTCTCAAATCACTCTACCGGTCATGGAGTCAGGAACACGACCCTTAGACAGTGCAAGATTGAGATTGTACCCTCGTCGGTGGGTGGCAAGTTGAGATTTAGCTCCCAAGCGATTCTCGACGAGTTTTCATACAAATAGAGTTATAGAGCCTGGTGAAAGCTGTTGTCCTGAATGCAATTGAGAAATTCACCATTTTGGTAGTAGTGATATAAGTAGGGATGTGTCTCCTTGTTTAGGGAGGTATGTTGAATAGTGCACACTGCGATACATATTCTCTGTCGGTACAGCTGTCGACAGTGTGTTATTAGCAGCTTTAGCAACACAACTCTCATTCTTTTTAAAATGTTGTCACTTTTAAGAGAATGAGAGTTGCTGTTAAAATCGCTGATCAACAAAATGAGAATTTTGGTTGAAAAAGCTTATTTGTCATGGGATTAACTTTGTTTGATATTATAATAGTATCGATTTCAATAAGAATGTGATATGTAAATGTACGTGTGGTGACGCTGTTTATTTCACTTTCGAATATTTGCATAAAAGTTTTTGGGTATTAGTGTATATAAAGCAAGTAAAACTGAGTTGTCAATAGAGGCGATTGAATAAATGCTGAATAATAAATATTGACTTCCTTGAAAATAATAAATTTTGTCTTCATTAAATTTTTTTTTCTCTCTCTTTGTCTCTCTTTACGAAAACAACATAAAAAAAATCCCATGTGTATTTTTATGCAACATGTTAAACCAGCTATTGCATTTCCCAATTTAATTCCTATGGCTACTAAACTGATCCAGAAAGCATCTGATCCGATAACATTTGAGGTCTTATTCAATCTTTTAAATGAAAAATATTCAAATATCGAAATAAATTTGATTCATCGTGGGGAGAAGGAGGATTTTAAATGTGTCTTTCGAGACCATCAACGATCAGTTTTGTGAAGTTTAAAAGATCCAAAAGAAATGTTTATATATGTTTGCTAGCCACGCCTTGAACTCACATGGTTATTCACATAACATTCATCAACAATTATTGTTATTGAAAACATCAAGAATGAATCTCTTCAACCTATGACATTCGTCTGTTAAGATGCTTATGTATCATACAAGGAAAAGAATACTGAATAATTTTGATAAATGCAAAAATTTCTAATAGTGTTGGGTTCTATTCTCTAATGAATATTCTTAAATATGACGTTTCAAAAATGCATTGCCTTGATAATGATCAAATGACTTGTTTTCTCAAAACTGAAGAAAGGAACTTTTGCAGGCACCTTCCAGGGCCAGTGGATGCGCGGCATGCGTCACGGGTACGGTGTGCGTACGAGTGCCACTTTTGGGCTGGCGTCCCACTACCGTCCGAAGAGTATGCGCGGCTCCCTTTCCTCGATCCCGGCGAGCGAGCAGGCAGATCCAGCCAGCGACCGAGACCGAAAGATCGACGACTTCAGGGGAGGATTCGTGCTCAAGTCCAGAAGCGACGAGCCACCCGCCAGGAGGAGATCCCTCGTCGAGAAGTCTACCAACCTCAAGAAGTCCATCTTGCAGGTAACACTCATTCCTCCAATCGACCTAGGCTCATCATTTATCCTCAGAGATTACACTACCCCCATAATATTCCCCTCCGATATTATGCCAGCTTCAGGTACGTTTGAAACCAGCCTCGATTATTGGGGGGGGGGGGGCTAGTGTTAAATTACTTAATCCAGAAGTAGCAAAATGCATGGGATAAAGTAAAATTATTTGTAAATTCGAAAAGAAGACAAAAATATGGGGGAAACCATTCTTTTGTTCTTATTTTGCAAGTTGTAACGGAAACCGGGTTAATTCAATAGTGAGGTCCCATCAGTGAATGAGTGTATATTAACGTCGCACTGTAAAGCTGTACGATGGCTATTGGTAACGGACCTCCAAACTATGGTTCGGCTTAAACAATGGTCAAGTAACGAGGATGACACCTGAGCTGGCATCTCCCTTTCCTAACATCCACACCATAACAACAGGAGGGCGTTTGGGCCCCGACAGATTTAGTGTACAACGGCCCCTTTACACAGAGAGTCTTAAGCTCCTATCAGAAAGGTCTATCTTCCATTTGAATCTAATCATACCAACTTCATTCTTTTATTAATTTTTATAATTTAATTGCCGCCCAGTCAGTATGGTGGATATGACCCTCGGCTTGTAACCGAGTGGGCTCGGGTTCGAATCCCAAATAAGGCATGGATGTATCCTCTGCGCGAAAAGAAGTCAGACTTTCGCATGAAATGGATTCTCGTCTCGAATGGAAAGCAGCACACCCCTTCTGTTATATGCTGAAATCATCGTTTGTTATAAATGTTTGTATTGTATGTTTCTGCTCATTCACATGTATCCCAGGATAAAAACAAGCAACAATAATTTAATTCTTGACAGGATACTATTTGTAAAAGAAATCATTGATTTAATAGTTTTTACAGTTTTTGATGTGTAACATCTTTCTGCTCGGTTGCTCGATATTTGTAGGAGTGATTTCGTGGAAAGGGACGGAAATGTTTAACAGAAAATAGGGGAAGCGCTTGCTATTTGATTTGACCAATCAGCGTGCTTAGTGGTGTCTCTTCGCTGCCCTCGCATCGGGGTCCAACTCTAGTAGCCTCACGGCGCCAGCCTTTTTTATATTGTTAAATTTAGCATTTCAAAAGATTCAAATTCAAAAACTCGCGGTTTCGTTTTCTTGAC
Source organism: Trichonephila clavata (assembly GCA_019973975.1). Taxonomy (NCBI): domain Eukaryota; kingdom Metazoa; phylum Arthropoda; class Arachnida; order Araneae; family Nephilidae; genus Trichonephila; species Trichonephila clavata. Next base: position 212,728 of record BMAO01003848.1, on the reverse strand, counting down.
TAATTCCACTTCGCACATACCAGCAAGTCTTATTAGACTTCATCCAGGATAAACTTGCGATTCTTACACTCGATTATCAAAAAGTCTCAGGGCTCGTTATATATGAAATCTGTGGTTATATTTACATGTGTAAACTTTATTAATAGCTATATTTACTGTTAAGTGTCTGACAAAGTTCATAATTCCTAAAAAAGTATGAGTAAGTAATATGGAATTATTTGAATAAATATTTTAGTGCGTATCTTTTTCATACTTTGAAGTTAATTCCTGTCAATATAATATTTTAAATTGTGATTAATAAAGTTTTCTAGATTAAAAAAACTAATTAATTACACGTGTGTGTGTGTGTGTGTGTGTGTGTGTGTGTGTGTGTGTGTGTGTGTGTGTGTGTGTGTGGTGTGTGTGTGTGTGTGTGATTCTATCTAATATTTCTAATTCTTAAACATTTATCTCGCTAGTTCAATTTTCCTGATTTTGTGATTTGCAGAGATGGGTAAAGTCAGAGCAGAATATATGCGAAATTATCGGCAAAAGAAACATGAGGAAAAATTAAAAACTGCAGGAGTACAGCCGAAACAAATTGCACACATAATTCAACTCAACAAAAAACTGGGAAATCGAATATCAATCCCCATATTCATCCTATGGTGCCATTTTTTTGATGATATGGGGTTGATATTTGGGGGATCGATAGTACTACCTGTTTGGTTAGGAAGTACAAGGACTCGACTCGCCCCCCCCCCGAGGTGCCTTCCCCAATAGCTCGACACTTGAGCCTCTCAGTTCGCATGGACCTAGCTCATTCGATCCCTCTACCTTCATTGTATTGTATATTCGCACCAAATTTCTTGTCCATTGGGTCATTCTTTGTATTTTAATTCAACGTTTTAAACTTTTTTTAAATCTGTAATATCTTGAAATGTATTTGAGTCTCTGCTTTGAGTTTTGAACCACAGGTACCCCTCGGCGAGACCCATCCATTTATCCACTTAGCCCTCATTTGGCAGGTCTAGGAAGAGCTCCAGCACTAAAATATTCTGTTTCTATGTCATTCCAATGGGGTTGGGTAAAAATTTTGCCCCCCTTTAAAATTGAGCTAGGATCTTGATACTTGGAGGTTTGATAGTATTACGCCATATCGCGAGATATGTGAGAAATTGACCTCCTCAGGTGCTCCCCCTACAGGGCTATTTCGAATCCTAGGCCACCTTGGTCATCCGTATCTGCCTGATTCGATATCCCTATGAGCTTTCTGAACATATAACTATTGCAATAATCCTATTTCCTCCCCCCCCCCCATTTCACTGTTTTAAAGTATTTTAAAATTTTTTTTAAATCGTCATCTCTCCGAGGATTTTTAAGTCTCTGCTTTGTATCTCAAACCATAGGTTCTCCTCGTCAAGCTACATCTTGTTATCCAATTTGTTTCAAGGTAGGGGAGCAGAAGGGGGTTTCATCGCTAAAATTAAAAAACCCATGTTAATCCTATGGGGTTTGAAGGTTAGGTGACGTCACGAACTAAGTGAAATGGGATGATGATACTTGGGGTATCCCCTCATCTTCGCTTAGTTCGGAGTTATCAAAGTTCGTTCTTGGCACTGATTCCTCCCCTCTGGAGAGTTATTTTCGTTATTTCTTTCTGCCCTGCCTCCACCCCATTTGCACCTACAGACCCAAGACCTGCTGTGTTCGATTTATCTCCTTTTTCTCTACAAACCGGTTGGGTTTCCAGTAGCTGGGTGCCTTACTACTATTTTATTGAACTATTTTAAATTTTTTTAAATCGCATTAAAACTCTGGGATTTTTTTCACGTCACACTCGGAATATTCACGGCCAATTCATGTGACCCATCCTGGCAAGGTCCTCAGCTAGCTTTTACACCATAGTTATCGAAAGTCTACGCTTTTCCCCAAATTGAACAAGAATAATTATTTTTGATAAAAATTTGCATTATTCCTTGTGTTATTTAAATAAGATTTTCATTAAAGATATAATTATTCGATAGAAAATTATATCCAATCATATCCGATTCATTTTTTTCAGGATTTAAGTTACTATTGCGTATTTACCAAGATAACATGTCAGATGTTACACATCCTATGCGACTACTGTAGGGCTCGTTTTTTGTTTTTGGTTGCCCCCTATGTATATGCAGTGGCATAACGTACACCCCCGCATTGCGGATGGCCCAGGTTTCAAGGGAGCCCAAATCCTGACTGACACTAAGTTGCAATCCTTTGTAAGATCCAACTTAGGGCCCAAACCCTGACTTTGCAGGGGGGTGGGCTAATATTCTCCGTTACGCCACTCTGTATATATGCAATATGTAAAACTACCACAAAGAGTTAATCATTTAATACTTTAAAGAAAAAATTTAAAAATTCGTGAAGTGATATTAAAAAACGTTATTCCTCCTGCAACAATTGACGTAGATACATTAAATATGTGGTTTACAAATACCTCGAACCATTTATAACAAAAATTTGTATGGGTTTTGTGTGATAGCATGATGGATATTTGTAAAATAGTTTTTTATGTATGCTTTCTGAAAAAATTTATGAATTCTAAATTCAACTATTTAAAAATTAAGTATTGCCTTGTTTCAAAAATTAATGACAACTTTTGTTACAAATATTGATAAGTTAGAAAAATTATCAAAGTATTTGGTGGAGTAGAAAAAAGTTTTAGCATTTGAAAGGAAGAAAAACTACTGATTTTTTTTCTCTTTTTGAGATAAATCAGCTGAAAGCCTTTATTTGCCATTGGGATGTGAATAAAAACGAGCATAAAAGTTATCATAGCTTTGGCGGTTTTCTAATAGCCAAGAGTTTTCAATTTTTGAGAAGTTATATGGTTTGATTTTTTTTACCGATTTTTGTCTATTATTGCCACTTTAGTTGTACAGCAGAATTGGTATATTTGATTGGTAGAATTCCTGTTAATTTTTAGTACATTGCTCTCCAATAATTGAATCTCTTAGTGAAATGAGCCATGAATGGACTACTCAGAAAAAACCAGCGGGTCACATGTTGAGTATCACTGGTCTAAAAAATAAAGAAATCACTCAAAAGTGTTCCACCTTTTTGATAAGGTAACTAAATATAAGCTAACACGCAAGGAAAGATTCTTTAACTCACATTATTATCATAATAACCTATATTATATTATTCTGTGAAATAGAATAATGCATGCGTGTATAATATGATTCCTTAATCGGAAATTAACATTGCGAAAATGTAAGTATTATTTTAAAATACACATCCAGTGTTCAGCTTCCATTTCCGAATAAACTTTTTTTTTTAAAGTTTTCTTGATAGAATGCTTCTCAAATTCTTACACATTTTTACTCATTCAGAAACTTGTCCTCAAAATATTGCAATGATTCATAACTTCCTTCCTACATAACAACCCTAGTAATTATATTACTCGTTTTAAGTGTTAGAAAAATACAGTAAAATCTGTTTTTGTGCGATAGAGAGGGACGAAAAACGCACAAAAAATATTCGATAGAGAAAAACGCACAAAAAAATATTCGAAAATTTCATAAATGCTTACATATAACAAAAAAATTAGTCGACGTACAACAGAAAATGTTTTTATGTGGTGGGGAGAGACCACATGAAAAAAGTCGCACTTAGAAAATATTTACGAAATTTATGAGAAAGTACTTCCAAACAAAATAAATAATTAAATTACAGATGGAAACATTTTAAAAACATTTAATTTCTCATTGTGTTGTTGTTGTTCTTACTAAGGTCACCTGTTTGACGTAGTCAGATCGAGGCCCACGAAATTCATCATGTCAACGGGCTAGATCTACGTCTGTCGTTAGCCTAAGCTTTGAGCCCCCATGAAGGTGGCAGTACGATTTTGATCACACAACACGAGAGATGGCGACACCATTCGAATCCACTGATTTAACAAGCATGTTCTCTGTGTGTACTAGGTGGGTGTTTGGTGGCATCGGGCATCGAACCCAGGCCTTCCGATCTGGAGTTCAATGCTCTAACCACTAGGCTACCCACAGCCCTATTTCTCATTGTACTCATGTACTCATGTCTCATTGTACTCATGTTTTCAAAATGCACATACATAATTCACTGCCATTCATCGTAATCCAAAGGACGCTTCTTTTGATGAATCAGTTCAAAATCGCTTGCGTCACTTGAAGATACAATTTCAATTGATTTATTTTTTGGCATAATAGAGTAAGTGATAAGATTTTGCGACAACTGACAGTCGGTCAGTTGCTTATAAACGTCACAATAACCAGATATGCATCATCAAAGCTTTTGAGGGGGGGGATTTCAAATTCCTTTCGGAATTGGTATCAATTTTTTTTAAAAAAATGCCTTCTGATTTGTTGGAAAGCTGGGTCTCTCCATATATTTTATCCACTCTCAAATAATTCGTTTTTCTTGTCCGTCTTCATAATCTATCAAATTTTTGATAATATCACTGTCATTGAAAGTTTCGTTTTCAATCAAGCGAGTGCTGTTAGCACGTTGAGAGAAAACAATTGAACGTGCATTGTCGAGATATTGTTTGTAACCAATGAACAGAATGCCTTGAAGTGTACATATGTACACTGATAGAAAACATTACAGAGGCGCCAAAGCCGTTGAAATTCATACACCTCATAAAAAAGATCGTACAAAAACAGCCTCTACTGTATAGACAAACAGAGAAGGTAGTTTCAAAAATTTCTGTGGCATGTATTTAAAAGAAACATATATGTATAGTACCTATAACTGAAGTATAAAATTTTTTCACAAGAAATTGTTTCAGATATTATTGGCTCACGAAATTATTTTCTGAGGTACAATGCACATTCATTTTTTTTCATATCTATTTTTATTAAATTCATATTTAAATAATGTTATATTTCCCATTCTTTTAAAATATTTTAAAATTAAAAAAATCGGTTTATCTATCAGTCTATGTAATCATCTCTGAAAAGTGGGGGGAGGGGAGAAAATTCTTATTTATAGTCTTTAGAATAGTTCATATTTGGCCAATTTAATTACATTAAACTGTTAGCATCTTTAAATATATTATTTACCTCACTTGAAAAAATTACAGATACGGATTATCAGTTTCATTTTATCAGTATAGGGATTTGTTTTAAGTTTATTTTTCAATTCTAGATACATGATTTTCATTTAAATAAAAACGAAGTACTGATGTCAAAATTTGTCACAAAAGCCTAGCCAATAATTATCAAGCTTATGAAATATTTTTAAGAATATTTTATAAAAATAATCGAAAATGTTTTGAAATTGACTCTAAGACAAACAAAAAAAAGGAAGACGAGGGAAAAAATTGTCCAAGACTGAGTTGTCTGATTAAAACAGAATTCTAAATACAAATACATTTGAATCCAATGGTTTCACAAATGAGCATTTAGAGATGAATGGGGGGGGGGGGAGAGTATCTTATTTTATAAGCCATACCTTCTACTCGGGGGTTGGTTACTCCTCCTTACGACCTATCTGCATTTCGTGCTCAAGTTTCCACTTTTTATGACTCCTTAGAGGCGAAAAGTATTTTAGAATTGACATTTAATTGGGATAGAGTGATAAGATCGAAGGATTGGACAGATAACCGTCTTTCGACGATGCTGACGGAATGACTTAATGCATTTCCAAAAAATTAGCGTTTGCTTTTTGTGAAAAAGTAGTATCAATAATTAGACGTGCAACCGAATTACCAGTGATCAAAATGATCACCAATAAGTGATTCATTGATTGTTTTTTGCACTTAAAAGCAATGTGACAGCTATTATCGACAGAAGTCGAGCTTTTTAATCACAGTTAAGTGACTAAGACGACAGCTGAGCAGGCACCCATACTCCAAATTTTCAAACTGAACCAATGTAAAGATTCTGAGTCTCGACAAATTTAACGTGTATCAACCTTTCTACACGATGGATTATGAGTGGTATTATAACTAGATCTCACAACTCCATCACTCTTGGCTACAGAAACCATGATAGTGACAGAAAGAGGGGCTTTAGTTCGTAATATCCGTTGCGCCGACTACTCCCTTCCCCCTTACATTAATTTCTTTGTAGTAGTGCAAGGTTATTTCAGCCTCGGAATTTTCCTCAATTTGAATTTTTAGGAATGAGTTCCATTTCAGATTGAGCCCTGATGGTTAGGAAAGACAGGTAAAGAAATACCCGGAACAATAAGGAATATTAATTTACTTATATATCACAGCCACACAGTCTGACAACCGAATGTCATATTCTAGAGCAGTGGTGCTCAACCTGCGGCCTGCCGAGCCTTTTTAAGTGGCCCAGTCATGACCTATTGCTCTGAAAAATTCACTTATTAAAGAACAATGTGTTATAAATTTGATGGAAAATTCTTTGTCAAGAAATAAAATATATTAATTTTGCTTTTTTTCTGTCGATGTCGTACGGCTGTGAATTGATATTCTTTTTCTATTTGTAACGGTTACATTTAGCGATAACAGACAACACAAGAGTGGCGACAATTTTATGGGTGGAACTAATTTTGAACAATCTTTCATACCTTGCAAACGAAAAATATTCGAACAATTTCGAGGTCGACTGTTTTGTAATGAAGAACAAACATGGATCAGTACTTGTTTGATTTGTCACGAAATGCTGTATTAAAGAATACCAGCAAATAGGAGTCCTTCAAGGAAACTTTTATTCCAAGATCTCTTTCAAGAGACATAAAAAGCAACAGCAACAAAGTGTTTTGTCAGTGGTAATGTCGCAGCAGTAATAAAGACATCCTATGAATGTTATATTATTGGTAATCATATTAAACCATTTACTGAGGCAAAAATTGTAAAAGAACGTTTCTTAAACTCTTTTAATTTAGTGTTAGGGGCGAAAATAAAAAAAATATATATAAAATAATAATTAAAAAAAGCAAAACACAAAAGTTACAATATTTTGATAAATTTTTCACATTTTAAATTTCTAATGTTAGCTTGGTCTTAAAGTACACTGGTGTACACAAGATAAGCATAATTGATAATTATGTGAATAAAGAAGGAACTGTAAATCAGAATGGCGGGAAACGTGATATGCGAGTGTAAAATGGTTATAAAATAAGGAAGCAAATCTAAAGAATGATAATAATTAATTTTATTATCCAAAGTAGCAGTTTTGAAAGAAAACTGAGCATAGCAAGGATTCACACTTTAAAGAAAAAATTAAAGAAAACATTAAATTAAATACTGATGCTGCAGTTTAATAAGGCGTGTGGTCACCTCTGACAGCCAGGCACGCTGCGCAGCGATTTACCATACTTGCTATGAGATGATGAATGAGTTGTGGGCTCAGACGGTTCCAAGCTTCTTGGAGAGCTCTCTTCAGTTCTGTAACAGAGCTTGGTGGGTGTGCTAAAGGGCTGATATTTGTCTCCCAAGCATATCCCATACATGCTCGATAGGATTTAAATCAGGGGAGTTCGCAGACCACGACATGCGCTGGATGTTTTCCGTTTTAAGGAAGTCATCAATCAGCACCTCTCGGTGACACGGCGCATTATCATCCATGAATATGAAATCAGGACCGACAGCACCTCGAAACAAGCGAACATAAGGCTCAAGAACTTCGTCTCTGTATCTTTGAGCAGTCACAGACCCTGTGTCAAAGAAATGGAGGTCTGTGCGGCCGTCCATCATCATGCCTGCCCATACCACTACTCCCCTTGATGGAAAATGATGTCTTTCCGTTGTGTTTCTTGGTTCAAAACGTGTTCCACGTTCTCTCCATATCGTTACCCGCCGAGAATCACTACTCAGACTAAACCGGGACTCGTCACTGAACATCACGTTGGCCCACTCTCCCACACTCCAATGTTGACGTTACAAACTCCAGTTCAAACGAGCGCGTTTATGCGAAGACGTGAGGGGAATGCAAACTGCTGGTCTTCTGGCATACAGGCCAGCATAATTGAGTCTCCTGTAAACAGTTTGTCCTAAAATTCGTATTCCTGTGGTGACTGTGAGCGCCGAACCCAGTGCTCTGGCAGTACTGCCCCTCTGACTTCGCGCACCTATTACCAGATATCGGTCTTGGCGAGGGGTTATGACTCTTGGTCGACCTGATACTGGTTGTCGGGTAACATCTCCCGTTCTTTGAACCCTCTGCCGCTGTCTTGAGATCACAGACTGGTCCACATTCAGAATTCGAGACACTTCGGTTTGTGATCGTGAGGATTCCAGCATTCCAACGATTCTTCCTTTCATAAACATGTCCAATTGGCGTCTTTGTGCCATCATTCACCTTGTTTGGTGGTTAACAACGTTCCTTCGCACAGCAGTTGCACGCAACTTGTCTGAACTGCCTATGCTGCGTGAATCGGTTTCTCCGCGTTCCGACATGCGCCGGTGTTTCGCGCAGGACGTAGTTGACTGAGAAGTTTTGCATAAACCCAATGTTTCTTCTTCACCCAATTAATATCCTCAAGAAATTTGGAATAATTTTATGAATATTTACTCCATGATTTTCGCATTTTACGATTTATGCTTAACTTTTGGACACCAGTGTATTTCTCTCCTACCCCATCCCGTTTAACCTCATGTTGCGCGACCCACGTAAAATAGCTAACATATGTATGCGTCCCACGTGAAATCGCTGGCATATGTATGCGCCCAGTAGGAAAAAAAGGTTGAGTACATCTGTTCTAGAGTGTTATTTCATAAATCGATTTGCCGTCCAAACAACCGTAGGGTATGGAAGTACGTCGTTGATATTTTATGTCGAATCTCGTGTTCCTGTTGTTTTTCATAACTTCTGAGCTTACATTTCAAAATCAAAAGAATAATGATGGATGGCCTATAACAACCATTTCTATTGATTGCCTCCGTCCTAATCAAAATTTCATTAATCTTTTTCAAAAGAGAACGTCTGGTGTCTGACGAGCATTATTGCTATACCCAAGAGATATTTTCTTGCTAACCAGAAGAAAGGCTTTTCTTCAAGTTCTCGAGAAAGAGTTCCAGTTGAAAGATTCCTTCTGATCAATTGATTCATTCTGTTAGTCCTTGCATGGAACTTCTACAAGTCCTTAATTTTTAACCCATTATTGCCTAGCTAAAAGCTGAATGAATTTTCTCAAGCAGGGTTTTTTTTCCGAGTTTATTTGACATAAGGACAATTAAACTCGATGCTCATGAAATGTATTCATTTGATGTTATGAAGTCCCTGCTGTGTCATTTTTACTCCTTTTAAAAAACAAAAACAAAAAAAGAAATAAAGCTTCGTTTGACATAGATTTAAAACGTAAATGTTGTCTTACATTGTTCGGAAAAAAGTTGATTATTTTTCCGACTGGAAAATAAATTCCATTCATTCTACTCAAATAAATGCTATTATCTTTTGGTTGAATAACCTGCGTTTAGTTTAAGAGCATGCCTTTAATGCATATTTTTTTCTACTTTTTTTTAAGAACCTCTTTTAGTTATACTAGTGTTGTAACTTAGAAGTCGTCATTTAAGTGGAATGACATTAAAATTCGAGTACCCTGAAAGAATATTGAAAATGTATGCAATCGAAATTAAATTTCTGAATTCGATTTCTTTTAATAAAATATCTAAATTCGAGTATTTCCTGTTTTTTTTCTCTCTACTATCATGTTTATTTTAAATAAATGTGATTCTAATCTTAAAATTATATGTGCATATATATTTCTTGTAATGATATTGGTACTGTTTGACTACGTTTTAATTTCTACCCTCACTCTTACTGTTGCAATATTTGGGTTCGAAAAAATGTTTATGAAGGAATAGTGTGTCAGAACTTATCTATAGGGTTTTATTTTTTTACATAACAATTTATTCAAAACAGTGAGCATAAACATTTTAGTGAAATTTTTTTAGCGTCTTAAAAAATGTAATCATTCTAAAGAGGAATTTTAATTTGTGTTGTGATCCTCGGCTGTAATGTTGTATCTCTCGTTACCGTGACAACTTTACAAAGAAATTCAACGAAATTCCAAAACCGAAAACTATTCTTTTTCACTATTCGGTATAGGGTACGCAGTCACGTGAACACTAAACAGCACGCGAAAAATTAAATTAGTTCACGAAGCTCTGAGCTCTTTATAAAATACTACAGAATAATATTTGCTAAAAATAATGGATCGAAACATGCTGCTTTATTGTAATTTTTGTCAATTAGTAGAATTGTCAGTTCTAACAGTATTAATGAAAAAGCTATACTTATTGTTAGTCTAATTTGCTTTGTGTCGGGTAAATAATTGAGTAAAAATATTGTTGCTCTATTCTAACAACCAGTGGGCATACGCAGACTACTTTAATGGGATGGGTTATATTTTTTAAAAAAATTTTTACAAAAGCACCGAAATGAAGCTAAAACTTAAAAATCTGTTGATCTGTGGGAGAGGTTTGAACTTCAACCCCCTCCCCCTTGTATTCGCCACTGCTAACAACTATCTGTATTTTTACGGGATTCATGTTGATGGTCACGGAATGGTACTGCCACGAAAATTAATTAGCAATTGGAGCTGAAATATGGATTTTTTCATGGGATGGATTTAATGATCAACGAGAGTCCTCGTTCCCTGACAGATATCTATTCACAAAAGCCGACTCCTTGAAACCAATGTAGCTTCTCGTTTGTGGTTCGACAAAACTTAATCGATAGTAATTGTATCCATTCAAACTAACATGAGGGAAGTTAGTCATGTCTTCGAATTACCTGAAATTTGAAATGTTTTCACCTCTCCCTTTACCATTCAAACTGATGCATAAGCCCAAATATTATCAAAATGCTGAGCAGAGTGTATATATATATTCTCTCTCTCTCTCTTGGCTACTACCAAATTAATAATTCTTGTTTGTGGATCAGTCTATCCTTTTCTGAATTTTCTCTTACTCTGGGATGATTACATGTATCTCGCATATTCGATTCGTTACAGTATTTTAAATTTATTAAGACAACACCTTGAAAAATTAGTAAAGTTTATAGCTCCATAATCACGATCTATCGCTGAGGTACAGATAACTTTGTATTTAAACGAAATACATTTATGAGCAGAACACTTCTCTAATAGCCGTTGCTTTTTTACAAAATTACTTATTTTAAAATTGAAAAATTTATTATCACACATCGTAATACATAAATTAATTTTATTTTAAAAAATTCAGAAATCCATTTAGAGTTAAATTTTGTTATTTGCAGAATCCCGAAAATGCCTTTCATAACACTTCTGCAACAAGTCAACTATTCTAAGTTTATAGGTAAACAATTTGCTCTGTAAAATAGAAAACTTTTATAGTTTTGCGTACCTCATAATCTTTGCTATTGCAAATATTTTCATCTCAACCCATTCAACTGCTTGTTAAAATAAAAGAACCATGCAAATATAATTTGTAAAAGAAAGTGTATGATATTTAAGTTAAAGTTTGTTGTGTGCACACACACAACAAACTTTGCTATTTACTCAGAAACATAATCAGAACATAATGCATCCTGAAATGATTGAGTACAGAGTCTAAGCTTATAAAATTACTATAAAATTTAACATATATATGAATTCATTTTAAAGAAAGTTAATTCCACTCACTTCAATGTAACTCCGCAATTAGATTTATTGCAATGAACGCATCCTTTTTTTTTAAACACTAATCCGAAGATGTCCATTTATTGGTTCATTCAACAACTAGCTACTAAAGAATTCTATTTATGCGAGTGAACATGAAAATACTCCTATTATTTTAAACGATGACCTTTTAAAGGGCTCTTCGATCGTAATATATGCCGCGGTAGCCAACTGTTATGATCCCGAACTCGTGACACGGGTTGTTACTATCGAGTTGTGTGTTTGAGTCCTGATGCCCCGGAAGACACGCTGCTGTGTAGAGGGGATAGAGCGCGTTAAGTGTTTTGCGTGAAAACCCTCACGTTAGAGTAGTGTGTTAAGTTTGGAGATGGGATACCGATCAAATGGTCGTTCTCGTCCTTTCACAGAGATTCAAAATTTAAAGGCTCATCTCCAAAAGCCCTCGTGTTCCTTCAAAGTGCAACGTTAATAAACATTCTATCATTGTTTCTGGTCTACAGAAGTAGGAATATAGAAATAAATGAGAATTCTGGTCTCATGTAAAATTAATCCCTTATGTTCATCGATGGGATACTTCAAAAAAAAGTTACTAAGTGAAATATATGTTAGGTTGTTTGTCCCTAAATGCGTCTCCTTTTGTCTGTTTCAGGGTTTGAAGATCAAGAAACAGCGCAGCACGGGGGACATCGACCGCCGCGGCGTGAGCTCGATCCGGAGCTCGGGCTCTAACCTGAGCTCGGCGAGCTCCGAGTCGAGTCAGTCGGGCGTGGCACACAGCCAGGGCGGCGGCTCCCTGCACACGGACAGCAACGTGAGCTTCGTGTCACAGGATGAACTTTGTGACACCGCCGTCACAGAGACCTACCTAGGCGAGTGGAAGAACGACCGGCGATGTGGATTTGGCATCGCCGAGAGATCCGACGGTCTTAAGTACGAGGGAGAGTGGTGAGTGCAAAACTTTCAGTAATGTGTAAATTCCACACGTACAGTTTAGCAAGGATCCGAATATTTCTCTTTCTCATTTGTGAAACAAAAAAATGGATGCTTTAAACCTTGAGAGCCACAGAAAAGTAAAACAAGAGGGAATGTTTCTTAATCACCATTAATTGAGCAAAAGTGATATTCTTATAATTCTGCCTTTCATCAAAATAGATGAGATCTGTGTTTCATAACCATTTAAGGTGTCCGATTATTTTGAATATGATATTTTCGGTCAAAATCATTATATATTTTCATTTTACCGTGTTAAAAAATGCAAGCAATTAGCTTTCTAAATTTGTCTTCATTTTGATTCTGCGATAATTAAAAGAAGAGTTACAAGTGTTTGAAATAATCCTCCATGTACTAAACAAACCTTTCATAAAGTTCAAATGCATTCTTCTCCCAAATCTGTTATTTTTAAAGTGGATGATATATATCTCAAGAACTATAACAGCAATACTTACATAAAATTTCGAGCAAAAGGTTTTTAAGGACTGATTAAAAAAAATATGAGACTAATTAATTTTTAGTGAAGTTATATTCTTCTAACATTTCTTTGTAAAAGTATGGAAGTTATGCTGTAAAATCCTAGTTTGCTGCTTTGATTTGCTGTGCATAGCTTTTAATTGAACAGAAATAATTTAAGGACTTTAAAGCATTATCCAGCAATATGTTAAAAATATGTTTCTGTATTGTTTCGAAAGTAGGAGGTATAAAACATGTTTAAAAAAATTAAATTAAAAGGAAAAACTTTTGAAACAGTGATACCTAGCAAATGTCAATATTATCCAATAAATATCAGCATTCATAGAGTTTCTTGCTGTGTATATGAAACATTTTTATTAGAAGGAAAAAAGGAACTTTCAATGTGCATGAAAATAGAAGTCTTAAGTAACAGCACATGTAAATAAACAGGAGCCTAAACGAACAATACGCTTCTAAATCAGAAAAGAAAATACTACCAATTATAAGTTTTCACTTAAATTATGCAATTTACGTTACAAAGTTATATTTATTCCAAAAATTTAAAAAGTTATATGTTATAGTCCTTTTTTTTCACAACAGCATTTTTCTTGCAAATATAGCCCTCTCTCTTTAATTCTTAAATTATTTGCAACTGCTTCTTTTAGCGGCATTTCTTGTGAAGAAATACGGGGGTCATTTCAAAACTGGTGCATACATTGTTTGCTTGTTTTAATTGGCAGTGTTTCTTTACAACCCTTTAGTATTCTCTCCCTTCATCACAGTTACAACGGCTTGGGAGCTTTGCAATTTCATCAGTCGAATGGTTCGGGTAACAGCCATGGATGGAAAACAACGTCTTCACACATTTTCTTTTAATTTTGGGTTTAGTCAAATGGAGTGATGTTAGGATTGCAGGATACATGGAGTAACCGTATCGGAGGAGCTATCTCTTTACGACATGCGGCCGACCACTGTCACGGATAATGAGAGGTTCAGCCTCGAGCAATTGAGATCGAATTTTGTGTATTTTCCTGTTCATTTTTTAAAGTTCTGTGACACTTTGATTGCGAAGAACGCTTTCTGTATTGATTACGCCTTCGATAGGCGGCTGGTTGAGACAACAGCAGTCCAAGACAGTAATACGATACTGTAAGCAAAGAAATCTTGAAAGTTATTCGTTACATATAATCACGCATTGTCTTGTTAAAATGTGGCTGCAGTCAAACTTTAGAGTTAAATGCGAGAACAGCAAGATCATGAGAGAGAGAGAGAGAGAAACCCTTTCAAAGAAATAATATTAGCAACTCATTGAACAGGTAATTGTATACTAAAGGGTGAAGGAGGGGAATTCAATATCACCCGAAACCATAATACCGGGTGCATAACCAGGCTATGGCGATACATAAGGCTACCTCTATCCATGGAGTCTCTAGATTCTAATTCGACCCCCCCCCCGGAGACACCATACTTCTAAGGGGTGCAGCAGGTAAAAGCAGCGTCATTTTTCTGTAAAAACAATGTAGTCCTCTTTTCAATGTAATATTGCAAACACGAACGCCTGTCGTTTTAAAGTAGAGATAATGAAGCAAAATGTGCGTTTTGCAGACATTCCACTTCGCTGTACATGACGTCTAATGATACGAGAAGATTTCTCTTATTGCACAACACTCCGTATTTCTTGTGATGTGGTTTCTGATGAGGCAAAGCGATTCATCATTGTCATAAGCACATTATGGCTGTCATCATGTGTAATGATACGACGAGGCTGCATCAATTAATGCTGTGGGTTAGTTCTCTCCTACAGCCATCGATTACAAATAAGTATCATTTTTTTAACTACGTTCAATACAAACTCTAATTTCTTGGAAGAATAATTCTTATTTTCTGTGGCTAACAATTCTTCCTCGGTCGAACTCAGAAACGGGCACGATTGACGCTCATATTTTTTTTCCAATTCATACAAAAGCATAAAGAAACTCCATAAAAAGACAGGTTCAGTACTTCAAAATGGTATTCTGTTCCCTCTTTAAGTAGTACTTGTCAGAGATGTTACGGGTGCCCATGATGTACGCGCATCTGCGCTGAAATGCCAATCATTTGCGTATGCTATCGCGTTTTTCGCTAGTTGAAAAATCCAAGTAGATTAAAAACTTCCTTCAGGGTATTGCATTTTAGAAGACTAGCAGAAAGATTATACATTAATTTTTTGCTTTATTCTTATTATGTTTGTACGTTTCTTTAAATAAGTGTCCTCAATCTACTATGTTTACGGTCATCCAACTTTTATATCCAAATTTATATACCTATCTTTTCTATATTGTTTTACTATATATTCTACTGTTCCACAAAACGTGTATGATGTCAGCATATCATTTCTAAGCCCAATGAAATCTTTAATATAAAAATAGAACCTTTCAATGAAAACTGAAAGGAAGGAGAAACACGCCATATTCAAGTGTCGGGGGACAGAAGTTGGAACACATTGAAAGGAAATAATGCAAAAACATGATAAAGAATCTATTACAAAAGTAAAATATTTGCATGGAATGGAAAGGAAAATGAACAAAATCTTAAAAAAGACAATATTCAGCTAACGCTCTGGAACATAAGATTTGAACAGTGCTAAAAATTACATCATACATGAATCAAATTATTATTTAATATGAGGAATGAAAAAAAATATAATCTTAAAGAGGATTTATTAGTGTACTATATTCTAACAAACTGGGAGAGATCGGAGTCTTTCAAATCGATAATTTACTGTGAGAAATATAAAAGTATCTATCGGCGCCGGAGTGCACAGCTGACTCATTTAATGCTTCTCAAGAAAGAGCTTATGCATACAGCGCTTTTCTCGTGATCCTATTAGCTAAAGACATGAATTATTCCTGTTGATCGAAATCCAAAACGCTATCTATTATTAAATTAATAAGCAGTCATCCTTTCTATTATTAAATTAATAAGCAGCCAAGCGAAGTTCCAACTCAATTAAATTTTATAGGCTCTTTCTCCTACTTCAACGAATTTCAGGTATGAAAATGCTTGAAATATTTTGAACTATGCTGACTGCACACATGAGAGATCAGTAATATGAAAGCAGTTATGAAGGGAACCAGGTGAATTTTAAAATATGACTTGCGCAATTATGAGAGACATTGATTCATATTATTTTTTAAAAAGCGTGATGCTCACTGATATATAATTTCAATAAATCATTTTATAAAAAAATAGTTAAATTCATAATAATATTAATTTTGTTTGATTGAGCACAATAATCAGCATTTAGTATAATGGCGGGGAGAGGACGATTCAATACTATCATAAATTAAAGAAAATCCCTCGAAAAAAAGCTTAAAAATAGAATTATTACACACATTCACACATATATGAAGCCCAGTGGCTTAGTAGTAATGTATCGTGCTTCCACGCCACAGGTCCGGGGTTCAAACCCGTATCCATTTATCGACTCAGCCTTTCATCCCTTCAGTGGGTCGATAAATGGGTACCAAGCTTGCTTGGGAACGAAACACTGAGGGTTTCGCGTTAGATTGATCTCCTGACCGGAACATCTACCCATGTACCTCAATGTCCAAGATCATGAAAACAGAGATGAGTACTGTGGGCCACATGGGCCGTTGCGCCATTGAGTATAGTTTAGTTTTCACATATATGTATATAAGACTTATAAATATTTGTGATTATAAGGTTACAGACGCTATTTCTAATCTCTGAAAAAATAAAAATAAATTTGTGTGAAATGTACGAAATATGGTACGTAAATGTTGTATAACATTTTGTGTGCAGGTACAACAACAAGAAGTACGGGTACGGCGTGACCACCCTGAGAGACGGCACGAGGGAGGAGGGAAAGTACAAGAACAACGTGCTGGTATCCTCCGGCAAGAAGAAGCACCTCTTCATGCTGCGCTCCACCAAGTTCAAGGAAAGGATCGACGCCGCCGTCAATGCATCGGCCAGAGCCTCTCAGATCGCCCTCCAGAAGGCGGACATAGCCATTTCCAGGTGAGACAGCAGCATATCTCTTACGAGTATTATCTTTACGGGGTGTACAGAAGAGGTTTGAGAATATGTCCCACAAAGCCTGATTTGAATCATCCAAGTCTGTTTTCATCCCAAATGGTTTAAGAGGGTCCGAGCCACTGAAAGAATCAACGGCCATTGCCATGGATTGTTATATTAAACTTTGAGAAGTATAAAAAAAATTGAAAAAAAATTCATAGTTTTTAACATAGGATCAACTCCTACATTTTCGGGGGGGGGGGTTCAGATTCTCTAGACACAGTTAAAAGCCTATAAAACTGTGACCAAGAATCATTTTAAATATTCCCTAACTTTCTTTTACATTTTAAATTATACTAGCAGGACCTTTTAGAGGACTAGCGCACTCTGATTGTTTAAGCTTTCAATAAAGTTCAAGATCTCAGAAGATCTCTGATGAAATAAAAACAATAAATTAATTAGCTATGCTACTGTGTAAATACTTGTAATAAAGTCTTCAATAAAGTCTTGTAATAAAAACTTCAGTACTTTATTTTGAAATATTTTGCCCACTTTCTAAGGAAAATTAAACGTTCTTATAATAAAAAACAACAAAATACCAAATAACGATAAAATAATACTATATGCATATATACTTTGATGTCTTTGGTATTTTGTGGTTCATTGTTGATGTACTGAAAGCACACTAAAAGTTTTCTATCTCATACACTGATGAAACAATATACTGTGGTTATTTTCTGTTTAATGTCATTCTAGAGTCTATCAAGTGAAGCTCAAATGTATTTGATGATATATTTAGAATTATATCAACACAGTAATTCAGTCTAAAACTAAAATAATAACGAGAGAAACCTTGGGTCATTTTGCAGCGAACTACAGCCTATATTTCCAGAACGAGCACCCTATATATACCTGATTTCGTGATCCATGACATTATAATCCAATAAAGTACCAAGAATTTTAAATAACGACGATGGACATATTTCAGTTTCAATAAAACTTAATTTTTCAACTGCATTCTGGCCCCTTCTGCGAATGATTTGAACCTTAAATCTAATTGATATCTTCTTAAAATACTTTATTTTGTGCCCCCAATCTATGTGAAATTGTAAGAGAAAAAAGTTGATGTTCTTTGTCTTGTCTTTTTTAAAAAATAAGAAAAGTTTACCTTTCTTTCCCCACATCTGCTTTAAAAGGAATAAAAAGGTCAGCACATGAAGCGCGTAAACAAAATTTCACAATGAATCGGTCGGATGCTTTCACCTGTCTGCCCCACAGCTGAGAAGAGCTGCAACCTTCTGTTCCTTTCAGCATTTTCCAAAGAGATGATCAGGTGCAAAATAAAAAAAAAGAACGCAGCTACCTCTACGGAGGAACTCTAAAAGGCCATGCACGAAGAATAAGACAGGGGGAGGGGGGAAACGGAGTGGACATTCATTGACGGCTGTTGGAAGTTGGTTGCTATTTAACATTAAGCAATGATTGATCTCAGGCAGTCTTCAAAAAATCAAATTTAATGTTCACTCTTGGAAAGAATAATTGTGTATATTTCTTAGTTCAAAATGCAATGGTTGAAAAGAAACATTTGGAATTCTTAGAAGCTCGCCTAATAAATGACGTATTTAATATTACAGTTATAAACCACGATCTGGGATTTCTAGGCACTACTACTGTCAAAAATCGTTCAATGGAATAAAGAGAAACTGAAGCACATAATGGCCAAATAGTATTTAAATCGTTTTCCCAGGTGTCATGACAAGGGTACAAAATGACAAAGTACTTAAAATTAGCCCATTTTATAGTTTTTGTATTTCAACTAAAGCGTTCTAATCCAATGAGATTGTAATACAGAGCTCTTATTTTGCTTAACTTTATTTGTTTCCATTGCCTTCAGAACGGCGACGGCTCGTGGAAAGGCCGAACAGGCCGACATTGCAGCTATGCACGCTCAAGAGGATGCCAACATCGCCAGACAGATTGCCAAGCAATTCGATCCAGATGCTAAGATGCCCGGTGAGTACAATAGTCCCCATTGGTTTTTCCTTTTGAGTTGTGTTATTCTTAAAGGGATTTTATGTTTCAACTCAGAATCTATAAAAATGATATTTAAAGAGAAAAATGCGTATTTTTATTTTGTTTGTGTTTACTAATTTTAAAAGTTCAAAGTATCTACCGAGCTCTCCAATTATGTAGTATAATTTATGAAATGAAATTCACAATTGTACATTGTAAACGAATTCTTATTAACTATGGTAATTATAAAAAATTTAATATTGTCCTAAAATTTTCAAATGAACATTGTATAATGTAGACTTGTAGATTTCTTATTCTTACACAATGGAACTTTTATGATCTGAATTTTATATTGATCGCTTGGGTAATAATATGAAGCAACAAATGATGGTATTCTATTCTTCTCTCTATATGCTAAAATATGTGCTTCCAACTGCAGAATAACTTTAGTTAAGAAAACAGTCCATCTTAAAAGATCTTTGTACATGGTTATTGTTTTCAGTATATTATGTTTACTCTATTCGTTCCAGTGCAAAGGTACCGTTTGCGGACAAACTCCAAAGAATTCACCAAAAATAGTTGCATTTGAAATTTAAAAAATTCAATTATTTTTAACCTTTCATGAGGGATTAAAATAAATTTGCCTTTTTCTTACAAAGGTTTCAAAGTTTTTATAGCATTACATTTCTAGTTCCAAAAAATATTCACTACTTCCTGTTTTATTTCACCCATGTGGCTTTAGTTTGCCATGAAGGGAAAATAAAATAATACATTTTTGTTTTTAAAGCTTGTTTCTTTCTTCTTCTTTTTTTTTGTAAAAATACATATTAAGAACTTTATTTAATGTATAAGTTATTTATAAACCACATTTCCTGATTAATCCATCCTACTTAGAAAAAACTTCGCAATAAGCAAATTAATATTTGCATTAAATTACAGACTAATTGATTCATTCGAGAAAAATAGCCTTATCATTTATGGGTATTCATTCAATATAAGGCTCAAATGCATTTTGCAAAGAAATTTCAGAAAAATATTCAAATAAGAAGCATTAAAAAACAAAAATTGAATGTATTGTTTTATCAACAGAAAGAAAAAAATATGTTAATGTATGCTCAGCTGGAAGTCGTGACATCATTCGAACAATCTAAATTTCCTAAAATGAAAAATTAGAAGTGTTGCAATGGATAACACAAGCGATTACTGATTCAGGAGCCATGGTAAAGCTCCGCGTTTTTAAACTGCACTTGAACCGGATAAATCTAACTGTAGTTCTAAGACGTTAGCTTAGTTGAAACAACAGTTTCGTTTGAGAGCTGCTTCTCTCGTTTTCGTATCTAAACCTGATATAAGATTTATTCTTCCTTTTGGTAAGGAACTGAAATTTACAAACTATTTCGATTTGAGTTCACTTAAAATAATATCATTTAAGACTATAATTTTCTGCTTCATGAATTGCCCATTCGAATCTCTTAAACCTTTGTTTATTTATCTTAACCCATTAAAGACGACTTTTAAGTACTTCATGCGAGATATATTTTCAGAGTATATTGTGAGATTTTGGAAGTTTTTAAAATGACATTTCTGTGGTAGTTTTCTATTACAAGTTTACTTACTAATCTTCTGTAGAAGGCAAAAAAATTAAAGCAGAACATGTCGTTATTTAATCCCAAATAATACAAAAATAAACAATAAAATTATACTTAACCAAAAAATGAGTACATATATAAGTATTGAACAAACTTTAATATGTGTGACAAACGACGCAACCTGATTGGTTTTGCGACGTTCCAGATGAAGAAGCACTTTTCGCATCGGTAGATCGATCTTGTACCGAAATATTTACATCTTTCAAACAGTTGGTTGAATTTATACAGCCAATGATTATGTCTATCATGTATTTGCTTATCAATCAAATGCGTTTCCTTTCACAGCACCCAAGACCGTCCGGGACAAATGAAAATTCGCCCAAAGCTCTCTAATAATTCCTAAGAATATACGCAGGGTAATTGATGTAAAGATATGGCGATAAGATTTCCTTCCATGTATAATGGCTGCTCTAATTCTCCACGAACACTGGGAAAACGGCATAATTTTTTCGAGTGAATCCTTATTCGATAGTTTGACACAAACTGATTAAAAGAATGGCCCCCTCCCATGTAGATGTTATGTTTTGCAGTGATTTGGACACTGGTACTTGTGTTTCATTTTTCTGTGTAATTCTCCATTATTCAAGAACAGTCTTTGCCTTGTTGCCACTGATAATGCGGTATGTTATTCCATTTTAATAGGACTCTATCTTTACCACTATTTATGGTAAAGATATACCACAACATATAGAGTAAAGACACATTTCGTTTTTCATTTTTATATGTTGTTCCTCGTTACTTAATAAATAATATTCGTTTATTCACATCTGAACTGCAACAAATAATTATTACAAAGGATACTAAAGACTCAACACTAAATATCTAGAAAGTATGACATCTAATAAAGCACATAATTGCTCCCTACTCCTGCATGTCACCCTTGTTCCATTTGTAAAATTAAAACGAAATTTAAGTGAAATTCTACCAAAGAATAGAATGTTTACACTCAGGTTTGTATTAATTGGTAATTTTCTGATAAATCGTCACCTACAATCAGTAAAACCCGCGACTCAGTATTAACTGCATTGATAAATTCATTTTTTGAAGATGATTTATCGATTGTTTATAAGGCGAGGGCATTTTGTCGTCAGATTTTTGTAAACGATTCCATTAGACCGGCTAAAATTCGCCTATAAATAATCTTTCCTTCAAAACTTGAAAACGTTTGAGGATAATATTGGATGAGTCTTTCGTAAATTTAAAGAAACTAAATGGCTAAGGTCGACCTAGTTGTAGCAATGGTAAACCCTTCTGTCAGTATATTACTGCTTGATTCAAAGATCCACTTACATTTCGCAATTTTGAACCATGGTATGGATCCCTTAACCACTCACTGTGAGTCCATGGGACTCTTTCATCACACTAACTTCATACTCCAATCTAACTAATTTAAGTTGCGATGTATAACTGAAAGCTCGAATGCAAAATCTTTACAATGTTTTTTATAGTAATGTCGCATAGCATTGCTTAAAAAAAAATTTTTTTTTAATGTTCAAATAGTTGAGTTCTGTTGAGAACATATCTAAATTTTTAATTTCTTCTCTCGTTTGGAAATTTTAAAATCGAAATCCCAAACTCTGTAATTTATCCCATGAGTACCTAAACAATCAATTTTCATCCACAGAAAAATTACTTCTCCAGTCTGAATCCTGAATGAAATTTGCGCTACTGGTCTTGTCATTGTTTCTCTCAGCTATTAATTTTTACGTTTTTAAACTTCATAGATCTTCTCAATTTTTTAAAAAAATATTTAATCTGATAATGTGAACCGGATACTTAAGAAAAGAAATTGGGGCACCATGTTTCCTAGAAATTCCATAACTTTTACCGTCTTTATCTTTTGGGGAAAGTTGAAATATGATAAAAAACAGATTACGATTATACTGAATCGGCTCAAGCCTAAATTTTTGATTGGAAGAAAAACCACAGAAAAATCTAAATAAATAAGAAGACCGTCGTGTAACAAAGAAAAGTAAAATAAAAGTTGACGAAATGACCAAAGAAGAATGGCGAACTTCTGTTGCTGATAGGATTTACCTAATTGTTGTTGAATGAATATCCAGTCCAATTGATTTTTCTCAGAAAGATAATCTTTAAACTTCTGAATCCTTCAAAAATGAGATTCATTGTTTTATTATAACGTCGTGCTTCGAAGCAACGTAAAAACTATTGGTGACCCAACTCTCAAAACGTCCCTACCACGCCAACAATGATTACTTTGTGCCTTGACAGATTTTACATGCATCAACCCTTCTAATCATGGGGTCTTCAATGGCACCATGAATCGGACCTACGGCCTTATGGAAGTCGGCTGTGGATTTCCAACGATGATGAATTGGCTTCCACAGCCATTCAAGAAAGAAGAAATATAATAATGAAGAATTACTGTAAAGGTGGCTGCGCTGGTCAAATGGCCACGTTTTCGAGCGCGTACCAAACGAGTAGCGTGTTTCATACTGCCACCAAAAACCTGTCGTGTGGTAGGGATGATTCACGTAAAATCACGTAATGAACGTAGCTTGGATATGACATTGGGAAGGGCGGCCGTTCAGATATCGATATCATCGTCTGATTATGATTCAAAGTTTTGGGATTTTTTTATAGTTAACGGGCTTTTTTTTCTATCTATCAGAAATAGACGGTCAGAAGTAATCACTAATAGTAATTGTTATCACATCTGTACACCGAAGAACCATCCACACATCTCTTACAGCAATGAGCTCGCCTGCAAACTAATGATGCAAACGTGGATGGTGCTGCAATATATAAAGGGCCCATGCACTGTCGTTTCACACGATGTTTGTCGTTGGAATGAGGAAAAGCAGTTGATTTATCATATTTTGATGAAAGTCAAATCGCTATGGCTAGGTGCACCGGTTTCAGAAACGACATGTATGGTAGGTTTCTCATGAGTAGCCATGGGGAATGCAATCATTTTTAAAATGTGCGACCCTCTGGTATATTCCTCTTTCACAATGTGGCCCTCGTATGTATGCATGCAAGTATGTATGCGCGCTTCTGGTCATTAATAGACAACCACAGTAAGAAAAACAAGCACCAAAAAATTACTTATTGAACGTATACAGAATAGTAGGAAAATCATTATCAAATGTGTAGGTGAATATGGAAGTTTAGTGGTCTGTGATACGATATCACTGGTGCCCCCTCTAGCAACCAAAATGGCTCTAGTCCGGTTAGGCATCGAATCGAATTGAGCTTGGATGATAGATATTGATAAGTCATTTCTACGCTACTTCAAGCCTATGCTTAATTTCATCAAAGTGGCTGGAAAGCAGGGGAGGCCCAATTTGTTAGCAACCCATAACTAGATGTTTTTAATGAGTGAGAGATCCAGGGAATGTGCTTCCAGCGGAACAGTCAAACACCCTGTGTCGAGGTAGGCCAGGACACGACAGGAAACTTTGGTCTTATATTATCTTGTTGAAATATGACATTTGCGAAGTCTCGAACATATATAAGACTTAAGCCACGTAGCTTAAGATCTAAGAAATGTAACACTGGCTGTCCGGATTACAAATGACGTAAACAAGAGGTGTTCGTGTCGTGAATCCAATGGTTGCTCATTGTATCACTCCAAATGCAGTACCATATTGCGATATCGAATGCAAGCAGGCCTAGTGGGCTGTCCTCGGTGCCTCCTGCAACAGATAAACTCATTACGATGCTGCGTGAGGAACGCAGACTCATTTGAAAATACAACGTGGCTCCTCTCTTGTATCTAGGTTTTTTCATTGAGCCCTCTCTGCGTGTTCTTATTTTGCAATATCAAGAGAAGCTGTACAAGGATCGTCGTGCAGCTAGTCCAAGCTACTTTACGCCACGTCGCACTGTCCGTATGGATGCTTGTCGTATTGCAAGCAAGCTTATTTCCTCATTCGTGGTCCGTGATAGCAATCGTTGAATTCCCCAACCCAAGCGAGAACCAAAATAATAAGATAAACCACGCTCTCGATAAACCCTAATCCTGCCGCTATCAATTTGTGCTGGTAACCATATCTTCACCTTATACAAGGCATAACATGATCTTTTGACAAACAACCAATATTCAAATGTGGTTACCAAATGAGAAACCCGTTGCGTAGCTTCCTTTTATACAGATTTTCTTCCTCCTTTTATCCATTATTATCTCCTTCTTGGTTCGATTGTGATAAATGCTTATCGTTTGCATACCTCAGTATCTTTTTCCTCTCACACAAATTTGACACTTGTATCATCTCTTCTTCATGATGTATTAATTTTAATGTCTAACAATATATATGCCGCCCAGCCAGTATGGTGGATATGTTCCTCGGCTTGTAACCGAGTGGGCTCGAATCCCGAATAAGGCATGGATGTATTTTCCGGGAAAAGAAGTCGGACTTTCGCCTGTAATGGATTCCCGTCTCGAATGGAAAGCAGCGCACCCCTTCTGTTTATTCTGGATCATCGTTTGTGTAATAAAAAGTCTATATTCTGTGTGATCGTACTGTATGTTTCTGTTCGTCTATCTCTCTCTCGCCTTTCATATGTACACCAGCGTGAAACATACGACAACAACAACAATATATATATCTAGGAAGAGGATAATATTCCAACAGCACAGCTGTCTTTGCACTAAATAAATCATTTAAATCTACAATTTTCAATGAAATACTTTTGAAAATTTAAAACCATTGGAGAGGTTGTCGGGAAACGAATCATGCCGGGGAAAATCATTATATTTCAGCTAAAAGTATCCAATATAATAATATGGGAAGTTTGTGAAATAAATAATCACAAAATCTTAAAGAAAAAATATCAAGGAAAACATATTTAAAGAGTGAAATGATGTAAAAGTTAATTTTCTTATCCTTTTTTTCAAATCACTTTCGAATTACACTGCATGCTGACTGGTATAAAATCTTAATTCAAAATACAATTGAATTATTTCTCTGTTTAAGATAGAAATCTTAATGAATTGTTCTAAAGGGTGTAAACAACCTGTATTCCATTTTCTTTGGTATTTATTTAAGTTTAAGAGCAAGTAATAAATGTGAAAATCCCGAGATATTCAATAATTACGCATTGATCCATAAACTATTTTTAATGAAACATTAAAAAAATTAAGAGCATAAAGATTAAATAATCTTAATTCATTAATAGCAAATTATTATAGTATATACCTATCAGTAAAATTCTGAAATAATGTCAGTTGTTGCAAGTATTTCATATGTTTAAGTTTATTTTAATAATCGATCGACAATGCAATATAACATTTTTAAAAAGTTCAAATTTAATTTCCTTTAATTTTTAATTTAAAAATACAAAGTATTGTAGAGGTAAAAAAAATGTACGGATTTTTTTTTTTCATTATAATCGATTGTCTGCACGAATAACGAAGCTTTCTGTGAGAAAAGTGAAAATGTTTCTGTTTCGGAAATAATTGGCAGAAAAACTCTCATTACACGATATGGTAACTGGGATGTCATTACCTATCAAACGTCTTTGAAGCCCGTCTTCTTTGTTTAAGATTAAAACTCAGACAATGTAATTCTACCATTCTGCAGATAAAAACGTGATAGGAAGTGTCCTCTTTGTCATCATAAAGTTTGTGTAGAGAACATCTGGACATTTTTCTTTTTACGTGTCATCCATGGGTTACATATTTTGAGAAACTGCTGAAGCAAATGATTCTCTCACCGCGGCTCATCCGTGCGTCCTCATGTCGTCGCAAAGCGAATCCAAACATCGGTTCAAGTGCAGAGGTTCTAACATGTTTTTACGCCACCACTTCCGTCCGGGGCGCTAATCGCCGGATGGACGCCCCTCGGGAGAATGGACGCCCCTAGCAACGCCACCGCTCAATATCGACTGGGGCGCTCCACGTGGCTTTGTTTGCAGAAGGAAGGCAGAAGGGGCGTGACGGGCCATTACTCCGACGACACGCGATGCTTTGCCTTCCTCAGCCCTTTCTTCTTTCCGACTTAATGACCGATGGAGTCCCTACAAAACCAGAGAGGAAATTCATTTGTTTACTGAAAATTATTGTACAATCAAATCACATGGTATTCTTCATAAGAGAATCAATACCGAAATGGGATGAAATACCTATCAGAGAAATTAATGGGATCGGGGTTTTAAAAGATCACTTCCGAATGTGACAAAAGATATAGAAGAAGAAGGGGGGTGACAGTTTCAATTATTGTGGGAATTCGAACACCAAACGCAGCTTATATAATCATTTATGTTTATAACTATTTAATTCAAAATGAAAAAAAAAAAAAACTTTTGCGTTAGTTATACATAATATTTTGTGATTATAAATACATTAGCATGATAAATAGATTATATACTATTTATCTACTAATAGTTTTTAACGTATTTGTAATGCGAACATCTGATAATGGCTTACATAATATATCAATCAACAACAACATTACAAATGTTGACAAGTGTCGAAAGGTTCGTGGTAAAGAAAAGCTGGAGCAATTCAAACTGTAAAAATTATACATCACAACAGAAAAAATTCTCTTATTTTGTTTTTCTATGTGTAAAACGGACTTTCCAGTACTTTATCTTAGTACTTCAATACAGTATAAGAAAAACTTTTAATCCGATAATTGAATGCCGGTTAATTTTTTGATCTTTTATTAAATTTTGTACGGCATCTAACGCATATAAAATTATTTCAACCTTATTAATTTACATATATGAGTTTTCAAATTAAAAAGCATCTAAATTTTTGCGATGTGAATAAATCCATCCATTGAAAGTTTTCTTTAGTTACTCCAATTCGCTATGCTCTGTATAAATACAATCTAATATATATTATATATTAATATATTCATATATGCATACATTTTAATATTTTCATTTTAATTAAAATAGCGCAAGTACTGTAATGTAAGAAGTTAAATAATTATCAATGCAATCCCGCCAACTTTCACATATCATGAAGGGATGTGTATTTGGTTTTCAGCTTTTAATTCATTCTTTTGTTGGCAGACATGATGAAGAACAAGTATCCGGATAGAATGAATCCCACTCCAGCGGCGAGGATCCCTTTTGCAAACTTAAGTAACCAAACGCTGTCGGCGGACACACCAGATGGATCCCGAACAGATTCACCCCTCGGTGCGTCCAGGAGAAATCTGTCCAGTAGAGGCATGGGCATGGGCACGCCTACACAGCAGGCAAGGTATGTGGAGCCTCCAGCTCTTCCACAAGCCAGGACACCCCTCAACAACCCCCAACAGGAGAGATACATGAGCCCAACGCCGGTAGTGCAAACGCAGTTCCCTAGCCAGCAAAGCGTCGTCACAATGAACCAAACTCCCTACCAGAATCAGAACGCTGTACATCAAGACTCTCGCTACATGCCTCAGCAAACTTCCTACAGCCCGCAGCAGCAACAGCAGACAAGTACCCAGCAGCCTTACGCCAATCAGAATCAGGGTTATGGTGCTTACCCTTCGCTTCAACAACCCCAGTATCCGGGGCAGAAGATGAATGCCAATTATTTGGGACCTCAACAGGACCCTCCCGTTGTGCCTAACCGACAAGGGTCGTTCAGAAGACGCCCCAGTGCCCGCGATCCTCAAGGGGGTTACTCCATGCAGCAGGCTATGGGTGATCACTTTGATCACTATCGGCAAGAACCTCGCGTGAGGACAGTGATCAAACACGGGAGGCGGATACCCTCCCCACCCCGCAGTGGCATGATGGCACCCATGGGTGGTGGCATGTATGGACAGGGGCAACAGTACCACCCTGCACCCAGAACTAGCTACGGTCCAGATGCCACCCCGGACTCGGGCGTTTCCGAGAGCATGGACGAACTGTCACCCTCCCGTTTTGGTCGCAAATCTCATCTACCGCCTATGATCTACGGGGACAGCCACGCGTCCAGCCTCCTCAGCTTCGCTCCAAGTGAAGAGGATCGGCGAAGCATGAGCCCCACCATCAGCAGCATGGGAATAGACAGTGAGATCGGATCCGAGGCATCCACGGGCAGCGGGGCGTTCCCTCGGACTGCCTCTCTTTATGTCAACCCTCCGAGCAGGAGAAAACAAGAGGCGGTTGGAGGCGGAGGTGGGGCGGACCTGCTCAAGCGAAAGAAGAGCATGCCCCATGGACCCAAGGAGATGTCAGGGACGCCCCAGAAAGTAATTCCCCGTGAGGAGGTAGCCTACCTGAGTTCCCAAAGGAGGGAGGAGCTGAGGCGGATGCAGTACGAGTCGGAGAGGCTCAGGTCCAATCCGCTGCTCTATCTTGTTCGACCAGATTTGAAGGTAAGTTTCTAATTCCGATCTACTTTTTATGTTGAACAATTTTAAAAAAATGTTGGCTTCAAATAATAGTGTACACATTGAGTTTCTCGTTATGGGTAGTGATTACATAATATAATTGCCAGGTGCAAATATCAAAGATTTTATGTTATATTTTAACATAATATTGCAGAGTTAAATGTATGAAAATAAATTTCCGA
Source organism: Trichonephila clavata (assembly GCA_019973975.1). Taxonomy (NCBI): domain Eukaryota; kingdom Metazoa; phylum Arthropoda; class Arachnida; order Araneae; family Nephilidae; genus Trichonephila; species Trichonephila clavata. The sequence continues at coordinate 183,559 of BMAO01003848.1, read as the reverse complement.
TATTTCTATATAGAAGTGTTCTAGAACAGTGTAGTAACATCAGTGTTTCATTACAAATAATGCCCTTTAATGTGTAAAATGTGCAGAAATAAAAGCTGCATTATGTTAACATTAGTGCATTGAACCTTGTTGGACACAATATTATAGAAAGTGTTTATGTTTATAAATAGTTTCATAAAATCAAAATGTTTTTGGGCTTAAGGATGAGTGATCATTCCTATGCAATCAATAACAATATTCATCAGTAATGACATCATACGAGTTTCTTCGAATCTCTACTACCTATTCTTGCTCATCCTAAGTGTCTACTAACAACAGTTGGTACGCCTCGTTATTTCAAACCTCGGTCGAATGACGAGGTTGAGACAGCAGATTTAACACCGTATAACACACACCACCGTGAAATTTTTGAACCCGACAGAGTCGATGTTTATCAGCCCTTCTGCAATACACGCCAATAGTGGAAACGGATATGAATACGCTTCTGGACTAAAATCCTGCTTCCCACTATTTTTATTCGAGATTATCCATCTACCGCGGCTACGGAAATGCCAGGTTCTTCAAATAGGCTCATTTACACTAAGAGAGTAAGCAGCGAGCGGCGAAGATGTAACCAATCAGAGGTCTTAGCTCCCTCGAGCAATGACTGGCTGACTATTCGCCACTTGCTCCTTACTGCCTTGGTGAAAATCAATCTTACAAGTAAATCATTCCAGAAAAATTATAGCTCTTGACAAATATTTTTATGATATTGTACCTCATACATGTTCCTTGCGTCACTCTAAATTATAAACATGAATCACAACAGGTTTAACAAGCAAATTTTCGTCAGCTTAGGAAAAATCAATTACTTTCACTTTGAAATACAGGGGAATATAAGGAGCTTCGAAACGAAAATTAATAGCATCGAAAGAGGAAACCAAATATTATCCGTATAAGTATGGAGATTATTGTGTTGTAACCACACACACACAATGCTCCTAAAGAATGTTATTGCCGAGGATGAAGCAAATCGAGGAAGATTAAATCTACCTAATTATAGTTGAGTTTAGGACGTCATTCGGTTTTCTATTTGGGCATCTTTTTCAAATGGAAATTTTCACTCTTTTCCCTTACTTTGAACCTGTCAACTCCTTTGAATATTTTTAATTTGAAATACAATCTCACATTCCTCCCCCCCCCCCCTCCCCTTTATAACTGTAACATATCTCATTTTTTGCTCGAGATCACAGAGATGGATGTTATAGTGCAAATTTCGTTCAACTTCTATGAAACACTAGAAATAAAGGATTAAAAATTGATAAATCAAGTATTTTAAAAACTTGAAATGAGGAGTACCTTGCTCCGTAAAACTGCGAGTCAGTTTCATTTTCAACCAGTATCTTAATCAAATTTTGCAACAATCTAAAGAATTAGGTTCAAGACCCTTGCTCCGCATTGTTATGGACCTCATGGTTGTGTGACTTTTATTATGTTCATTCTATGGATTTGTTCAAAAACCCTGTATAAAAAAGCAATAATCGAATAGCATCGTGAGTAAAAGGAACGGTTCGTATATTTCTTTCCTCACTTAGCATAAATATGTGCATACAGTTCAATTACTTAAAGAATTCTTCTTACACTCACCCTCCATAGCTTAATCTATATATATAAAGGAGAAAAGCGACTCACTCACTGACTGATCACGAAATCTCTGGAACTATTCAACCTACAGACTTGAAATTTGGTAGACATGTTTCTTTGATAGAGTAGACATCAGCTAAGAAAGGTTTTTCCGAAATTCGAAACGCAAGGGGCGCTACGGGGAGTTAAGGGCTTTAATAATAATTGTTTCCATGTTTAAACTACTTGATGTACAATCTTGAAATTGGGTAAGCGGATTCCTTTCAGAGAGTAGAGATCCGCTACAAAATGAGTTTGCTGAAAATCGACCCCCAAGTGGCGTTGCAGGGGCTTAGGGGGCGTTATAGATAATTATTTCCATTTTTAAACTATTTGACGCACTGTCTTTAAATTTGATATATAGATTCCTTTCGTAGAATAATGATCAGTTACAAAACGGGTTTTGTGAAAACAGACTTCTAAGTGGCGTTGCGGGGGATTAAGGGGCGTAATAGATAAATATATCCGTTTTTAAACTACTTCACCTACCTGCTTGAAAATTGGTAGGTAAGTTTCTTTCCTGGAGTAAATATCCGCTACAAAATGCGTTTTGGGAAAATTGACCCCAGGGGTGTTGCGGGGGCAGGGGGTTTAAGGGGCGTTATGAATTCCTATTTTTAAGTTATTAGACGTACAGTCTTGAAACTTAGTAAGCAGATTCCTCTCATAGGGTAGAGATACGCTAAAAATGGGTTTCGTGAAAATTGCCGCCAAGTGGCGTTGAGGGGACTTAAGGGGCGTTATAGATAATTATTTCCATTTTTAAACTATTAGACGCACAGTCTTTATATTTGATAAAGAGATTTCTTTCATAGAGTAGAGATCATCTATAAGAAGGTTTTGTGAAAACAGACCACTAAGTGGCGTTGCAGGGGATTTAGTGGCGTAAGAGATAAATATTTTCGTTTTTAAACTATTTGACCTACCTGCTTGAAAATTGGAAGGAATGTTTCTTTCATGGAATAAATATCCGCTACAAAACGGGTTTGGAGAAAATTGATCCCCAAGGGGTGTTGCGGGGGGTTAAGGGCAGATATAAATAATTATTCCTTTTTTTAAACTATTAGACTCACAGTCTTGAAATTTGGTTAGCAGATTCCTCTCATAGGATAGAAATACACTGCAAAATGTGTTTTGTGAAAATCGACCCCTAGGTGGTGTTGCGGGGGTTCAAGGGGCGTTATTGATAATTTTTTTGCATTTATAATTAATTGGACGCACAGTCTTCAAATTTTGCTAAGCAGATCCCTTTCATAGAGTGCAATTCCCCTACAAAATGGGTTTTCTGAAAACAGACCCAGAAGTGGCGTTGCGGGGGCTCAAGTGGCGTTATAGACAATTATCACCATTTTTAAACTGTTCGACGTACAGTCTTGATATTTGATAAGCATATTCCTTTCGTAAAGTAGAGAACCGCTATAAAATGGGTTTCGCGAATATCAACTACCAAGTTTAATTTCGGGAGATTAAGAGGCGTAATCGATAAATATTTCCATTTTTAAACTACTTGATCATCCTGCTTGAAAATTGGTAGGCATGTTCCTTTCATGAAATAAAGTTCCTCTAACAAAGAGTAAAATGAAAATTGACCCCCAAAGATGTTTGCGAGGGGTCAAGAGGAGTTACAGAAAAAAATTCCTGTTTTTAATTGTTAGACCCATATACTTGAAATGTGTTAAGCATGTTTCTTTTGTTGAATAGGGATCCACTTAGAATAAATTTTAAGCAAATCAAGTTCTGGTGGGTTGCAGGGGGTTACTGGGACGTATTGACAAAAAAAATTACTTTTTTCGAGCTACAAGGACTATAATAATGAAATTTGGTTTGCATTTTTCTTTTGTTGAATTGAAATCCGCTAAGAGCGGTAATTTTGGAAAACGGCTCTCAACGGGATTACAGGGATATTTATAGTAAAGTTTTTGCTTTTTTCTGTTAGATTTAGACTTGAAATTTGGCTTGCATGTTCAATTTACGGAGTAGAGATCCACCGAAAATTGGTTTTGCGGGAATCCACTTGGTTTTTGGGTTACGAAAGAGCAAACATCATTCTATGCTTCAATTTTAGAGATTTTTAGAAAATACAAATTAGATGAGTTCTGCCCTTTTTTTTTTATCAACAGGTGACAGTTACAGGTATAAGTATATTTTTCAATTCAATCGAATTCTTAATGCTAGGACTTAGATATCAATAATTTATACATATATATAAGCAGTAAAAATTTATAAAACATCATGAAATACCCAGCGAAGCGGGCGGGTAACAGCTAGTCATTTTATAAATTTCTGCCGAGAGCGAACTGCCACCCAAACTTTCATATCGCTTTTTTTTTTCAAAACTATGATCATGTGGTGTCTATCATCGTTTTAAATGCTTTCCCTGGAAGTGTACACTTGGGTTTCTTTCGTCCAACCCTTTGAAAGTGACGTGACTAATGACGAAAGATCGATCATCGGGACGCGCGCTCTGTCTGTCGGCGGCGGGACCCTAATTTTAGAGTCCGTCCGGAAACGACGTGAGGGAAGAGGCGCGACGTCAAGGCTCGGCAATGCGATCCCTTCGCCAAATTAGTCCATCGCAGCGGCGGAGAACGCGAAATAGCTCGCGCCGAAGGAACGTTGTCTCTTCTGCTGAGTTCACACCCTCTTCTCATCGGTCTGGTGATACGCGGAGATCAGGCCCACTCTGCTCCCGATCAAGAGGAGCTTGAAACCATATGGAAGACCCCTTCAGAATGCCTCCATATATTTATTTCGTAATGTTTTTTTTTTCGCTTTATTGATAAACACTTGGTAAAAATCGTACCGTCACAATGGGGAAACTTAAAAGAAAAGCTGCTTTTGTGAATCTATTTTTACGCTATTTTCTCATCGTTTTTCAATTTGTAGTGAAAAGAGATTAAACTTTGAAAAATGTTAAAATCATTCCTATTTTTTTTTTTTTTTTTCCTTTTGTGCTCAACATTAATCTGAGAATTTATTTTTCAAACGCTTACGAAAAGATATCTGAGTTAATTAGCAAAAGTATGAAATTACAATTGGAACTAAAGAATAGTCGCTTGTCGTTGCTATTTGAATCTCAACAAAAAATATCTTAAAATAAAAAGTATTCACACATAATAAGTGTTTTTAATATGCAATGGCGCAAAAAATAAATAACATTGTGGTAAAATAACTCTCTGATATTTTTCATCTGCCTTCAATGGTTTGAGTTCAATATTAAATAAAAGTTTTTAAACATTACTTGTATCAAAGGATAAAATAACAAACGACATCACTTGTCAATCAAAATTTCATAAGAGTTATCATGCTCCCCCCCCCCCTTCCCTTCTTCTTCACCAAACTAAGTGAATACTTTTCCGCCCGAACAGTTTGCGAGTCAACTGACCGTAATGAATCTTGAAAACGATGCAGAGTGGAATATGTTTTATGTTTAAGATGTGTGTGATGTGTTAATTTTTGTTTCATCGACGCTTTGTTACAATTGTTGGCATGTGTGAAATGTGTCTACATTCCAATGGAAATGGATTTCTCCCAATTTTATGAGCGATGACACGTGCGGGATTTTATTGTAGTCGCAGTAGTCAAATGGTATGCTCACGAACTCTTGGCCAAAGTTGTCGAGTCGCAGGTTCGAATCCTAATGCCACCGAAGACATGCGGTATAAAGGGGCTGATGTACGTTAAATCTATCGAGGCTCAACATCCTCGCATTGGCGTGGGGTGGAAATTTTGGAGTGTGGGATGCAAGCTCAGGTGTTGACCTTGTCACTTGACCGAGGTCCGCCTCAAATATATATAGCCCTATGATATTAATAAAAAGCAAATAAAATCGGGATTGTATGAACTTTAATTATTTCCTTTTGTTTGTGGTTTTGATAGCACAGTGTGCAATCACACACACACACACAGGAAGGGAATGAATGATACAACGCGTATCGCGAACTGTCTATCACTAGATCATAGCGTTTCGTTGAGTGTTGCTTCCAATTGAGTAATATAGATGTAGTTTTGGCATTTTCTGAAAAAGATTCTATAAATTTGAAAATTCAAAGGAAACATTTAGGTGTGTGTTTTTAATCAAATTGGGGAGGATTTTTCCAAACTCCCCCACAAAAACGTGTTTCAAAGTAGTATATTGTGTTTTCACTGATTTTAACTTAATATTTTGTAAACTTAAAGTACTTTATTTCTATTATCTTTATATGTTTCTTTAAATTTAATTTTCATTTTTTTACGTTAATGTATTTTTAATTATCACAAGGGACAAGTGTTAAGGTATCCGAACACGTTCGGAGTATTTTTTTTTTAAAAAATAGCATACTAAAATATAAAAATTCTCTTTTAGAAATCAATGTCAATAAATGCTAATATTTTACAAACAATATTTAAAAAAAATATCTAAATTTGACAAAAATCACAATAATAATTGATGTTTTAGCAATATTTTTGAAAAACTTCAAAGCAATTAGAGAAAAAATAATAAAAGTATATCAGTAAATGTATAAATAAAACAAAGTAGATGCATATCTAGAGAATGTACTAAAAATTTTTTGTTCTGTTAAAATGTTTAAAAATTAGAGCCGATCGAGTAAATATTATAAGAAATGTGACATTTTTTATATATATGAGACCATTGGTTAAATAACAGTCCAGAACTCAAAAAAATATTCATACAATAAGAAATGTTTTAGTACATTCACCGGAAAATAATATATATATCAGGTTCTAAATTTTAAAAATAATACATTTATAACATTTTGAATGACAGACTCTCTATGATAGATTTTAAACAATTTAAAAATGCCCACTTCTGATAAATTCAAGACCCACTTCCGGTTTTTGTAATTTTATAAAATTGATTGTTACTCGACCTCTAGGTAATGTAGAAATGAAAAAAGTATATTTTGTAAGACCTAAAAATAACTCTATTCAATGAATTTTTTTTTAAAAAATATAAATCTTTTTTAAAACAAAAACTGACTTTCTTGTAGAAAATAGTTTTATTTCTTTATTTATAAAGATAATTGTTTTAAAAAATAATTTCAGAGAGAAAATAGCAAAGAAACCTGAGTGCATTTTGATTCATACTAAATAAGTGCTCTGAAGAGACAAAAATCATGGAATCGTAATGTGCATACACATAAGAATTCGCATTAGAATTGTATCATTGAGTTGAAGTTTTTCAGGGCTTTTGTATTTGTGTATTGAAGCGATTCATGCAAAAGTCATATGAATATGGTTGAATAAAAAATACATTTATCCCGTGGTCCAGTTTGAGATAGACATATGGAGCATTCCATTTCTAAAATTACAGGGAAATTTAATACTTCTCGATCCACAGAGTCAAGGCTATATAATTTGAGGCATTACCTGTCGCCATGGACAACACTGTAGTCGACTACGTCTACTTAATTATTGATACTAGAGGCATCTATGTAGAATGGTCATTGTTACTGATTAAACAACACTGTGTCAAATATCAGCAATAATTGCAACAGACGTATCCACGTGGACAGTGCAATGAGATTTGGTCTTTATGGAGTAGGATGGAAAACCGGTTCGAATGTGTGCCTTTATTTTTAACAATACACAACGTTTTTGTTGGGATTGCGAATATTTTTATTGGACCCTAGATGACTAAAAAATGTTATTTAAGTCTCGATTCCAATTGGTGAGAAAACAAACCTGACAAAACCCAGGACCCGAGTTATCAACTGTGTAAGCGAGTAGTTGCTCCATGTAATAAAATGGGCTGTTTTTATTGGGCCTGCACTGGCCAAACTGAACCAATTGACCAACTTCATTGACTAGAATGTTTACGTTCAGCTGGATACCATGTACAGCTATTCGTGCATTTCATGTACCCAAACAACGATGGAATTTTTCGTGGTGGCCCTACCGTCATGTCACTTGGCCAAAATCATTCGCAATTGACTTATGAAACATTCTGGACATTTGACCTCCTAGATCCCGAGACATGAATCCCATCGAACATATATGAGATATGAATGAAAGATTAATACTTACGCAAAATCCTGCAACATTTTAGCTATTGCAAACGACTAGAGGCAATTTTGATGGAACCAACCATATGTCGAGATAATGCGCAACATAGGAGGAAGTATATATTCTTTGACTTTTTGCACTTCACTGTACACATATGCTAATTGAAATGGATTAATTCAGTACATTGAAATCAATTTGAACATTAATTTTGTTTAATACTCTGTCGTTTTGAAACAAAAATGATAATATGAATTTGCTTAAAATGAGTTTTAAAATATATTTCGGTCAATGTCACTTTTAGTTATATTTCTTTGTCAAGTTCACAAAGTTCAAAAAATAACGTCTTCCGATTCATACTGATTGAATTTAAAAAATTCTTAAAAATACGGCACCTTTTTTTTTTTTTTTAGTATCTGAGAATTTGTACGTAACATTTGAAAAACAATTCGCGTTGTAAATGACAAACGTTTTGTTACTTTCAGTGTTTGTTCTGTGGGAAATACCAGAAAGAAATATGTTGCTCTACAATGAGTCATTTGAAAGCGCTTGTTAGTTGGAATCATTCCAGAATTCTCTAAACGAAACGGCCATCTCATTTTTTTTTTTTTTTATTTAAAATGTTTGTGAGAAAGGTAGTTTAACTGAATATAGTACATTTTGATTATGTGTAATTATTTGCAATCAATTGTGCAATAATCTTCTGTGAAATAGATATGAAGGGAAAAAACATTTAGATCGTTCATTTATTTGTGGTATTAGAAAAATAACATATCATTCTCTCTCTCTCCCATTTAGTGCTTGCGGAAATTAGATCAATCTTAATTTTTAATCTTAAACATATACAAAAAAAAAACTCTTGCACCTAAAAGTTATTACAGTATAAGTTAAAAATTTTGTTAAAACTAAACATTCTAAGAAGAAAATCAATTAATTCTTAATAACTAAAGATTTTACATTTCTGAATATTTCTCTCTGTGAATTATAAAATTTGTTAAATAGCATTTTGAATGAATATGAGACAATAGAAAACACAAAACCATATTTTCTAAATCCCAGATTATTAACTTTTGAAACCATGTGCTAAAACATTTTCTTTATTATTAAATTCAAAATGGCTTGCATTTACACCACTCTAGGATATATGCTATTTTTAATAATGCTTTCTCAAAATTTTTGAAATGTTTTGATAATGAAGCATAACCGAAAAATAATTTTTTTAATAAGGATCCTCTATTATCATTTTATTTATACATTTGAAGTAAAGTTCACTTAAGCTATTCGATAAATTTCATTTAAAACAGTTTTTCTTAATGTCCTAGTTAGTTTTATGAACTTTTAAGCATCTAATTTTAAATTAAGTTCCTTTTTTTATAACAAAAATCTGTATGATGTTCAATCTGTCAAAGAGTAATACCGTCATGTAATTACGCCATCTTAATGGCCATAGGTAAAAAAAAAAAAAGAATGATCAATTTTCTTGAAGTCTGACGCAGCATATACGGGTTTCACTTTTAAAAACTTTGTTTTAAAAATTTGTTTTGCCTCCAAGTTTTTAAGGCCTGTATTTAGTTTGAAAAAAAAGTTTTTTAATGAGGCTTTGTTTTAAACAGCATGTAGAAGATATTAAATTGTTTTTCAAAACCAAAAAAAATATTGATAATTTTCATTAAATGCCATAAAAATCAAAAATTTTGCAGCCTTCTACTATAAAGTTTGGATCTGATTCGCGATGCTTCCTTAACAAACACAGTTACGCTTTTCTTTTACAAAACTATACTTTTTTTTTTATTAGTGGGAATAAACTTCTAATACATTTCCTCATATTATAATATTTCATCAAATCTTGTTCAACTAATGAAAAATTACAAACGACTTCTTAATGCAATGTGCCATCTGAAAAGATATTTGTTCGGCCCTCATGTATGAAAAAACTTCGGGGAAAAGAGAAGTTATTGGAATGAATTCTATTTTCAACAAACTCTACTTTAAACAATGTAACTTCTTATTTTGAAAGAAAATCGATGGTATTCGTAATGAAAAGTATTGACACTGCTACAATCCTCGCAAATGCAAATGGCCTGCGAAACTTACATTGGGTTGTGTTCTTCACTCCTTCCTTTTATAGAAAATTCTTGATGTGTAAGAGCTTTTTCAGTCCTCATCTCTACCTAAAGCATGTTGAATTCTGAGATTTCCGTGGTATTTAAATGATGAGCACCTTCCTTAAAAGAGCACGAATATCCTGGAATTATTCGACAGAAGTGGCCAACTTCCATTAGCACTTGGAAATGTTTCGCGTCAAAGAATTAAGTCGATTTCAATTGCATTTGAAAACATAAGAATGTGTGGAGTATGGTTTAATCTCAAACAGTTAATATATATAGTTGAGGCACCGCGGTAATTCTTCATGATTTGATATCTCCTTCCAGCATAGAATGGCACGTGCAATATTGTGGATCGATTTCTAATATTTATTAAGTTCTGAGTGAAGTCAAAGAACTAGGACAGTGCGTCTATGAGAGCTCCCTTACACCGAGAAAAGAGTCAACCTGCTATGTTAAGGTATCCGACTACTTGCGACAACTTTTTTTCTAAAAAATGGAGATATGGGGATTTCTTTTGTGATTTTTAGATTTATATACTATATTTTAAGAAAAATATGCTAAAATTTAGAAAAGAAAAGAAATTATTATTACTAAAATTGGAAATAGTGGTAAAAATTTACAAAAAATAATATAAACAGGGCCCGTTCTGTACAAAAAGTTTATGAACAAATTTTCAATTCTGATGTGTTGCTATGTTATTCATTTTTCAAATGACCTTCAGGATAACAGATATTTTCATTTTTACAAAAACTACACAGCACTTTATCTTAGCTATTATATGAGTGAGTAAATATTAATGTCGCACTGTTCAGCTACGCGAGTGCTTTTGGCGACGGACCGCGTAATTTTGAACCATTGTCAAGTGACGCGGACGACACCTGAGCTGGCACCCCCTCTCCTAACTACCACACCACACCAACGGGAGGACGTTTGAGCTCTCCACAAATTTAACGGGCATCGCTTCCCTACACGTCTGGTTTTCAGTGGTACTGGGCTCGAAATGACACGCTAGCCATGATCCGATGCCTTGACCACTTGGCTACCACGGCCACAGCTATTATATGAAATTGCTTACAAAAACAGTGATTATATTCACATAAGGGACTGTAAATTTTGTAATAAAATAGTGATTGATAAATCTGATGGTTAAAACGCTTTTACTATTATACAGGACATACACAAAAAATTTGAGTTAATTATTTTCAAAACTTTTTGAGCAATCGCTGTGTCCGTTTGAGCATTTTCAAAAAAACACACGCACACACACACACATTTCGAGTAAAACGCATTTTAAAGTATGGCATCTTGCTTAAAGTTGTGGCATCTGCTTTTACTAAAACACTTGTAGTTTTTGTTCTAGTGAACGGAAAATAATATAAATTTTGTATTTCTATAAAGCTAATAAGATGGCCTATAAAATAAAATTATAAAAAATTGTCAATTTTTGGCAAAATTAACAATTTTAGGGTAATTGGAAGCCTTAATCTTCTTTATTCTTTAACAAATTAAGCATCGTCTTTAGCGAAACACTTTTCCTTTCAATCTTAGAGGAGCATTCTTTTTGATTGAGTGCTGTAATCTTTCTTATTCAATTGCAAATTCGACACTGAATAGTGTTAGTCAAAAATAAAGGGTTGTGGGTATATATATATATATATTGATATAAACTATACATTGATTCTATTAAATTTGTTTTTATCCTCAGGGTCAAATAAAGATACTACTAGGCCGTTTGTACATAACTATAAAAGATATGTTTACTGCAGACAAAAAAAACCAATTAATTATCTCCAAAAAATTCTATTATTTGCTTATATTTCCCACTTCAGTAGTATTCTAAATTCGATAGAATCTTTTCAATGGGTTTGGAAAAAGGAATATAAATCATTCAATGAGCTCCATAAACAAGCGAATCCGCTCTAATGGCACACGAAACGTAAACTGTAAAAAATATGTGAATCCAGTTGCTATTTTATGGCAACAATGCTCGTTTTAGCGGGGGAACTTATATACATATTTCCAATGCAGCGGGCGAGAATGAATCCCATTCTTTCGTCTGGATATACAAAACAAAGGTGACGCATATAAAAATCAATCAAGTAACTCTGATACAGAATTACAAAACAAAAAGAAAGAATTGGCTTGGGAGTTGTAGCTTCTACACGTTCACTGAGAATGAGATAACAGTCTGTTAACGGACATTAAAATTTACGTTTGAGAATGCGGGGGGTGTCATTATACCTGAACCTACTAAAGTGATCTTATATGCGTATCCAACTCTCTGCGATGTTAATCTTCAATGATATTATTTTATCAGTAATACGTGAAATGGTGGAAACCGCTCTGCCTGAACAGTCTGAAGGCTTAAAAAGCTACAAACGGAAATCACATATTTGATAGTAAAATTGTTTTTCTAAGTTATTAATTAAATTTTTATCATATCTTTTGCGGACTTTATCAAGTAATGAATTAACGACTTTTGAAAAGGATAGCCAAGTGCAGTGACCTGGTGTGAAATAAACAGTACCGTATATTTAATAAGAATTAAAATTTTGCACAAATTGGTATAAAAAGAGACATCATAAGGCAGTTCAGCAGAAAAGAACAATCGTAAATTTTAGACTGGATCTGCACAGAAAACTGTTTGCGACTAAGGATCGTTGTCACGAACCGTCAGCTGCAGTGTTTAGCCTCGAGAGAAGACATTCCTCGGCGCTGCTCCTTTCTCTGTTTATTTATACGCTCTTCTAAATAAAAACAAAGCGCTATTTCAGGTGAACATCTCGTTGCCTCACCCTTTTATTTTAGAAGGAACAGAAATAAGAGCACCAGAAGCTGTTTTTCTTTCTTCGTTCTCTATCTTTAACCAGGAAGACGAAATAAAGCTTAAGAAAGAGGACGGCATTGATTAAAAGAAATTTCCTTTCAGTTTTATTAAGGGAGGTTTAAATATGCAACGTTTCAAGGATAGTAACACCCATAACACACAATATTCTGTGACATTTCTCCTTGTGTATAAAAAATTTTCTAGATAAAATCTCTCCGAGAACATTGAAAAGCAAACTTTAATCAGAAATTAAATACGTATATATGTTACCGTTAAAGTGTGAAATCCGTTATTTCATAGAATTACTAGGTATTCCATGAAATAACTAGACAAGTCAGTTAAAGTATATAAAGTTATTGAATGTTTCGATTTAATTAGGTATTCTATAAAATAATTGATCGTTGAAGTATGAAATACGACACTCGAAAGTTCTTTGAACCGGTTCTAGCTGCTTTGGGAAGGATTTTTCCGATCAGAAACTAGAGATGGCTGAATAAAACAATTATACTCTAGATATCAGTTCAGTATATGTAAGCAAGAATTAATTTACATTGAAGAAATTGCAAATATTGACACAACGCTTCGAACTGTTGCAACAGCTCAAAGTTGCGGTACTAGACAGGGATTTAAAAAGAGCGCAAGTAAAAAAAAAAAATGTGTAATGGTAAAAAGTGAGCTTGTTTCAAAAATAATAAGCAGTCCAATTCAAAGTGTTATCACAGCAATCCTTGCTCTAATAAATAATGAAAAGTAAAATAAAGGTACCTCATGAAATCTAAATATTCTCTTACATTTTTCTTTTAAAAACTTTAAATAATGTTTTTATGAAGCAACAGTTTTTCTTCCTTAGATGTATTCTTGTTGATAATATTTAAATATAATCTAATTTTGCAATGTATTCTTTTTTCCCTTTTTTGTTTAACTAATATTAGCAATATGAGCAATAATATAAATTATATCATCTGCGTTCCCTTATTATTTATCCGCTGAAGAGATAAAATGTATTTTTCGGGAGATTTTAGCTATGTATGATGAATTAATTTATAAAATATCTTTGAAACTATTTTTCACGTTAAGGGCCCTTAGTTATTTCATAGAACAACTCGGTAAAGTATTAAATTTTTCATCTATTATGTACTTTATCTAACTTGTCTAGTTATTTCATGAAATACCCAGTTATTCTATGAAATAACTGAATTATACACTTTAATGGTAACACATATTCTTTAATGTGCCATTTATTGCATCATTTTATTTCTGAACAAGGTGCTGAAAATTCCCTAAGTATAGGAAAATTATGCAAACTATGTGATAACTGCGAGGCTCCATTCACCCTTCACTATATTTACGCCACATATATACATGCTGAAGCATGGAGGTAGAGGAGTCCTTGTTCCACATAAATTCGTGGGATTAAATTCCTCATTTTTTCATTACAAACTATTATATGACCATCAGAACCAAAAATGTTGAATTTTACGTCATCCCAATCAATTTTCTGTCAATTTTGAATTTTCTGAAACTTAATTCCAAGAATCTAGTTGGATCAAGGAACTATAGAGGAGGAAGTGTTCTTGAGTGGGGGTGTTAATCGGCCTCAAAATTAGGTAATTTGGTATTTTTTGATGGTGTTGTGAATCATGAGCTCTATTTAAATATTTTAAAGAGAAATTTTAAACTATCTGCCCAAAATTAGGATATTGGAGACAGCTTCATTGTTTAACAGAACAATGACACCAAGCGCACTGCTCTCAATGTACGCCGCTGATGTCTCTATAACTGTCCCAAAATTCTAAAAACAAATCCCCAGTCAATTTATTTAGCCCAGTAGAGCATATTTGTTGAGAATTTGATTTTTAAAAAAAGGAAACATGACATATAAACACATAATGGGAAGTAAAAACAATAATCACAGAAACATGGAAGATAATCGATGCAGAAATTACAAAAAACTGATTAAATCTGTACCAAGACGTTTAAAAGTCGTTGTGCACACTAAAACATATCCTACTAAATATAAATTAAGAAAGAAATACAATATTTAAAGCTATGTTGGATTTTTGTTAAGTGTGCGAAGACTTTTGTGGCGTAATCTTTCAGCAGCTTTTCGATTGTTAATTTTTAAAAATAACAGTTATACTATTTTAAAAAAAGAAACTGTGTGCGTCGGCTCCGACGCATGACTGAAGTTTACTCCTTAAGTACAGTTGTCTTTGTTTATATAGTAGGCAAACAGGGTAAATAAACGCATCGCATAATACTGAAACCATGCATGTATTTTCTTTATTCTATTCACATTTTTCATATTGATTCGGTAAAATAATATACATAGATAAAATTATATACGTCAATTATGTTACTCATAGTACATGAGTACATTGTTAAGAAGGTTGGTTTACTTCACTATTAATATTACTTTGAGTATTAATTACATTAATACTCTCACCATTAGTAATCACTATGACAAGAGGCTTGTACCAACTAAAGTATAAAACGTGAACGTCGTAGATACGTGATTAAATATATAGACTAGCTGAACCGGACACGCGTTGCTGTGGCTTTGTTTTAATGTGTTAGTTCAATATTATCCTAAGCTATTCAATGCAGTCAAATTAATCTTCGTTTATAATTTGGGTGGGTTGAAATAAAGCATAAACAACAAATAATTTTAATTTTGCATTTCATTCATCTCCTATTTGAGTGTAGTATAATGCATGAATTGCTAACGAAGTCGTTAAGTAACAACATACGAAGATTTAATTTTATAAATGTGGTGAATAACGTTGATTCTTTGCAATTTTTAAAATTATTTTTATCATTTTAAAGTATAACAAATAATAATTTTATACAACTAATCACTAATCGGTGCACAATATTTTTCGGTAACCAGTATTTTGCTAACTCAAATAGACTCAACGGTTTTCTCACACGTGAGCATGTAGCATCTAGTTGCCCATTCGAGAAACATGGATTTTCTATGTCCAAGTATCAAATGAATATTGTTCGGATTTCAGATTCTTTTATGGTCATCGAGAAAGCCAGACGAATCGGAGATTGAAGCCTTTTGAATGGTATTAGTGATTCTGACGGTATCATTGGAATACGTGCCAAAAGATTCCGTAGTAGCAGAACCGAATTTTCGTTTAAACTTTATAGTCAAAATGTTTGTTTCAAGAAGTTCTCGGTATAATTGTTTTGATGATCAAACGTGCATCGTCGCATTATCTAGGTGAATTTAGGTTACGTAGATAATAACCAGGGAACCAACCGAAGATTATGTGGTGACATTCCTGATACATCTAGAGAATTCAAAAACTCGGTTGGCAAATTTACGGTTTTGTTTTCATCAACAATAGTGTCGATTGGTTGAAAAGGCGTTGGATCAACTGGCAACAACCTTATGTCTAGAAACTTATTTCATCACAATATCAACATTTTTTCTGATTAAGTAACGGGATTACAGAGGCAATAATTATCTAGATAATTATACAGTATATCCGGAAACACATTCTCAATCAGTTCCTTTTTGCCTAAAGAACATTACAGAAATCGTCTGGTTATTTCATGCATTGTGTATTGGGATGAAGTTCTACTTCACCGTTCCCAATATTCAGTAGTTGGTTAGGAAATATTTGCTCAGATTGATCATCTTGCAAATGTACTCCCGTGTTTATGGTCAGTTGAAGTGTTTCCACGTTTCGCCATAAAAACGATTGTTTTAAACAGGCGTTGATCTCGTGAGCAAAAGTAGATTGTGTAATGGCTGTTAATGTCTGGCAGAAATCACCAGACAGTAATACAACACCAACACCGAATATTCTATCGTTGCCATTTAAATCTTGCAAAGCTCTATGAAATGCTTTGAGTGAATGTTTATGTCATGGTACATCTATCCCTGATCACGACTGAATTCATTTGCAATACTGTAGCCAATTCACTCTTTTTTTCAATGGTACACATTGCATCTTGTATTTTATGAATGCCCAATGGTAGCTGATGTGGAATGTGCAGTTTTTCCACCACCTAACAAATTGACAACAATGCCCGAAGATGCAATTTCCTATTGCAATCATATTTTCGCACGACTGCACCAGAAAGTTTAGTTGCTAAAGAAAATGAATATCCGGAGGTGGAACTCGAACTCAAAGCCATTTGACTTAATTCCAGCAATATACAGAAAAATTACGGAAGCTTTTGAAATCCGTATCCAGATTCTCGTTCCCACCCCGAAAAGCACTCGTTGCCCACTTTCAACACCCCTGCTCCTGTAAGTTCAGTCTCTGAAGGGGGACATTACGGTCGGTCGGCATTATCCGGCAAAGTTACGGGAGTTTCTAAAATCCTATTTCAGATTATTCTTGTTTAACATTCATTAAAACACCAGGAAAACATTTCTCTCTCCTCAAGAATTTTAAAGTAAGCCCCTTCCACAGTTCGTGCAAAATACTTTCGTCTGACATTATTTGACGTATATATAAGATTATCTTGAATTGGATTGAGAACATTCGGATCGGCAATTCCGAAATACAATTAAGACCCACTTTTTGCGTGTCAACGTCGGCAAGTTAGGCTGGTACTGCTGTCCGAGAATATTCCGATCCCCCGGCATTATCTGGAAAAAATACAGGAAATTCTATATTTCGATTTCAGACTCGCTTAAACCATCTGAAATTACACCAAGAATACACTTTTCCTGCTCCAAGATTTTAAGGGTGAGCTCCTGCCCCGGTTTGCGTAAAAGACGGTCATCCTGAATTATCCGGCAAAGTAACTGTTATTTCTCAGATTGAATATCAGATTCGGATTATCCGTTTGACTCGAATCCTATGCCTTTTCTCCTAATTCAGACAATATCCGGCAAGTTTAGTGGAGTTTCTGAAATATGATTTCAAATTATTGTTTCCCGCCCCCATATACAACTGGAGATTACTTTGGGGCCCCTGAGTCGGCAAGTTCAGTCCCTGGAAGGGGCATTAGGGTCTTTCGGCATTATCTGGCAAAGTTACAGGGATTTCTAAAATTCGATTTCAAACTCTCGTTCACCGTCCCGAATTACAACAGAAACGCACTTTTCCCGCACCAAGACATTAAGGGTAAGCTCCTGCCACGGTTTGCGTAGTAAATGGTCGTCCCGAATTATCCGGCAAAGTTACAGTTATTTCTCAGATTCGGATTATCCATTTTAGAGTACGCCAGGGTCCAAGTTTTTTCAGATTTAAGTTAATGTAAGCCCCTGTTATGGTGTGTCTAAAATACAGTCAACCGGCTTTATCCTGCAAAGTTTTGGTTATTTTTGGAAACTGACTCGAAAATCGGATTCCACACCCCAAAATACGCCAGGCACTTAATTTTCGTGAGTTTTGTTAGCAATATCTGCTTCCACAGACATATGAGCAATGCCACATTTTTCGGTTATTCCCTTACGGGAATCTGGCAATGTGTTTTCTGGATTTTCCACTTTTCCGGCAATAAAAAAATATGGCTTGATTAATTGAAATAAAAACCATCCTATGTTTTAAGTTGGACGAAATGACACACAGTATTTAAAATTATATTATGATCAGTTGAGTAGTTTCGGAGTCCATCGAGGACAAACACCACTGTGACACGTATATTTAATATATAAAAGTATATATATATATACATATACAGGGTGTGCAGCCTTAATGTGACCCAATAGCTAATTCCAAAACCGTTCGTTTTGATATGCACTTTGAAAAATGTTTTAAAACAGATAAAGAATGTTTTTACGTGCTTTTCGAACCAAAAAACCCCATTTAGAAAAAAATTACAAAAATTAATTTTTTATACGGTCCCCAGATCCTATCACTTATATTTAGGAAAAGATGCAGTACACAAAAACAAAGTAAACACAAAAAGTTTCGTTTTAATACGATAAAAACTGGCCGAGTTATGGAACTTTGAAAATGCTATGTTTTATCCATTTTCTCATTTATGTTCAAGAAGCTAATAAGGGGCCATCTCCAAAGTGAAATTAGTTGGAACTCTGCCTAGAAACTTTCGGTATTACACGTCGCTTTTGTGTAAATCGTTTTTAAATTTAAAAGCATGCGTTAATAATACAATAATTTAGTACTTAAGAAATAAAATTAATTCTGTGTACATGTAAAATATAGAAAAAAAATATTTTGGACGAAGAAAACATTTTAAAAGCAGTTCCAGAAAAAATTGACTTACATGCTGCGGTAGTCTGATTTGTTGCGTTTTTGCTGATCATGACGAACGTTAAAAATCTGTTGTGTAGTCGCTTGCAATGGCATACATTCGTATTCAAATGTTACGAATTCTAATACGGGAGAACGAGATGTATACAAATGAATACTGCGAAATGGTACTGTTTTATAGGCAGTGTAATCGAAATAAGAGAGAGGCGGCAAGACTTTATGCCATTAAATTTCCCACTCGAAGACATCCATCTTATTGTACAATTGCCCTGGCGGTTCAACGCTTGTATAAAACTGGGAGTTGTCATAAACGTTTTCCCTTGTCTTGTTCCACACCTCGTGCCTTCACCATTATTTAAGTTAATTTGGTCATTCTGATATAATAAAAAGCTCCTGATTCATGATTGGCGCATCATTCCATATTATGCTATAATTTGAACAGCAAACGCTGTATTACTTTGCTGCTATTTGTTAAAACGAGCTGTTTTAATCTTTTCGGTACAAGTTGTACTTCTTTAATTTAATTTTTATTGTTTGTCATACAGCAAAGCAAATTGTCAATCTATGAGGTTTACTACGATGTTTTAATATTACTATGATGTTTTTCTTTTGCTCTTTCTGTAGATAGTGAATTACTGTTCTCTAAACTCAATTTATATACGACCCCCTTTTCTGAGCAACTGAGATGCTTCAAATTTATGTAGGCATAACTCACAGTCAGTTTTTATCGTAATAAAATGAAACTTTTTGTGTTAACTTTATTTTTGTGTACTGCATCTTTTCCTATATATAAGTGATAGGACCTGGGGACCATATAAAAAGTTAATTTTTTTAATTTTTTCTAAATGGGTTTTTTGGTTCGAAAAGCACGTAAAAACATGCTTTACCTGTTTAAAAACATTTTTCAAATTGGAAGTGCATATCTAAACCGAACGGTTCGGGAATTAGCTATTGGGTCACATTAAGGCTGACACTCTCTGTATATATACACTGGTGTCCAAAAGTTAAGCGTAATTGATAATTACGTGAATAAAGAAGGAACTGTAAACCAGAATGGCGGGAAACGTGATATGCGAGTGTAAAATGGTTATAAAATAAGGAAGCAAATCAAACGAATGATAATAATTAATTTTACTATCCAAAGTAGCAGTTTGAAAGAAAACTGAGCATAGCAAGGATTCACACTTTAAAGAAAAAATGAAAGAAAACATTAAATAAAATACTGATGCTGCAGTTTAATAAGGCGTGTGGTCACCTCTGACAGCCAGGCACGCTGCACAGCCATTTACCATACTTGCTATGAGATGATGAATGAGTTGTGGGCTCAAACAGTTCCAAGTTTCTTGGAGAGCTCTCTTCAGTCCTGTAACGGAGCTTGGTGGTTGCGAAAGGGATGCAATTTGTCTCCTGAGCATATCCCATACATGCTCGATAGGATTTAAATCAGGGGAGTTCGCAGGTTACGACATGCGCTGGATGTTTTCCGTTTCAAGGAAGTCATCAATCAGCACCTCTCGGTGACATGGCGCATTATCTTCCATGAATATGAAGTCAGGACCGACAGCACCTCGAAACAAGCGAACATAAGGCTCAAGAACTTCGTCTCTGTTTCTTTGAGCAGTCACAGACCCCGTGTCAAAAAAATGGAGGTCTGTGTGGCCGTCCATCATGATACCTGACCGTACCATTACTCCCCTTGATGGAAAATGTTGTCTTTCCATTATGTTCCTTGGTTCAAAACGTGTTCCTTGTTCTCTCCATATCGTTACCCGTCGAGAATCACTACTTAGACTAAACCGGAACTCGTCACTGAACATCACATTGGCCCACTCTCCCACACTCCAATGTGGATTTTTCAAACTCCAGTTCAAACGTGCGCGTTTATGCGCAGACGTGAGGGAAATGCAAACTGCTGTTCTTCTGGCATACAGGCCAGCATGATTGAGTCTCCTGTTAACAGTTTGTCTCGAAATTCGTATTCCTGTGGCGACTGTGAGCGCCGAACCCAGTGCTCTGGCAGTACTGCCCCTCTGACGTCGCGCATTTATTACCAGATATCGGTCTTGGCGAGGGGTTGACTCTTGGTCGACCTGATACTGGTTGTCGGGTAACATCTCCCGTTCTTTGAAACCTCTGCCACAGTCTTGAGATCACAGACTGGTCCACATTCAGAATTCGAGACACTTCGGTTTGTGATCGTGAGGATTCCAGCATTCCAAAGATTCTTCCTTTCGTAAATATGTCCAGTTGGCGACTTTGTGCCATCATTCACCTTGTTTAATGGTTAACAACGTTCCTTCGCACAGCAGTTGCACGCAACTTGTCTGAACTGCCTATGCTGCATGAATCGGTTTCTCCGCGTTCCGACATGCGCCGGTGTTTCGCGCAGGACGTAGTTGACTGAAAAGTTTTGCATAAACCCAATGTTTCTTCTTCGCTCAATTAATATCCGCAAGAAATTTGGAATAATTTTACGAATATTTACTCCATGTTTTTCGCATTTTACGATGTATGCGTAACTTTTGGACACCAGTATATATATATATATATATATATATATATAAATCCTTTTATTTTCTTTTTTTCTATTCATTTTATTTTTCATTTTATTAAATTCACATTGTTTGAATACACGTGTAGTTCTTGAGTTTAACTGATTTTCAGTTTTATAATTTCTGATATTCATTATTTTTGTTTTGCTGTTTTGTATCAATTTTCTGCTGGAAGGAAAAGGTGAGGATACTGCAAAGCAAGAGTAACCCTACTTTCACTGCCCTAAGTCAATGACAGCTATAGAAGACATAATAAGTTTTCATTTTGATCATTATTTTTTTTTTGTTATTATTGTTATAATAGTTCTCATGTTGGTGTGGTTTTAATAAACAGAATTTTGTCTTCTGATTTTTAAGATATTTAATACTATACCATAATTCGTTTGTGTGCATGCGAGCGGGGGTGCACGAGCAAGCCGTTATTTACACGCCGCTGTGCTAGGTATTTCGTAATATTATATGAATATATACATAACAATATTTATCTCTTACACCCCTTTTAATCCCCACCTCTAATGATTGAAAAAAGGGAATATTTTTTTCTGTAACACACTCTCAACCTTTTCCTTGGGGAGTAGGGGGGGGTCCTTTCTTAGCTGATCTCATCAAAAGAAAAATGCTTGCCAAGTTTCAAGTCAGTTCAAAGTTCAGACAAGTTCAAAAACAGGGATTTTTGTCTGTAATTGCTCCCGCGACCCGTTAGGGACTCGATTTCCGCAAAACTCGTTCTTAGAGGATCTCTTTTCATTAAAACTCATGTACGGCAAATTTTAAGTCAGTAGGTCTTACGGTGATCTCTTGAGCGAATGAATGAGTGCGCATGCGATTCGCTTTTCTCCAATATATATATATATATACAGATAGATAGATAATACTGAGTGTATATACACTGGCATAGCTAGTCCTGAGTGGACCCTGTATCAAAATTCCTTCGGAGGCCCTTTTGGAGGCCTCGTAATATTTTAGGATTGTTTTGCTTACACATGTTCGGGACCCTTTCGCTGGGGAGCCCTGTATCATTGATACGGCGGTAGCTACGCCTTTGTGTATATAGCACATTATTTAAAATACAATATAAAGACTTTATTCTTGATAATTTCTTTCGTGATTTATTTTCTGTGATTCATTTTACGCTGATTTCATAACTAAAATTTTGAACAACTTTCAAGGCCGTGCTATTAATTGAAAATATAGGAAATTTTCAACACATAACTTCAAGACTGACTATTGTATAGATCAGTGATTCCCAAAGTGGTCTATGACGATCTGTAAGGCTCCCTTCACACCAAACGATTCCGAGTCTGTCGTGATCACTCCAATTCACAGCGATTCTGAATGAACCAAGATTCGCCTTCACACCGCCAACCATTCTTCCTTCACGTGGCCGATCATTCTTCCATCAGTTGCTGTCGAACATGAATGCTGTGTGTTTTGATAAACGCTGTAATTTTTCGCAGGAGGCAACGGCGCAAGCAAAAGAAAAATAGGTTATGGATCCACGAGATCAATAGAAAAAGGTTAGAATTTGGTATTTTTCATCATCTACATCCAGACCTTAGGAAAGATGAAAGGAAATTCTACAGTTTTTTCAGAATGAGTAAGGAATTGTTTTTCATTCTGTTGGATCTGGTGGGAGAAGAAAAAAATAGCAAAAGTTGACTGCATATTGATTTACATAAAATTTTAATAATGGTTTTGTACTTCAGAACATTCATTTTTATTTTACATTAAAAATACATAAAATAATACTTAAGATTAAAACATACAATGCTGTTTTGACTTTAAATTTTATAATTGTAGTTTTTTTCATATTTTAATACATGTTTACAGCAAAAAAGATATGTAAATATGCAAGGAATAAAATAAGTTGTTTCACAATACAATTAAATCTTTAAAAAATAATTAATTTGGAAATATTTAACTATTTTAGCTTTGAAGACTTAAAACTGTAATTTGAAATTTTTCATATTTTAATATGTACCTACAGCTGAAAAAAAAATCAAAATATTTAAAAAAATTTTATCTAATTTTGTAAAATAATGCATGTAATTTCGTACAAATTTTCGTGATATTGTCTTGATAGTTTTAAAGTATAGCCAAATGATACCAAAACACATTTTTCGAATATGAACTGTTTTCAGAAAAACGTGGGATTATTTTCGTAGTTGGCATGGGTATATTTTTAGACATATCTACAAAAACAATAGATTTTTTCACGAAGTTTGTAAGATTTGGGTTAAGTTTAAACATAAATACATTTGTAACAACAGAACATCGATTTTTTTAAAAGATAAAAATGTAAATTAAAAAACAATTAAAAAATATAAACTTACCCGGCATACTTAGTTCCTCTCCAATTTTCCTTCACACATATGCAATGAAATTACGATTGCTGTGATTTTTGTCACTAGCATCGTAAATTGCCTTGTTCTCTCGTACTTTGTTTATTAGCAATTCTACATTCATCATGTGCGATTCCTGTTCCCTCATGGTCGAAAATCTGACCTGACGAATCCCGCGTGAAGGAGAATGAAGACGGATTGAACACCGGTTTCGGCTGGTGTGAAGGCGGAAAGCGAATCTTGGCTTATATGTGCAGGAAATTACGAAGCCGAATCCTAGTCGACCAGACAAGTTTGATGGGGAATGACTCGGAATCGTTTGGTGTGAAGGGAGCCTAAGGGGTCCACGACAGTAAAATAATAATTTGGGGGTCCATGAGGTGTAAATGGGGGTCTACGATTGCTGCTCTCATTAAACCAGATCGTGACTAATATTAAAAGGAAATTTAATCAAGTGGAAACTAGACTAGCCTATTTAACGGAGTTATTTACTAAATTTAATGAAGTTTAATTGCAGTTACAAGGCGACAGCATAAATGTGTTATTAGGACTACATTTCACACATCCTTTCTTGCCAGAATTAAGCTTAAGGAGCATAATTTTGGACGTCGCCAACATTTAAAAGCCCTTTTTTTAGATTTTTAAACTAGGTTTGAGAATTCATAGGGTCACTTTGAAAAAAAAATATCGTATTATAAGAATTAAGCACTAGGAATATGCACTAACGAAGATCTTAAAGTAAAGTTTCGAAACGATGTCAACACAATTTTAGCTTTAAAAATATATATTTGTTATTCATTCCATATTATGGAGTATCTTGAGAAAGCTTTTAATTGTTTTTTCGATTGAGAAGGTGTGCTCGCCAATCTCCAAAACAAAAAAACAAAAACAAAAAAAGAAGAAAATACTAGACACCACACACACACATTAGCCGAGGAGATATTTAGGGTTAAACCCTGATAAGATTGCAAATGTTGAAAGTTTATTATTGCATCCCCAGATACCTCCCTCCCTCAAAAAGCAATTGTTTGTTGCACAGTTACTTTATGTATTAGTTAAATTTTAATTTAAGTAACTAATTAAATTAATTAACGTGTTTTCTTAAATTTAAAACTCTTCTATACTTCACTACAGTTAAAATTTTTTAATCTTTTAAGGTAAATAGCTCTATACCTGCTGTCAAAAACACATTTAAGTTGATAAATTTGCACAAATTTAATATTAGGAAATTAGGAGGTCTACCCCAAACTGAAAAACCTGCCAAGGGCTCTATGAGGCTAAAAAGTTGGGGAACCTATGGTATAGATTATATGATCTAACAAACTAATATCTATATTCAAGTAATCTTCGTAAATTCGTGAGCACAGGAAGCTTTTCAGTTCAGTTATAACATTATCTGGAGATACGATTGGCTTTATACACATTTCGTTTAAAGAACGATGACGACATCCATCTTACATTTTTAAGTTCAATGTTACTGGCAGCAGCCATTCATTACTTCACGCGAACATTTCTTGAGGTCTCTAGTTCTATGATATAAACACACACTAGTATTTTTTACACACATTAAAAGTAAATGTTCTTTTCACACCCCTAATTTTTTCTCATTTTAATCTCTTTTAAGAACTTTATTTAAAAAATTTTCTTCCTAACACAGTACTGGGCTAAGATTTTAAAAATAAGCCAACCAATGCCACCCAAAAAACGCAAGCGACTGGAGGTTAAGTTTCCCTGCAAGAAACAGCACTCCGTCACCATTCCTAGTTCTATGAAGGAATTATCGCGTGCACTCTTTATCAACATCTAGAGGAAAACTCCGTACACATGTAACAACGAATATGATTTTATTCCACATATTTGGTGTATGAGCCTAGCTCAAGCAGTTTTACAGTCGAGTGTATTTTTAAAAAAGTTTGCTTGGGGGAAACGGAGAATAATTTTTCTTTTCTCCGCTCTGGCAGATGTCCACGTCGCAGAGTGATTAGCGTATCCTATTTGCATAGAAATCGACTTTTCCGGGTCGACGCTTTTACGCTGATGAATTTCTGTCTGACCGAAGGGGAGGATCCAATCAACAAAACCCCTAGTGAAAAAATAAAGATTTTTAGAAATAATCTTTCATGTTTAGTAAACAAAGAAAAAAAAATTCTGTGCGTTTGCAATTTATAATTAAAGCTTGACGAATGATGTAAAAGTAACAGACGAAGCTTATAAACATGTGTACTTGAATTGACTTTCCATTCCCTTCGAAGGGAAAAGAACCTAATAAGACGGTATTAGCGTTTACGTTTACGGATCTGAAATTGTGGTAGACGTACTTCTAGACATCTTCGGTGGGGCTAAGGAATGAATTTGAAAATACAGAGGACATAGGCAATCTTCAGAAATAAGTCTCCTTGAAATATATTTACCAAAATCTATTTCTCGAAAAGGTTCTGAAAACCTTTCATGCGAATAATGTATGCTTGTATTCCTTTCAGAATAACAGTTTAATGTCCAATAGTAAAATTACGAAAAGTAAACTAATTGTAGGGAAGCTTTACAATTTTGGATTTAAAAAAATATATAATTACAGACATATTTATTCCTTCTTTATACTGTCTTTTTTTTAAAAAAAATGGATACACAGGACAACTTCCTCAATTCTTATCATATCTAATCAATAACAATGGCTCTAAGGAACTAAAATTGGATGCTTATGGAGCAATTAACGTAATTAACTTTTTTTTAAAAAAAAAGAGTTTTTCTTATTACGGATATCGTTTGTCTCCGCAAAATTGATTTTCCTTCAAGAAGTAAGCCCAAGTTTCATAAGAATTTGCTTTAAACTTTTTGAATGAAGGTCTTCTGTTATCTAAAGCGTTTGGCTATTAAACTTTTTCTATTCAATATTTTAAAAATATTTTCTACACTGTGTTTTAATTTTTCACACTAAAAATAAAAAAATAAACAGAAAAAACTATAGTTTCGAAAGTTTATTCAATTTCTTCCAGTGAATCAGGAAATGTTCTTCAAAAGTTATGCACATAAACTATGCAATTTTATAAGGAGCTGTCTACTAGTTTACAAGATGTAATTATCGATTTACTCATCACGCGGTGAGAAAAATTATTATGAATCTTGTGTTCAGAAATAATATTGCTCCAGTCCCTTAACTCAATTCCGATTCCGGAGCATAAAATCTCTCTCTCTCTGGAGTTTAGCAAAAAATCTCAACACTCCATTTTAAAGCCAAATAGCTGATAATTAGCTATTTATATGTATTAGAATTTTCCTTCAAGTAAAATATTGAACTAAAATATATTTTTGTTTTCTTATTTGCTATTTCGTTAATAATGCTATATAAGTTAATTTCTTCTGGCTCTGATCCTTCTATATTATAATTAAATTTAAATTATTCAATCTCTCCCGGCGCACAGATAATTTAATAATTTTTAGTTTAAAGAAATTTATATTTAAATTTTATATATTAAATTTATATATAAGAAGAAATGCTTACCAGCAAGTGCAGGAATTCGATAGAGGCAGATCATTGCCTATCGAGAGTGTGGATTATTGTTCTGGAACATTGCCCGTCACAGCCACATCTAACCACTGCCATGCGAATATAGAATCAACGGGTTGCTGAGTGTCATGCAAGATCTCCATGCCCTACTATAACTAATACCCGAGAGAACAGATATGTTGTAAGGTCTCAGTCCTTCAAAACCCTACAACCGC
Organism: Trichonephila clavata; assembly: GCA_019973975.1. Classification (NCBI taxonomy): domain Eukaryota; kingdom Metazoa; phylum Arthropoda; class Arachnida; order Araneae; family Nephilidae; genus Trichonephila; species Trichonephila clavata. The sequence continues at coordinate 156,160 of BMAO01003848.1, read as the reverse complement.
ATCATGAACCACTAGTCAGGATACGGGCATGTTTGTAGCACGTCCAGTATTTGCTCCTACGTTACGACGACGTTTCAGCCGCGTGGACTGTCAGCACGGCGATCATTACTTCAGCTTCCCTTTGACAATGCAGCATACAGAGAGACGGCGACTCTGGAGCGCTGAATGACAAAATTGGATACAGTGGCACAATGTCGCCTTTTCAGATGAGTCTGCTTGCAATATTCTGATGGACCACAAACGTGTCTGGAGGCTCCGAGATCGCCTGCTTGCATTCGATATCGGCATAGAGGCTCGGCTAAATAGTTTGGGCAACCCCTGGTTTTACCAGTTTGAAGCAACATAAATAAATATTTGACAATTATAAACTTGCTCATTCGTTATTTATCTACTTAAAGATGAGGCCTTATTTATTTCGATAAATGCATTTATCTGAACCTTACAGACTATAGTACTTTCGGTTACATGCAAAGTTTCTCTAGTGCGTCTTTTTCTTTGATGCCCTATTCTGCTTAGTAATTAATCCACCAATTTTTTTAAGTATAATATAATGATTCTAGAAACAAACATTGTGTGACCCCTACAAAAACTTTGGATTAATGTGCTACTTCAAATTCATGTGTTATGATTTTCTGTTTTCCTTTGAAGCAAGTTACAAGTATTCGCCGGAAAAAGACGAGCCCCGCACCGAGTTTTCGCGAGGGCGGCCGAACATAAAATCGGCCATCTTAGTGCATGCACGCGAGTTAAGCCAGCTCTGCCCTAACTCTTAAGGTTACATTGGCAGTAAGAAGAGTGGGATATCAGCTCAGGTTTGGTCTTTATCACTAGACCGTAGTTCAAAATAATGAGGTGCGTTCCCCTCGTGTTGTTTCAAAATCTGACATTGAAAAATGATCAATCGACGAGAAGATTGTTCAAATATGGAACTAATTCTAGATTGTACTGCAAATTGGAACACAGGCTATTTATATGTGTCTGTATCTAATCCCGTAAAAAATGGATTCGATCATGAGAAGATGTTTAGAAGTTAATGAACTACGTTAATTAGAGATTAATTAATCAATTAGAAATCATAAGTTAGTACTCTTTGAGCCCTATGTCAGTTTTATCCAGCTACAATAAGAATTGCAAAATTAATTAAGGTGTAAGTATATTAGGACTCTAAATTAATGAGAGACATAGTAGGAATTTTAAATTACATTTCGCTTTTCTTTATTTAAAAAAAAATTCATGTTGAGGCTTGATGTGCATTCTTTGTTGTTTACAGGACTGGTTTTCAAGACAGCAGATGATCCTGCTGGTTCTCTTCATCAACATCAGTCTGGCCATCATGTTCTACAAACTGCTCTCCTAGACCCGGAATCGCCAGCCTCACCGATCAAATGTCCCGGCCACAGTGCGGCGGCCGATCGCAGTCCCGAGGGATGTGGACCAGCCCTTTGTCTCGGGCCGTGATAATCAAATTTTAGCGTGACGGTAATGACATACACTCACACACACACGTATATATATACATATATATAATATTGTTAACTGTCATTGCACAGGTCACGTATTTTCTACGCACTGACATGAAATTTTATTTGTACGTGCCATTCCCCTCCCCCTTACTTTCTCATAGAGGTGATGTTCTCCTCTGTATTTGTCTGTATCCGTGGGAAAAAAGTTTTTTTTTTCGGTTTCCTGTTCTCTCTCGCGCGGTGCACACACATCTTGCTGAGAATACTTTATTTTCTTTCCTAGGTTTCGTCCGCACCGTTGACGCTGAAAGTGGACACATTTTACTTCGTCTACACTTTTATACATTATGTATTTGATATTTCACTTTTAAAGCACCACAAAACAGAAACGCATATTTTTGCGATTTTTATTAGGGTATTTGCATGTGGCTCGAGCCGACGCGGTTACCTAAGAGGACGGTTTCTAATTTTTCATATAAAGATGGTATTCAAAATTTCTGTATAGTAATTAAATCACCATTTGCTCATGAATATTGCACCCTCAAAGTATTTCGATAGTTTGTACGCTTTCAGTACCCTCTCCCTATCAAATAAGTTCCAGATTTAATTTAGAAAGCTTTCTTTTTGTATAACTTTTAAATGCCACAAAGAACAAAAATTTCCTACGATTTCAACAGGAACAGACTGAAATAATTTACAGGTGAAAAAAGAAATACTTGCGAACAACTCAAAGGAAATTTAATTAACTATTGAAACAAATAATGTAAGTATTTAATAACATGGAAGCATATTTAAACTTCCAACTGTGATTCTTCCTGTGACTGGTTTCGTTCTAAGAAAAATTGTAGGTTTCTCAGATTATTAATCAATGACAGGGAAAAGAATCGAAAAGTAAACCGAGTCGCCGTCGTTTTAAAGCAGAAACCGTCGGTTCGGGCCACTGAGCTATTCATTTCATCCAAACCGACATTTTAGATGTGGTGTGCTTTTTCAATTTACTATCCGCCCATAGTAAGCTTGAATCTCAACACCATTTTGTCCTCTCTGGGCCTGAGAATGCCTGTAGCCCTTAGTAGTCGAACAGTGTATATACAACGTGTATATATACCGTTATATAAATATATATAACACGTTTTTTAATAAACAAATTGAGATTTTTAACTTTTAGTTCCTCTGTTTGTATGAAGGAACAGTTGAAGAGTTACTAAGACGTTATTTATTTGTTTTGCCGCATGCAAAAAAAAAAAAAAAAAAGAGTTCGAAAAGCTGTTGATCCTACAAAATAAACCCAGGAATCGTGGAATTCTTCCTCGTCCGTCCGCCTCCTCGACTCGCCCAGCTCAAAAATTGGTCTTTCTCACATTCTATCTGTTAAGAAATGAAGTTGGAAGGAATAGATTGCTTACCGATCGACAAAGAGTAATAGTTTTTTTAAAAAAGGATATATATTGAGTGATGCTGCATATTTTCTTGATATTATTTTAGAAAGTAAATAAAAATGTTCAAATACTCTTCTTTCATCTCGATTTTGAATATAAAAAGAATTCTTGTACAAAATGACCTTTCGTTGGATAAAAAAAAATCTAACCTTAAGTTACAGCTGTGTGTATATTAATCATTTTTCCCCCTCTATTTAAAATACATTTACAGAATACTGAATCCAAGTTTAACACTTGTTTTTTTTTTCCAGACGATTTCAACACGTTTTGACCGGAACAAAATTCGCAATGCCTTGCTCGTTTATTTGAAAAATAAACGTGTGTAAGTCTGCCCCATTTCTGAAATACACAACATTTTTTATAAAATCTTACCATTGACATTTCTAATAAGTAAAGAATATTCTTTTTTCTCGCTCTCTCTCAGTTATTCATTGTAAACTTACTTTCAATATACTTTTCGATTGCACTTTATCAAATAAAATGTATATATATATATTTCTGAGTTAAATTGATTACTAAGACATTCAAAAAATCTTTCGATATTCAGCATATTTTAAAATAAAAATGCCTTTTTCCCCCCCTAGATTAATTTTTTCTCCCTTATTAATACAACGAATCACAAAGCTTGAATGTGAAAAATTTAGTTTGATATTATCACCGTAATTTCATCCTGCAATCGAAAAAAAAGCATGTGTACAAAAATTCGATTTCCTTTTATGTAAAATACTCCTTAACACGTTCGCGGGCACCTTACAACTCTGGCTTACCGTAAGAGGCACATGCCGCTTTGTTTCCGAGGGCGTGTTTTCATTTTATTTTTTCGTTTCGTTTTTTCGCACTTGAAAATATCATTCAGAAGCAAAACAAAATAATTAAGAAAAATTGCATTAATTAGTTGCTGACGATGAATCAAAGCTATCAACATTTCTTTATCGCATCAAAGCCCAATGCTTGGTAATTTTTTTCCAGGCATTTTTCGCTCCAATCTGTTAGGATTCTTCTCGGCAAATCCGCTTTTTTTAAGCTCCCTAAGTTGAAACGCTTCTAGTGCAAGGTAGCGATCTAAAACAGTCGAACGACCTCCGCGGTCACCCAGACTTTGGCAGGAGTTCTTGTTCCGCGTCTCACCCAAAATAGAACGTCGAGTTCCTTTCAGCACACTCAGCGTGTACATTGTGTGGAAGGTTCGATCTCGTAAAAACATGCGGGCAAAATCACAGAAAAAAAAATATCTAAAAATATGCGAGGGGGAAAAATATTTAAACTTGAAATATTATTAACAAGACGATTTTGATAATTACTTAAAAACAAAATACATATCGAACATAAATAAAAACGGACAGTCATTTCAAATCGAGAATATTTTTTTTATTAATAAAACAATGAAAAAGAAAGAAGCCAATTTAAAAAATTCTAAAGAGAATAATTTCCTAGATTGCATAACTTTTAATTTCCTCAACTGAGAAATAGATAGTTAAAAAATATATCTAAACAATAGTGAAATTTTTTGTTGACAAAATATATACAGTCCATTAAAAATTTAATTTTTAAAAAAGTATTCGAAATTTATATTTGAAATTGATAGTTTATTTTTTATTTAGTAATCAAAAATATATTTGTCAAATATTTTAAGAGAGCCGAGTGGAGAGATGTTATATTTTTAACTGATAAAATATATTGTAAAGGTTATAAAGTGCTTTGGAAAAAGGAAAATTAGAAAACTCTAAATGTTATACAATTCATTCTTCAAACTATTACACAGAGTTTGTACGAAAAACAATTATTGTATATAAATACATGTACACATTAACAGTATTTTATTCTTCGGTATGTGTCTTAGAAACGGAAAAGTAAAAAATGGAAGCAGTTATGAGATTCTTCCAAAGCTACACATTGAAATAATTCTAATTAAATTTGTTGATTTTGGAGAGAATTCTTATAAATAAAAATAAAAGCAAAATTTTTTGCTAGACTAGAAATACCCCATCATTACAAGATTAAACAAGAGCAATTACAACTAAAACGTACAAATTTTTTTTTAAAAAAGAATCTTGCTTTTTGACAAATAGACATAGACAATGACTTAGGAAACCTTAGCAGGTGTAGATGATTTATTTTCCTCCAAATTTTAACTGACCACAAGGGGTATTGTTATAAGTAGCTTCCTAAGAATGTTTTGTATTCTTAAATTCTCAGATGGTTTTTTAGAAAACACAGTACCAAATTATTTTGGCAGCTTTGCACGACTTAAAATTTCTAAATTATTTTTATGGCAGCTTTTACCTTCTCATTTTACTAAAAAAACCTAGAAGGAAGGTATTGTGGAGTTTATATATCGAGATTGTTGAAAGTCTTTGTACGACATCACCGCTTTTGTGTTACGATTTTCTATTAGTAGCAACAATAAAAAATCCATAAATTTTCCTTTTTTTTTAATCCCCTCTACTCTTTTATACCTAAATTTGTTTCATGCAAAACGTTAAACTTGACAAGTTACACAAATCCTATTGTTACAATGTTCCTTAGCAAGAATTTATGAATAAGTTGCATTTAGAAAACCGTCTGCAAGAACTTTTGTATGTATTGTTTTATCAATAGTCAAGCAAAACATTGAAAAGCAGTGGTGCTATACATTGACAACTGATTTACTGTGCCTCAATGTAGTTGTGTGTTGTGAAATGGAATTTATAGGTAAACTGTGATTTATACGAAATTATAAGCAAGAATAAAATAGGTTTGTTTTATAGAGAGTCTTAATGTGTCATTTTATTATTCCATCACATCTGTGTTTTCAAATGATCAAAACATGCTGCTATTCAAAATAAAATAAATAATCCTGAAAAAAATAGCTTAAAAACTTTTTGAAACTTCCTTTTACATGTTACATATAGTGAATGCAGAAATCAAAACTATTGGCTTCGTAAAAAACGTGATATTTTTCTCCCAAGTTATGCAACATTGGGGTCTTACAATTTTTAAGGCATTGGTTTCTCTAATAGGTCAATGCATACTGATATATCCTGTTTGATTCAGTGCACAGTTGCAACTTTTACAAGATAATAAGCAATCATGACAGCAAATTTAACTGTAAAACTAATTGCATATAATGACCAAGAAATGCTTTGGCTTTGCAATGCTTGTGAAATGTATAATGAAAGGGCAAAAAATATATGCCCTTTGTCAAAGAATTCATAAAAAAATTCTGAATTTCTTTCTAAAATATGAGTTTTACATAGATTCCACAATTTACCACCTTTTAAAGTATGACACTAAAGTAAAAAAATCCCTTTAACAAAACGTAATAACAAATTGAGCCTTTAAAATTTGTTTATAACTTCCAGTATTAAACTATTTTCATTAAAAAATTGATTCAGTTCATTCATCCATTCAAAATTATTTTATTCATGTCAATTAAAACAGAAATAATAGTCAAAATAAGATGCAACAATAAGAAAACTTCAGTATTTACACTTTATTTTTTTTATGTACATCAATGAGAGACTTTCACTTAATATAAAAGTGTGCCTTCCATTTCAATCATTTACAGCTAACGTTCATTCACTTTCCATTCCTGAAAAAAGAAAATTTTCAAAAAAATTATTTTCTAGGTAGGTTTAAAAAAGCTTTAGAAGTAAAATACAATTAGATCAGATTTTATAATATAACAATACATTTAGTTAAGTTATTAAAAAGAGAATATACTTTGTATTTCAGATAATAAACTAGTCATGATCTGAACTACAAAGCATATTCTTTTATGCAAAGCATACTTTTTACAATTATGTTGTAGGTCAAATTAAAGTCATTCAAAGTCTTTACTAAACTACTTAGAAGTCAAATTTTAAATGCACATCTTGATACATTAGATTATGTTTGTATCTTGTAAGTTCTTGAAATGTGAATATTCAAATAATTTAGTTTCAAAAAAATAATATAATTTTCTTCCCTTCCTTCTTTTCAATGCATAGTGATAAAAAAATAGGATCTGAATTTGGAATATTTTTTCAGATATAATAGTACAAAATTAATATTATATTCTGACTTTATTCCCCTATAGAAAGCAGCATATTTTATCATACTCCACATTTTTACAAGGTATAATTATCTTTCACATGTTAAAATAAAATAAAAAATTATTTATGCAATATTTTGAAATTAAAAAAAAACTATATTTTAAACAGATATATGAATTACAACGCTCTAAATTTTCATGATATAATTAAGTTGTTTTTCTATCTGAAAACATACTTAACAGTTACTTCAGGCTCTTGTACATTTGGCAAAAACAGGATTCAAATTTTTGGATTCAAGACTAACTTCTTAATTATCAATTATTAACAAAAACATGATGCATCTAATATTCAGTAAATACACAAAAAGTTTTATTTCACTCAAAAAATTAGTAAATTTCCTAAAATTCTTGCAACAGAAACATGGATTTTTACTAATTCATACACCTGTTAAATAAAAAGGAATAAGCAGAAAGAATTTGTAACACAGATAATGTGTAGAATGTTATATACATGAATTTTATAAATAATAGTATCCTACTATCCATGTGAACAGCAGGAGGTGAACCTTGAATCCTCACTCAAGTGAACCCATTTCTACTGATCTATGACCCATGTTGATGTGCTTTGTACCACTTTAACCAAGAAACACAGTTGGTGATCAAAGGGCATATGGGGCAGTACGACCATGAAAAACCAAGCAGCTGAGCTTCTTTATGAATGAAAATCCCTGTTGAAACTCTTGGTGAATGTGTACCTTTGGTTGAGTGCAGTTCTTCCAGACTACTCAGAACAGCACCTCTGTCAGTCTCTATCTCCCAGTTTTGAAGATCTGCTGACAGTGCATATTCTGACAATCACCTTACACTTCTAAATTGCATAGGCCACAGTCCATTTTAGGTAATTCTGCTTACAATATATCTCTTAAGGATTGACCATTTGTGTTGTAACCAATGATTACACCTTTTTTAAAATAAGATAACTGTACTTCATTGCATCTTGCATGCAACTGCTGCCAATGTTGTTTCCAACAACATACTTAACAGTGGAGAGCATGACATACATCAGGTCAACAAATATTAACATTTGCATAGGAGTCCAAATACTTATTGGTAGGAGTATATATATGCAACAGCAATTTTGAAAATAACCTGTTTTGTTGTAAATTAAAAACGATATAGTAACAACAAATTTTTTATTTACAACTTCAAGGGGCAGTTGTCTCCTATTCCACAATATAGGGACTATGTAAATTCAAGTATTTGTCATGGGATTTTATCAACTTACAAATTCCTTCTACATAAAATTCAGCCACCTGAAATTTCAACAAAACTGTCAAAGCATTTTGAAGTTTCTTATCATCAACCACATACTAAGCCACTTCTTCATGTAAATGAACAAACAAAATCCAAGTCCGAGATATAAAAGGATGGCTGAAATTTAACCCATCTCAATGACCTCAAAAGGTCTTGAGTTAACTAAGCATTATGAGGGTGAGCATTGTCATGCAGGAACACAACTCCAAATGATATTTGTTCTGGGTGGTCTTTCTCAATTTCCTCTAAGTGTTACAATAAACTTCAAAAACAACTGTTGTAGCTTGTTTCAAGAATTTCACAAGCAAGATTCTTTAACATTTTAAAATACTGTAGTCATAACCTTATCAGGCTTTTCTCAGCCAATCTGCAAAACCAGGAATTGATTGCTGCTTTGGCTCTGCATTCACATACAGTACTTCAGTATTAGCCCCAGTCAAACTATTCAATTAAAAAATTCTTTCTATTCCATGTTTTATCAAGGAAGAAAGTCTAAGGCAACTCTCTCATTTCTTTTAACAGTTGAATGGACATCAGGGATAATTTTTGGCAGTCTTTGCACAAAACCTTTAGTAGACTAATTTTCTGGTGACTACATAGAACAAAACAATCTAAAAAAAGGATTAAAAATTATAGTAAAAATCCCAAGATAGTGTTTCAACAATTTTCAACAACACCACTCTGTTTGATTGACAAAATTCTCACTTACTGAAAACAACCTCCCAGTCATTGGTTTATCATGAATATCTGTTCTTCCTTATTTATAAAATTTGATCCACTAAAGCCTTATATTCTTTCACTCATTTTATTTTGGGCCAAATAAAAGGTGTCCCAAAATTCATGCAAGATTTGAATTTAGTGCATTTTTTGTGTAATATTGAGTGTTGCCAACAAAATAAAAAAAGACCATGTAATAGCTGATAGTTAAGGAATCAAGTGATTATTATAAATGGAGTATTATATGAAAGCACAATACTTTTTCATTGTAGAGCAGTATTTTAAAATGTCTTGCTTGTGTAATTTTCTGTTTGGGTAATCAGAATTGGTTGCCTAGATCAGTGGTCTTCAAACTGTGTTCCACGGTACCCTGGGGTTCCACAAGACACACCCAAGGGCTCCATGTGTCACAATAAAAAAAATGAGAAGAAATAAATGTATATGCAAAATGAATTCAAGTTCTCTATGAAGTTTGTATAGTAACAAGTATCTGAAGCGCACCCCCCCCCCTATTCATTAAAACTGAAATTTTTATTTATATATAATTATTTTGCAACACTTTTTAAACTTTTATATTATACTATAATAAAAGAATATTAAAAAGTTTTATATATATATATATTTATATATTTCCAACTAGATTGTGAGTATTCTATTGTTTACTACAGAGATGCACAACCTTTTTAGGATGAGGGGCCAAAAAATTTAATAGAATCATATCGAGGGCCAAAGTATTATGCGATGGCAAATATGTTACAACCGTGAAAACACCGTTTTATGACAATGTTTATGCATTTATCACAATTATTACTTACTCAGGTACACATTATACAGTTGATAAATGAATGAAACACAAACACTTTCGGAAAGATTAAAATACTTTGGCTCAGAAAAAAATTCCTGCTAAAAAGGTGGCAAACTTGAAATTATATTATCACTAACTGGTACGCTCTGAGTGGCCGAACGGTTAGAGCACTGCTCTTCCATGCAGGTGGCTCGGGTTCGGGCCTCCCAGATACTTGTTTGTTAAATTTAATCATGACTTTCATTGTTTATTATAACAGACATTTGCAAATTATATAAATTGAAGTTATGTTAATCTTTCCCCTGTAGTTATTCTAGAACTCTCCACCAGGTTTATAAAAGTACTGCAGCTGGATAGGTCTTCAGTTGTGGTGCTGCCCGTGTGTACGACAAAATAAATCTTGTATTGGGTAACATCGCCTTGTTCCTTTCTACGTGACAATATAACAAAGGAAAAGTTTTGCTAAAATTATATGGAGAACACAATTTAAATTTTGAAAAAAATTAGTACTTAAAATTTGTAAGATTTAATGAGATGGCTGGAACTGCATATTTGAAGTTATTGATTTTACGACAGGCTTAAGATTGTTGTGGCAATACGTAGAACAGAAGAAAGGTTCTCATCTGCTATTCTATTTCTTATTTTTGATTTGTTTAAATTCATTAGTGAGAAAGAGTGCTCACAAATGTAAGTGCTGCCGAAGAAAGTGGGGCATGCAGCTGCATTTTGCTTTAAGTACAAAAAATCCTCGGATAAGTTTTTATAAAATTTTAATATCGATTTTTCTTTGAATTGATTTTTGATAACATCAGAATTCTGTAAATCAATTAAGGCTAACTGCATACTCTCATCCACTAGATTTAAATCAACAGAAAATGGAGAAGAAAAAACATCAATTTTCATTTGGCACTTTTTAAATCTAAAAATTGATCAGCAAATGCATTGTGCAAGATTTGAATTTGTTCCTCATACTGCATCTTCATGTGTGGAAATGTTTCATGCATTTTTTGGCCGTAGGGAAAGTGTGCAAAATTTTTAGTTTTCAGCTGGTTTTGAAATAACCATAATTTTTGTTTAAATACCTTTACGTTATTTATCAATTGAAAAATGAATTGATTCTTTCCTTGTAGCTTTGTGTTCAAGTCATTCAAATTGCCTGTTATGTCTGCAAGAAAAGGCCAAATCATAATGGAAACTTACCTCTTTTAACCTTCTAGTATTTTTACCACAGAAATGTAACAATTTCACCAAATAGTTCCATCAAACGCTTAAGGGCAACTCCTCGGTTGAGCCATTTAACTTCTGTGCAATAAAGAATATCAGAAGGTATATCATCAAAATCTTTTAAAAATTCGGTAAATTGACTATGTTTGAGGGCATTACTACGAATAAAGTTAACTGCTTCAGATACACACTGCATTAAGGTTGCAAATCCTAATTCTTTACCACATAAATTCTCATGATGAATTGTGCAATAAACCTGCAACAGTTCTACACCACAATTAGCAGCGAAACCATTTCAATTTTCATGCCAATCATTGCATTTGCTCCATCTGTGGTAATGCTTTCACAATGGTTCAGGTTTAAGGAAGCTGCATCGCACAAATGTATCAAACTGGAAAGAAGTTCACTTCCAGTTGTTTGCCCTTTCATGGCAAACATTACAAGTAGTTTCTCCGTAGCACAAAATTTTTATCAATTCCACGAACAAACAAAAGCAATTGGCTAACTGATGTTCAATCTGTAGATTCATCAACAGCTAAAGAAAAATATAAAAAGTTTGAAGCAGCTGATTTTACTTGATTTTCAATGTCCTCATTCAACTGTTGAATTCTTATTTGAATAGTCATTCTATTTAAACTTATATTTTTGAATTTCCTTTTTGCTTCAGGACAAAGTTTTTCATATGCAATTAACACACTTTTTATCAAAATCACGATCTGTGAATGGCCGACCTTCTTTAGCGATTTCAGTGATACTTAAGCTCACTTCCCCATATAAATTTAAAAGTTAACTGTACTTTTTTGAAAAAAGATTGCTTGACTACTAAAAGTTTTTTGAGTTGTTCGATTTTTTGCGATCGTTCATATCCTTTCATAGATGCAAAATATTTATGCTTTGTTTCATAATGCCGCTTTAATTATACTCTTTTGCCACAGCAATCTTGCAACTACATATTAAGCATGTGACAGTATCATTGTAATAGATAAAACAGCATTTATCTGTCCATGCATCTTGAAATTTCCGATTTTGAAAATCTCCTTTTTTCTCTCTCATTATTTAAAATATTTTATATGGCTTTATAAATAAATGATACTAGACTAAAAATGCGAAAACAAAAAAGAATATCAGATCTGTTCTGTGTGACAGTGATTTCAACATTCCCGATCTACTAGCAAAACCACAGGGTTGTTTAAAAGAATGATCGCTGCAGCTAAGTAGAAGTTAAAATTATTATTGGTAGCGCTCACCATGAAGAAAAACGTGAGTTCAATAGGTAATTTTGATTGGCTCAGCATAATTTCGAATAGAGACTGTTCCAGCATGCGTGTGTGAATACACATTTGTTCTTCGACCTTTTCTGCATCCAGACCATGCGATGGAAGAAATAATGGCTTCCGGTGATCACGTTCGCGAGCTTCTCCTATACGAAAACTCGTACTCGCAGATAGCCATGAAGGAAACATTGAAAAGCCGCGCAATAAATTGAAAAAAAAATACTTAATGAGCAACTGCAAAACAATTATTTGCTGTAATACTATTTTCGTATGCGATTTTTCCCTGTTTAATTAAAAAAGGTCCATTCCATATTAGATTACTCTTCTTTTATAATAGACATTCGCGGGCCATAGGTTGTGCCATCCCTGGTTTAGTACTTCAGGTTCCACAAGATAATTTTATACTCGTTAGTTAGCCCAATAAACTGGGATAGACACAGTTAGGCCTTGGTTCTCTTAGGCTGTTGTGCCACCAAGTAAGTTAGCACAATGTCTTGAAAACTAAATAGATTTCTGATGGAAAATGCACCATTTACATTTGTGGAAAACAACACCTATAATGAAGGAAAAGGAACAACATATCAACAGAGTTGATGTTAAAAACTAAATTAAAGCAAGAACAGCTTCTAAATTTTAGGTTGCAAATTCTCTCTCATGTAAAATACATAGGACTTCTCACAAAGCTATAAATATTTTAATGTCATTCAGAACATTGTATTAAAGTGAAATATATTTCTCAACATAAGCAGCTACAAAAACAAATTAAACTCAGAATATGTAATGCAATCGCATTTGATCTCAATAGACCTAGAACTCGACAGTTCATGTGAAAAAAAAGTTACCCAAAGTTTCTCAGTTACCAAGTATAATACATGGGTAGGTGACATTTGGATCACAAATTAATTTCATTAATGAGTAAATTATCCTAAAAATTAGTTTAGAATTTTTTTTAAAAAATGCAATACTTTTTTAAATTGCCTTTACATAAAGTACCTATAACATGTTGATCTACTTTAAATATTATTTTGAGATGTATTCTTCTAAGCATGTGTAAGGAATAGGGTTCTAGGAAAACATTTTCTAGTTCTAGGGGTTCCACAAAAGTACTTTCAAGTTCTAAGGGTTCTGTGAGTTGTAAAAGTTTGAAGACCATTCGCCTAAATCACACGCTTTTATGCAAGTCTTTTCTTAAGGAATTGTTGAAGTGAAAGGTTTGTGCCAAGTTCCAGACAGTTTATGCCTTAAGAAGAAAATCTAGCCCTATATCAAAGAAATTCGGCCATATTTATGCAAAACGGTCATGGAGATTTTCAACTAAAGAATGAGTTATGTGCCAGCAAAACCGTAGCTATATCCGATATGCTATTCCATATGTAACATTATACTGTATACTTTATGAATCAATAAAAAATTTACAATTTTTAATTATAAACACGCTTGTGTTTTTTATGAAAATTATTTCCTACATGAATTTTGGGACACTCTATAAAATACACAATTTAAGACAAGTGTCTGACAGATTTTTTGCTTGAAGAAATCTTACTCTCAATGACAGCACACATTTTAAGATGTTATAACCAACAAACAGCAGAATGATATGCTCTTAGGATAGATGGTAAATCAATGGATTACAGATTGCTTCATGTAAAAGACTCCAAACACTATCAGCATCACACCACCAGAGGTAAACCATTATTTCTACACAAAGAATTTATGCATTCATTAAAATTCAAAACCTATGCAACTGGAGATAAAAAAAAATTTCTCTACATAAAACAATGCATACACTAACAGTAAAAAGGTATACTGACAAAACAAAGTGAATAGTTAAAGAATACAAGGTTATGATAACAATTTTAAAAAACTGTTGATCATTAAGACAAATTGTTAATTTTAACAATAGAATCCTGAGATCACAAATATTCTATTACTTGCACAAACTTATTATTAACGTAACAAAAAAAGTACAATATCCCACAATGGTTAAAATTGCACTTAAACTAACATGAAACTTGAATTACTAAAAACTACAATATTTATTAAGTAAAAAAAAAAACCTTAAATCAAAAATATTTTAACCATAAAGTCAAAAATTTAAAGCTTTTAAAGAAAATAAAAAAATTTCTGAAATGTGTCTTATCACAAATGGTTAAAGAGAAAATCATTGGTAGCCAAATGGTTAAAGTTGCAAGCATCAGAAATGGTATCAAAACTGTGAGAATGAGCTAATATTGTATCAAAAAATATTATCTTTATATATAAAAATTATGTGTCACAGTGTTTGTCTGCAATGAACTCTGAAAATACTCAACCAATCTTAACATAACTTTGCATATTGTGTGTCATTTCCTCCAACTAAAAATATAGGATAGCTTTTATCTCAATTAATGATGTCATAATTTCTTTATTGCTGGAAATGTGAAGAATCCAGGAATTGGGAAAATTCACAAAATGTCACAATGTGCAAATTTCTGCAGAAGCAAATTTTGTAAGCCAAGGTGAATGCCTGACATATTTCGGGGCATGGATTCTGAATCTCAAATCGGTTCCCAATAATACCCATAACTTTGCTGGATGACTGTAAATTAGACACACCGTGGCCAGGGGGTTACCTAAAAAGTTTTGGAGTGCGAAAACATGGTCTCTGGCGCATTTTAAAATGGGCAATCCGAATCTGAAATCAGATCCGAGAAATCGCTGTAACTTAGCTGGAAAATTTGAGACAACCATCTATTATGTGAACTGTGGCAGAAGCTTACCCTAAAAGTCTTGGAGCAGGAAAAGTGTGTTTCTGGTGTATTTCGGGATGGTGAACAAGAATCTGAAATCAGAATTTAGAAATTCCTGTAACTTTGCCGGATGACTCTAAATGTACCCTTCCAGGGACAACTTGCAGGCTCAGGGGCACCGAAAGTAGCCTCCAGTTGCGGACACGAAAGGATAATCTGATTTTAGAAACACCCGTAATTTAGCCAAATATTACTGGAATTATGTGAAACGGCCTCACGCTTGAGTCCAGCATGCGGATTTTCATTCCCTCCAGCAGTTGAACTTGCATGTGTTGGGGCACTGGAAGTCAGTCGTGTGCGTTTTGAGGAGGGGAATGAGAATCTGAAATTGGATTTTAGGCATTCCGGTAACTATGCCAGATAATGACGGATGGCCATAATATATGTGGACAGTGGTACCGGCCTAAATTGCAGACGTAGAGAAGCAAAAAGTGAGTCCCTGGAGTATTTCAGAACTGCCGATCCGAATATTCAATATAATTCGAGAAATTCCCGAACTATGCCAAATAATTCTAGATGGCTGAGTTTTATACAAACCATAGCAAAGGCTTTCCTTAAAATTCTTGGGGTGTAAAAAGTGTTTTTCTGGGTGGGAAACAAGACTCTGAAATTTATTTTTGAAACTCGTGCAACTTTGCTGGATAAGACCGGATGACCGTAATAATCCTTTCCTTTTCAGGAACTGAATTTGCAGCAGTAAGGACGCCAACAATGGGCAACGGCTGCTTGGGGTGGGGAACGAGAATCTGGATTCAGATTTCAGAAACTCCCTTAACTATGTGGGATATTGCTGGAACGTTGTCGAAAGGCTTTGTGTTCGAGTCTACTGTCCGGATTTTCATTCCTTATAAGTACCGAACTTGCAGGCTCAGCCTTGCAAAAATACGATCTCAGCAGAAAACTGCACTAACAATTGCATCTTAAGGTATTGTTGCTACCTTGTTAGATGGTGGACAAACTGCACATTCAGCATTCAAGCTGTCATTAGACATAGATAAGAAGCCAGACGCTCAATTTGTAACATTAAAAAAAGAAGCAGAATGGCAATGATATTTCAAAGGAGTTAATCCATAATCATGAATAAATGTACTATGGCCACAAACATTCACTCAAAGCACATTACATGGAACTATACAAGATTTAAACAGCAGCAAAAAAATATTCGTGTGTGCTATCCTACTAGACATAGCCAGTCATTCCTAACTCTTCTTTTGCTCACGAAATTAGAACATGTTTTAAAAAATCGTTTTAATAGCTAAACATCGAGGCACTTCGATTGACCATAAACATGCAAGTACAATTGCAAGATGATCAATCGGCTCAAATATTTTCTAAGTGCTGGATATTAGAAATGGTGAAGTAGAACAGCATTCCAACACTTATGTATCAAATTGCCAGACAATTTCTGCATTGTTGTTCAGACAAAAAAGGAAAAGATTGAGAGTTTCCTCCTGTATATACTGAACAATTATCTAGATAATTATTGACTCTGTAATCCTGATACTTAATCAGAAAAAATGTTGATATTGTGAGGAAATAAACTTCCAGATACAGAGTTGTTGCCAGGTGATCTACTGCCTTCTTAATCAATCGACACTATTGTTGATGAAAATGAATCCCTGAATTTTCCAACTGAGTATTTGAATTCTCTGGATTTATCAGGAGCGCCACCATATAATATCCGGTTGAAGATTGAATCACTGGTTATTCTGCTGCGTAACTTAAACCCACCTAGATAATGCAACATTTCACGTTTGGTCATCAGAAGAATTACCGGGAAACTTCTTGAAACAAATATTTTGACTGGAAAGTTTAAAGAAGAAATTGTTCTGTTACCACATATTACACTGATACCATCAGAATCTCCAATACCATTCAAAAGCCTTTAATTCCTGGTTTGCTTGGTTTTCACAATGACCATAAATAAATCTCAAAGCCAAATAATGTCCGTTTGATGCTTGGGCTTATAAAATCCATGTTTCTCGAATGGGCAACTATATGTTACACGCTCACAAGTGGGGAAACCATTGAATCTATTCGAGTTAGCAAAGGACGGGTTACCGAAAAATATTGTGCACTGATTAACGATTAGTTATATTAAAATTAGTATTATTATACTTTAAAATTAAAAATTATAAATTGCTAAAATTCAATGTTTTTCATCTCCTTCATAAAATTAAATCTTTATGCTTATTTAACAACTTCATAAGTAATTCATGCATTATACTATAACTAGCTGTACCCGTTCACACGTTGCTGTGTTTGAACAAAAAGGCAGTTTTGATACCTCAAACATAATTTATTAATGATCAAATGTATACAATACATTAAAATGAAAATTAACAATAAATTTATCTTTACATATATGTCATTTGAATATAGCATATGTACAAAACATAGATATACATAGTTGATGGTAGAATAAACATGCTTCTTCACTTGTGATTTTAAACAATACTGCAAATGAATTTCAATTGAACAATAATTTTGTAATTATTAAATATCATCATGAAATGAATGATTTTTGATGATTGATGGTGAACTTTATCTTAGAAGTGTTTGTAAATATACAAAATTTTTTTGTTTTCCTATCTGGTGCAAGAACAAATAAATTTGATGGTTTTCCAACTCGTGAACACCCAGCGTACAGCTGTCCATGTGAGAAGCATGGATTTATCAAATTTAATCCACATACTCGCAATGATTGCCCCTGTGCTTTGTTAACGGTCATTGCAAAGGCTAGTCGTACAGGAAACTGTAGACGTTTGAATTCAAATGGAGTATCCGTTGGTATCATGGGAATGAATGGTAGTAGTACATGTTCCCCTTGGTGTTTTCCATTTAAAATGGTTGCCTCAATTATGTTACTCATTAATTTTTTTACCGATAGTCAAGTCCCATTGCATAGTCGCGGTGGATTTATATTTCGTAGAAGGATGATTAGTGAACCAATTTTCAAAGATAAAATATGCGGTGGTATTCCTGGTAAATCCAATGAATTTAAAAATTATATTGGATAATTAACTGATTCATCGTGATTGACAACAGTATCTATGGATTTATATGTTGTTTCTTCATCAGGTATTTCATTTTGAATTGTGCAGTTTATTAAATTCACATCAATGTTTTTGGCTGCCAATATAGCACGCTCACTAACCCATTGATTATTTTTATAATTCTGCGATAAATTTGGAAAAACTTTGGCAATTAATTCATCAGTGGATTTTACAATGCGACAAAAGTTTTCTGGTATTGTAATACAGTGTGTGGATTCGTCCATTTATATTTTACGATTCCCAATATCTAACCATTGTTTTGCAAATCGTGTTGTAATTGAACACGCATATTGGTCTTTAAAGTTATTTTGTCCACATACCACCATAACACATGATTTGAGACATGCATTCAATTCATCTGCAGGTGTTGAACGTGGTATAACTGGTAGAGTTTGTCAAAAATCACCAGCTAGCAAAATGAGGGCACCACCAAAGAGCTGCTCATTTTCTCTCAAATCTCTTAATGTGCCATGGAGTGCTTCCAATGATTTCTTGTGTGTCATGGTGCATTCATCCCATATTATAAGCTGACACGATCTTAGTACTTTTCACATCCCAGAATATTTGCTAATATTACATGTTGGAGTTTCAATTACCTGCATATTTAATGGCAATTTCAATGCTGAATGTGCTGTTCGCCCTACTGTCCAAAAGAGTTGCTGCAATACCAGATGATGCAATAGCAAGTGCAATATTATTTTGTGATCTTATAGTTGCCAGGATAATTGAAATAAGAAAAGTTTTGCCAGTGCCTCCAGGTGCATCTAAGAAATATAAACCACAACTCTTGTTAGATATTGCATTTATAATTGTGTCATATGCTGTTCGTTGTTCTAATACCAATTTTGGCAGATAATTCGAACAAATGTTTGTAATTTATTAACGCCGAAGGGCGTTTCTCATTGTATGTCACGATCCAAAATGACATTACTATATCTATTTGGAGCAATCATTCCCAATTCTGTCAGGGATTTGTTGGCTATTGTCAAACATACATCCTCAATTAAAATCAATGCTTCACTGTATAGATTAGATGTAAATTGAATATTGTGATTAGCATTTATTCTACGTATGCGATGTAAAATGTCTTCACTTATATGGTCTTTATATTTTTCCCAAAGATCCTTTCGATTAGCCGGAAAACATGTAGTTAGTATGATGGAAAATAGTGTATGTATCTGCTGTGGTTGAGCTGAATTAGAAGCATCAGCAAGTGAAATATCCCAATGAGCATCGTTTTCTAAGAGATTTCATTTCTGGCAAGCCTCACGGAATGTAGCACGCACATGGCCATTGACTGTTTTTAATTCTTGGAAAGATGTTGGTCCACGAACATTGATTAATAATAATCTTAGGTAAAGGCATTCTGCGTTATTTGGATGCACAGTGTACAGACGACCAACAATGCATCTGTGGAATATAAATTTAGGTGTCCTTGTACTGCTCTACCTTGTTTAAGACACTGAAATTTTCTTGTTGATGTATTCCACGTAAAATAAGTTGGTACTTCAGAGTACAGTAGTGTCCTTGCAAAGGTATTATTTCTACATAATGTGAAAAATTCAGTTAATGTTGTTGGCAGTGGTGACATTGCTCTTGCACATACATTTTCTGATGTAAAATACACACGCTGTCCATTTTCAAGATGTACTGCTAAATGAACAACTGTTGGAAATCGCTCATGAATAGAAAATGATAAAATATGCCATACAGCCTCATTGCTACTTATGTAGCTTCCCAGTTGATATTGGGCGACTTCCTCATTAGATGCAGTTGTATTTCCACTCCAAACACTGCCATATTGCTTCCTTTGTTCACATATTTGCAAATATATTTTATAGCCTTCACTGAATTGCAGTACTCAACATTTATGTGTGTGTTATACATTTTTAGTAGTAATGGAGAATATGGTACTACCCAACGATTATCAACATCAATAGTATTAGTGAGTACTTTTAGTGTAATGGATTTTCAACCATCTTCGGTAGATCGTCGTCGATAGAGTGGATATCCATCATTGCCTGTAATAGTTTCAGCAAGTAAGTCTCTAGGATACCTCTTTGTACACTTTCCATTTGACACACATAGTGAATTATTATTTAGTGATTCACACGGATCATGAATCATATTTTTTGAGACAATATCGTGCAAGTATTTATCAATTTCAATGTTTGGTATTATCTTTTCCATCATCCATATTAAAATATGCGCATGTGGTAGACCTCTTTTTTGTCATTCAATTAAATACATCCAACAGCGCGTCTCTCAAAATACATGGTGTTTCACAATAAAATCTGTTAAAGATTTTAATTTTTGTTTAAATACTCGTGCAGAAATATCATGACGATCTGATGGGGATTGTCCTGTTAATAAAAGCTCCTTTATTTCATCCCATGCTGGGTTCCATGTAAATGTGACGAAAAAATCTGGACGACCATGTGCACAAACATACATCATTGCATCTTGTGCATACTCATGCACGTGTCTAGGGCTACCTGTAAATGTGGATGGTAAAATGATCCTTTTTCCCAATTCACTGAGATTGCCATCATTTACAACTGCATTACGTAAATGGATGTACTCTTCAGAACGTAATTTGACTTGATTTAGTCGTATGTAGAGGAGTCTTTCACTTTCTATTTTTGCATACATGTCAACAATGTATTGATGAAATAATTGTCTACATTTCAATATATGATTATCAGCATTCTAACGAATCATCGTTTGATATGCATAATAATTCATAGCACTGACCTTTTTGTCAATGTCCACATTAGTTGTGGGATTTCTCATATTAATATTAAAATTCTATCCATCCTCTCCTTGCCAAAATAGAATAGGATATTGTAATGCATCATATGAATGATGAGTTTCTGATACTTGCTGGACGTCACCATTTCTGCGATGAAGAATTATAGCACAAGAATTAAATATTAAATTCTTCACCATCTATGACAATTGCCACTTCATCGATCGTTGGTGTGTTGAATTATCTTCGATGTTGACCAATAGGTGTTTTTATCTGCCTTTATTATTACTTTATAATTATCAGATGGCATTTGTTCAATGGCGGTTTTAAATAACTTATTTAATTCATTATGTTGTTCAAAGAAATTTTGTAATTCAGCGACAATCTCTCGTTTGGTACTCATATTCAGTTGACACCATCTGTTGATTTGTTCGCCAGTATTTCCCATAAAATATATCTGAATATATTTGTGATCAGCATTTGGCAAGGGTAGGAGTGATCCAGCATGGTGATAAATTTGCCCCTGTTCTTTAAATGTTGGCATATAATTTGCGCTAACGATATTCATTGCTCTGAACAATGTCATTTGGAAGCATGTTTTATACTTGCGTATATTTTCCAAAATTTTTTTTGATTGACTTGTTTTACCTGATACTTAAGTTAATAATGGTTCAGGTGGTGAAGGCAAGTCTGGTAACTTTACTTTTCCACCTGCACAGCAATTACCTGGTGTTTTATTTTTTAAATTTTGAGCACTACAATACGTACACTTTTTATCCATTTTTACAATAATTACACTTGGATGAATTCTGTAATTGTAAAGGGGATTGTAGTTGAAACCACATAAATTCAAATCAGTATGTATCATTTGTCTTGTCTGTGTCCTGCGAATTTGATTCCTTTGCTGCCTCTGTTCACTCGTTTCTAATGATCAAGCAAGAGCAGTGTGAACTCGATTTCTTTCTTGCCTAGCTTGTCTCTGCTCACTTGTTTCTGAAGATCGTTCTTCTCATCTCCTTTTTGCTTGATTTGTAGATCGACCAATGGCACTTTGCTTTGGTGCCATAATTGTAGGGTTAAATAAAACATATTTCCAATTATTTTCTTCAGTTGGAAATCAATAATATTGTATTAATAATATATTCTCGTATTAATAATTGCAAAAATTCTTGACTGCATTTTTGTATTTATTAGAATTTGCTGGCGAAAAATTGAACGTCAAACGCATTAATGTTGTTTTTTGTAAAACACAAAAACAACATTAAAGGAAACCCAATTTATGTATTCAAAATATTTTAAATCTATTAAAGATTTTAATTTTTGTTAAAATACACGTACAGAAATATCATGACGATTTGATGAAGAATTATATAGCGAGAATTAAATATCATTATGAAATGAATGATATTATGCTTTTAAATATACAATTGTTATTTTGATATTTTTGGGATATTTGTTCGAAAGCACCTAGAACCCCAACTCTAATTTTAAAAAAAATTTACAAAAACCTTTCCGGGGATATACCTAATAATTTCCCAAATTTTCACGGCGATTAGATGTATGGTTTTTGAGTCTATCGAGGACAGACACACATTCATTTATATATATATAGATTAAACAGGAGATGAAGAAAATGCGGAATGAAAAAAGTTATGTTGGTTTATGCTTAATTTCAACTATCCGAAATTATTAACGAAGATTAATTTGGCTGCATTGAATAGCTTAGAATAATATTAAATCAATGTATTAAAACAAAGCCACAGCAACGCTTGGCCAGGTCAGCTAAAAAAGGTTATAAGAAATGAACTTCAGAGTCCACATTTAGCACAGTTTGTAAATTAGGAGAGCAAGGTTCTTATTTTAAATGTCAGTATTTATTCATTAACTTCTGCCAACAATTTACTGCTAAAGATTAACTACCAGCCACAGCTTGATTGCCAAAGCATTACGTTACAACGTTAAGCTGAAATTCATCAAAGGTTGCCCATGGCATGCGATTACTGTAATACCCAAACATCACCCTCAGCATTTTAACACAGTTCATAACTGCTTTCTTGGTAACTATTATTTATCTTTAAAAAGGTATTAATTCAATCCAAGTAGCCTTAACATGTAAAACAAACAATAAAAGAATATAAAATAATCATTACTGCTGGTAAGCATTGTGGACCAATATGATGCTAATATTTAGG
The DNA here is from genome assembly GCA_019973975.1 of Trichonephila clavata. NCBI lineage: Eukaryota > Metazoa > Arthropoda > Arachnida > Araneae > Nephilidae > Trichonephila > Trichonephila clavata. The sequence goes on along the minus strand of BMAO01003848.1, from coordinate 133,126 downwards.
CAATTACTAAAAAATGTTAATTTAATCCTTTCTTACCATCATGTAATAATTTACATAAAATTTAAAAAAGTAGAACATTTCTTTTTAAAAAAATTGAAGTAATTTATAGAAGAAAAAATTAAGAATATAGCTGATAATTATTTCATTCTAGCTAACTACCCAAAAACCTAATTTTAGTGACGAAATGAAGTTATAAAATCAACTTCTTTGCAATCAGTTTTGTATATAATATGAATCTAAAAAAATAATACACAAAGTAATGAAAGAACTCTAAAACAACAGATGTATGTTTCTAAAAATTTGAAACATTTAAAGAAACATTATGGTTATACTAAATATAATACTACATTAAGAAATAAATATACCATCATCTCCACTGCTGTCATCACTTTCTGATGAACTATCTTCACTTTCTGATTCAAACCAATCCAGATTTCTAGTTGAAAAGGGAACAATTGTCCTCCATTCATCCAATTTATGAGTGTCCAAAGCATAAAAATCTGACAGTGTAACTTGACGCTCTTCATCCTCAAATATACCACCATACAGATACAAGATTCCACTCTTGACAGCCATACCAGCACCCATACGACCTTTAGGAGAAAAAGCTTCTGATGTCGAAGATAAAGCACAAGCACTACTTTCAGGTATTGCTGATGTAGATGGACCAATTTTGACAGTAAACACATCATCTGTCTTTATAACAACCTAATAAATGAAACAGTTTACTAAAATCAGTTCAACTAAAGCAAATAACAAAAGCTTAAAAACAGAATAGTTTGAAAAATTATAAATATCTAAATTTTCCAAAATAAAATAATTGTTTTTATTTTCAAGGAAAAATATTAAAAACATTCTTAATAACATAATACACTTATTATTAGAATAGATTTTGTATTCAAGATTTTAAGTAATGCATTTTATTAGAAAACATAGCATTATTTGTTAATCTTATGCTATGTTACAGCCAATCTGTTTACATTTAAATAGAAAATTACATTTCAGCAGATACATTATTTACAGATAGTTCCCAACAAAACACAGACAACTAGAGGGAGCTTGATTTAGTAGTCCTATATCAAAATAAATCTCTGTAAGGAAGGGAGGGTCAGTGAACAATGCTTTTTCTGTTGAATCAATCAGATCCCTCCATCCAACATACAAGTTTTACATCAATAAGAAGATTTCTTTAACATTTCACCGATGCATGAAATCCAAAAAACAGTCCTCATTAAAAACAAATTACATTCAAATTGAGAACAAATAATTATAGATTAAAAAAAAAGGAACTTTTAACAGATATCTCTCTAAATGTTTTCTAATTCAAAGATGCAAAATAAGAATGATCTATTTGATAGACAAGAGCTTCAGAATGAAACAAAAATCTAAGTGAATAATTTAAGTATACTCCTCACAATCTATAGGGGAAGTTCTTCCTGCCTCTAAATAGACTGAGGATTTAAACATGTTTGTGGGTTACTTGTATTTCTAAAAAGCTGGTATCTTTTTTAGCTCATTTTTTATGTAATAGCACTGGAAATACATAACACAGGTTACCAAAAGTTGACCACAACCAATTTGCTTGTATACAGTAAGGACTTTTCTCTTTTCCTATAAAAGGCAATTTATTTTCTCCTTTCCTTTTTTATTTAATCTGTAATTCTTATAATGTTAGTGTTACTAAAAAATGGCATAGTTTAGGACAAGGTACAGAAATATTTTTCCAGGTTTTCTTTACAAAAGCAAGAATTTTGGTACTTGAAATTTTTGTACTACTATATATAAATACACTGTGTCCAAAAAAGAAAATGTACCCTTTTTTCCTTATTTTTTTTATGTACCCAGTGTGTAGAGTGTGGTGAAAATTGGTCTGAAAGCTACAGCTACTAGATACTCTAGGTTTTAAAATATCTGCCTTTTTTTTGTGTGCACAAAATTGTCAACATGGCACTCACCAAACCACAGAAGGCATTTTGTGTTGTGGAATACGCAAAAGCAACATGTATTATTACTAGTTCAATGCAACTTTCGGTGACAATTTGGAGTTGATCCACTGGAAAAGAACTCAAATGTTGGCATACACAACTAATGGAGATAGGTTGCCTATGCAAAGGCACCAGTTGACCGCGTTCGTAGGAAACAGTTGATAAAGTTTGGCAATCCTTCCCACCCAGCTATCAGAAGTCACTTCGGAAAGCAAGCTGTGAGTTAGAATTGCCCAAATCAACAGTCTGGGATGTTCTTAACAAGCGATTGAAGTTCAAGGCTTACAGGTTGACACTTGTGCGGGCACTCACTGAAAATGGTAAGCAACTTTGCACTGTCTTCAGTGTAAACATGTTGGAAATGCTGGAAAATGATGATTTGATTATTTTGAGCAGGAAACAATTCAGTGCATGCAGTGGCCAGCTCGATCACTGGACCCTCCAAAGACCTCTGTTGTAGATTAAATATTAAATGTATAGATGGCGCTACAAGTCCATGTGAGTGATGTATACGCGTTTTGGCTTGTAGAGTCAGAATCATGTAATGTTCTTTGTGTTGTGTACGTGTCTTCCGTGTTGTCTGCAAATAAACAAAATGAACAAAAGATGAACTGAATTATTGAACTAAGAATGAAAGATATTAGAATTATAATAGACTACCTGACCATGGAGTATATACTAAGGAAATAATAATAACCTCACTTAACCCTGCTCCTAAGACCCTAACCACAGTACTGGGCTAAGATTTTAACAATAAGCCAACCAAAGCCACCCTTATACCCAAGCAATTGGAGGTTAAGTTTCCCTGCGGGAAACAGGCACTCCAGCAAAATTCTACCATTCTAACCACACTTTTGACTGCCTTGGTAGAGCAATGGCTTGCACTTCATGCAGAATTAATAGACTGCATAATTGAGAGCATCACATATTGCTGCATGTGCTGTATTGCTACTCAGGGGGATCATATCCCATATTACAGGTACTTTTAATATATCAAATTGCCCCCCCCCCTGATTTATTCATTGCATACACATGTTAATTTCTATAACACAATTGTCTTTGATTTCTTTTTATGTTATTGTATACCTTACTATGTGTTGAATCATGTGTATTAGTTTAATTAAATTCCACACATAACTTTTTGAGTTAGTCATTTTTGTGATTTTTCCTTAATTTCTGATAACCAGTGTATATATGGGTTCCAAAAAAGTTAAATGGAAGTTGAATTAAAATATTTTGTATTATTTTAATAATGAAAAAAAGGAGTGTACTGAATGATGTTACAAAATACAGTTACAGTAAAAAAACTTACATTATTGGCAGGAGATAGTAATTACTGTAGTCTTAATGTGAAATTTGATTTTGCTTTTCTTTATTAAAGCTTGAATATCCAGTTTAATGTATGTTGTTACAATTTGTAAATTTTCCTTTCAGTAGTGTTCTTGTTTTTGATTTTATGTTCTCCCCTTTAATAAAAAACTATTCACATATGTAAGTACTGTCAAAGATAGAAGATATGGATAATGGAAGTTTATGAACTTTTGGACTTTGACAATTGATAAATAGAATTCTGTACCCCCTCTACAATAGTGGCATGCTCAATATCCCCTGTGTGAAGTATTGACAAAAGATTGAAATCTGTTTCAAAACTAATTACACATAAGAATTCACACTTTTTCCTGAAATTGCTAAGATTTTATGCATAGTTAATTTTTTTTTTATCTTTAAAATTATTTGACGTACAGTAAAATTTTTAGAAAACTTTATTTTAAATGTATACTAAACATATCAATGAAATGTTTTAAATATCAAGAATAACAAAAAAAGGGGGGGGGGTTACAACAAAAAGTTTACAAGACAGTTTTTTTTTTTTAATTCTCTCAAATTCAAAAGTGGGGCCACTAAAAAATACTTTCCGCAATAGTTCAGTGTATTTTCCAAATAGTGTACTATCATAACCAAACAGGAAGAAATCACCTAAGTTGAGAAGTGCATGAAATTCTATTAACCTAATGCCATTGTTTCATAAGAGACGCAATGGTAATTTTTGACTTTGTTTCCACAAACTGTGCTTCATTTTTGTTTGGTTTCCCACCCTTCCTCTTTTTTCAATTTTCATCTTAATCTAAATTTCTAAAAAGATGCAGTTTTTATGATTTGAAGGTAAAGAAACAAAAGAAAATTTGATAATATTGCTTCACATGTACACCTTCATTCCTTTACTCCCTATTCATTCAAAGATGAGTCTCTGAAGTGAAGAATTTAGTAACAGAGACAAAAATACTTAAAAAATCATTCTATGTACATTACCCATGTCTAGAACAGCATAACCACTGGATGGGAACCTAAGCATATTACAACTATAAGAATGAAACTCCAATTAAAATCTCACTCTTCAGACTTCTATACAGCATGTTGACCTTAGAAGTAATTAGATTTGCTACAATATAGCTCCTATAAAACTGTCAGCCAAACAAAATATCTTTGGAACAAAGCTTCCAGGAAGCCCAGGAAATCAGACTAGTTGGATTAGTGGAATTTATCAGACTAGTTATTTTTTCAGAAGAAAAATAGATTAAAAGAAATTTTTACCTTGTTTGAATCATCTAATTTTGCCTTCTCTAAACTCTCTGCTACTTTTTCACTCTCCTCATAATCCTCTTCCATATCATCATCCCTAACTTTTCTACGCTTTTTCCTTGTTGTTCTTGAACTCTTACCATGAAGAGTAACAGGTAACCAACGACCTTTTTCCATTTCAAGTACATACAAATCATTGTGGAACAGACTGATTAAATCCTCCTCATCGACATCATCATCATCATAGACACCACCAAAACAATATGCAAGATTATTTGGTGCCACAGCCATAGATATACCACAACGAATTGAAGGAGGAATTCCAGAAGGTTTTACTTGGTTCCACTTCCATTTATGTGGTACACTTTTTTCTGAAATTTCAAGGAAGACAAATGATTATTAAGATGCACATTACATATCATAACATTTATTTTTATTAACAATACAGCTTTTCTTAGAAACATAAAATTTGCAAACATATATGGGCCGTTTTCTTTGAAAGTGGTGTAAATCCATTTTATAATATACGGAGATATTTGCCACTTTCAAAATAATTATGTTTGTAATTTTATTAACTATGTAAATTTATATAGATAAAAATGAAAATTTTTAAAAGCTTTTTGGGGAACTGTTTAGATAAAAAGCTAGCAGACTGCATTCAATGTTATAACTTTTGTCAAAAATGGACTTTCAAAGAAAATGGCTCCATATACAAAATTAAATAAACCTCCCAATATGGCACTAAGTTAAAGCTGTTAACAACAAAATGAAATGCACCATTCACAAAAAAAATTATTTAATTTATGAAGATATTTAAGAAACATTTGTTTTACACATAACTTAAAAGAGTAAATTCAATACTTACATAAATTACAGATATCATAGATTGCAATAATACACACGGATTGCTAGGATGACTTCTTTAAAGATTGGGCCTTATTTAATAAACTACAGTCAAACATCTTACAGTCTACATCTACATCTTATTTTACAAATACGTTGTCTAAATTCACTGAACCTCATCTAATGTAATGATTGTGTTTTCCACACAATTATTTAATTTTATTAATTATTTAACTTATTTAGACTTATTTGTTGTGTAAAAGACTTATTTGTGATCTAAATTATATATTCCTGCATTTACACACTCACTGACATTACTTTCAGAAAAAATTTGTCACATTGTCCTATATTTTGCACAAAATATTCTGAAATATATTTAGATGTATAAAATGGAAATTGTAAAATTCTCAATATCTAGCAAGTATGAGCAGGACTGATTTTAGTGGAAGGGAGTTCAAAAAAAATTATTTATAAAACATAACTTTACTTTTAACTTTTTTGGGATGAAGGGCGAAACTTAGAGCCAGAGATTTCTTTCATGAATGTCAATCAGAGGGGTTTTATGGATAAGCCCAAATCCATGAAAATCCTAAAATTCGAACACATTGTTTAACAATTTTTAAACAAAGTGTTCAAATATAGCAACATGAACATTATAATGCTCTGTAAAACATATCAACAACATATGCTTTATATTTTTTGCATTAGTATACTTTATTTCTTGTTTAAATACCATTACAGCATATTTTTACCTTACATTAAAAGTTTTTTAGACCATACATCTGAAAATTGAATGTTACTTAAAATACCTTTTTAGTGTGGAAATTTATGAAAACAATGATCTACATACAGTCCTAGCACACATAATAAATCATTTGCTACTCCAGAGGATTTTTGTGGGATTGTGAAGAAACATAAACTAAATTTTCTATTGTGGATGACTGTAGCGAGGTATTTTCTTCTGATGTACCCAAAATGTCATCATCATTAGATTAATAATGTACAGAACAATTACAATATATTATTTAATACTATCACAACATTCAGAGTCTATTTCTAAATCAATGTCTTCAATATTTTGCATCATTTTTGCTATTTCAAATTCATTCAAACATTTTTAAAGCTTCAAAATTGTAATGATAAAAACAGAAAAAATATGTACAAGATCTAATCATCCATTAAAAAAGACTGCCAACCCAAATACCCAGTTATCTAGTGAAAATTAAACTCTCTTGTTATGAACAAATACTTAGGGCTTATTTAAAGAGGTGTCAAAGTATGCCATTCTGAAACATCCCTTTCCCTTTATGTTTATAAATCAAAATTCAAGTGCATAGGAGTCATTTCTCTCTCATTTTGAATAGAAGATTAAATCTACATGTATCTCAAATCCTATGGACATACAATATGCCGTCTATTACCAAAAAAATACCATTTTCAAATTTCCCCATGTACTGGCAATATACATGTGACAGGCAGCAATGAACAGAAAAAGCTCTGGCATGCGTAGGTAATGGCTGGAAATTGAATGTTTTGTGCTGGCACATATACCTGACAGTAGGTATAAAGGGGTTAAGTAATTAAGTATGCTAAATACATAATCATTCAAAAATTATAGATCAAATAATACAATTTTTCTAATATTTATAACCATAAATTTCTCTCTTAGTATCTGTACATGTGCATTGAAATACTGAAAATAGAACATACTTTTGAACAAAAAAATATTAAATGCAGAATATAACATTCATATACTAGTTTTTTTTGAGAAAAATAGTCATGCTGATCTAATCAAAGATATTGAGAATTTTTCTATTACAAAAAATGCTGAGAGTTGTACAATGATTATAAAAAATAGGACATTTAAATACAAACCTGATTGCTTTAAAATTAGCATATCTACATACATATTTGCACTCCATTTACTTTGCTAATGATTCTCGGATTTTTTTAAGAATTAAATTTTCTAAGTTTTCTTGTTACCCCCATTTCTAAAAATTAAACAGTCTCTAAATTCCAAAAATTTTAAAACAATGTTTACAGCCCATACCTCATTTTAAAAATTTATAATCTAAATTTAAAAAAAGGATAAAGATTTCATGAAACTAAGCATACCTAAACAATTTGTATTACTACAAATATAAATTTTCTATGCACATGTGTGTGTTAATGTGACTACTTTGTTTTAGTTATCATGGTCACTATTGCTTAATTGGGGGGGGGGGGGATTATTTCAACAAAAATAAACAAATTTCTTTCAATACTAAGAATAATCATTACCATCTACTTGCAAATAATACATGTCTGTATGTGAAATTCCCTTATCTACATCCTTTTTCACTTTCTCTTTCGTGTATCCACCATACAAAAGCATGCGCCCATCAACAAGTGGTGCAAACAGGCATCCAGAACGGAAAGAAGGAATTTTTCCAACAGCTTCAATTTTATTCCATGTGTATGTGTCCAAATCAAATACATAAAGGTCATTATAATATTTATAGTCCCTAGAAATGCAGAAAGCAAGTTACTAGCAAAATAAAAATAACATTGGATTGATCAAACAAGAGAATCTCTTGCATAAGAAAACAATTTGAATAAAAGAAAGAATTATATTCATTTTTAAAAATAGACACTTATTATTGAAAATTCTCAATATAAAACATAGAAATACCATAACTATATGTAAAAAAAATAATAAGGAATTTATAACATGTTAACAATTGCATTTAAATGCACAATGGCATTAAACATGGCTGCAATATGAATTTCAAGATAGGAACTGTTTTTTATGAAAGATCCTGTGAAACATTGATTTTTTTTAAATAAATCCTTAAGTATTGAGTACATACAAAAAGATAGAAGAGATGAACAAAATTGAAATATCAATACATATTCATTGAAGTCACATTAATTCAAAATATTTACTTGGAATAATTTAATCATCTTTACTACATTATGGTATAAAGAAATGGGTCAATTTCTAAATGAATACAAGACTTACATATTGCTTAGCCTGAAATTAGCACATTCCAGAAATTCACAAGATAACCTCCTTCATACAAAATAATTCAGAAATGTCACTGGGAAATACTATTAAAATATCCTTTTAACAATGAAACTGAATTAAAAAAAAACACTTTGAATTAACAAAATATTTTACAGCTATTCAAATTTTTAATGTAAAAAGTTCAAAATCACCTAGCTAACATTTTTTGCTAAGTTTTTTTTTTTAACATCATGAAAGACAATCACTTAAAAAAAAAATAGGAAAGAATGAAGATCCTCGGTTATTGAATAATTTCAAAACAATACAATTATTATATAAATTGTATAATCAGTCACACAAAATACAACAACTAAATTTTTAATTATCAAACAAAATTTGAATTTTTTTTAAAGTAATATATGTTAAAATTATTCTAAGTAAATAGAAAAAAAAAATGGTCGTATTATTTTTCCAAATTCAAATATTTCAAATAATTTAAAGTTGAAGAAAAATAATGGAATTTTTCTTAGAAATTTTCCTTCTTTCATCTAAAAATTTTCAATGCTTGTTTGCTTATTCAAATCATGTATTTTAATTTATCAGATATACAATGTACTGAATTATGAATAAATGTCATAAACAATATGTATTTAATGTTTTAAATTCTATTTTTAAAAAAATTACCATAATAATAATATAATGATGATTAATATTTCATAAACTAAAATTTTTAGAATAATTATAATTGCAATAAGCAAATATGAAAATTTGTAAATAGTGTGTATTTAATCTTAAAATTCTATTTTTAAGCAATTGTCTTAAAATTAACAAAAATGCAATATTGATTGATGTTTTTATAATTAAAATGATTAAAATAACTAATTTCAATAAACAGCTAAAAGGATCAGGATTTAAATATTAGTATATAGTCCAGTCATATTAGGGTTTCACTGCGGAATGAGAGATAATAAACTAAAAACTCGTATAACCTTTATATTGGCACTCTAAAAGTTATCTCAAAAGTCTCATAAAATCTTGTGACTGTGTCTTAAGATATTTAAAAGGTAAACAAAAAATCGGTTTTTTGCAAATATCTCGTTTTTTATGGCTCAATGCCATTTACATTTATAATAAATACTGTAGAGAATAAAATTTTCTATAACTTTAATTTAAACTTTTTTTTTTGTTCATCAAACCATTGTTGAACTCGCAGCGCTTAGCTATCTACAACATAATGCAAGGTCAACCATTAATCACATTGATAATAAAAATTCCGTTTTTGCTCTATCAGATTTAGACTTGAAATTTGGCTTGCATATTTATTTTACGGAGTAGATATCCACCGAAAATTGGTTTTGCGGAAATTCACTTGGTTATAGGGTTACAAAAGTGCAAACATCATTCTATACTTTAATTTTAAAGATTATTAGAAACTACAAATTAGAAGTTCTTTCCTCTTTTTTTTATCAAGAGGCGAGAGTTACAGGTATAAGTATGTTTTTCAATACAATCGAATTCTTAATGCTAGGATTTAGTTATCAATAATTTTCTATGTATATATATATATATATATACATACAGTATATATTTATAAAACATCATGAAATACCCACCAAAGGGGGTGGCTAACCGATAGTTTATAATAAATGTAAATAGCATTCAGCCATAAAAAAAAAGAGATACTTGCAAAAAAAAACAATATTTTTTTTTACTTTTGACCTTGAATATCTTAAGATGTGGACACGAAATTTTATGAGACAACATTTAGAGAGCAAAAATAAATGTCTATACGAGGTTTCAGCTTATTATCTCTCATTCCGTAGCTGACCCTTATTTTTGACTAATATGACAGGACTAATATTGGTCAGCATAAGTAGGAGAGGAATCTGCATCAAAGTTTATAAACATAAATAATTTTAAATTACAACATAAATAATTTTAAATTACAACATAAATAATTTTAAATTACACTTTATTACTTTAAATTCCCAAAATTTAAAAAAAAAGTCAAAACTTTCAAATAAATGAAATATTTAACATCTTCATTTGTCCACAGCATCTTGTTTATTTTTATTTAAATAGACATTTAGGTGTTCACTAACACTTTCCTTGATGGAATGATCCTATAAATTTGATATCATTTCACTACTTTTTCTTCCTTAGAATTACATCCCAAATTGTATGAAGAAAAATAAAATAATTCATAAATAGGTTGTTTATTTTTTAGTATATGCACAAGAATGTTTCACTATTAATTATATATAGCAACATTTTGGCAATAATTCTTGACTAGGCGAAAATGATAAATGAGCTAAAAAAATATGTTAGTACGAAAAATACTACATGCAAAGAAGAAATTTTCAAAAATGAAAACCGTAAATGTAAAGTATGCAATACAAAGAAAATGAAAAAAAACCTACTGAACAGTCTCACGAAATCCTCCAAAGATCACAATTTGTTTACGTCTAGCAACCATACGATGCCCACTTCGTGATGGAGGTGCACCTGGAGCTTTTATTTCTTCCCATCTCTTCTCTGCAAAATGGAAAACCCAAAAGTCTTTATAATGATAGAAGACTGATCGAGAGGGACCAATAAATTCTCCTCCAAATACCCATAGTTGCCCTCCTTTCTGAGATAAAACAACAGCCTGCAAAAAAATACAAAAAGAATGGCAATTTTTATTATCATGGAAAATTAACAAACACTGGTCTATTATTTTTATAGAAAGGAGAAAATTTATTAATTTATTAATAAAATATAGATAGTAGATTAACTATAACAAAAAAATTCAAAAAATAGAGAGAGGAGTAAGGATTAATTTAAATCAAGATAAATGTACTTCTATGTGCCAAAAAGAATGAATTATTCATTACAGAAAGCTGCACATTAAAAAATGTGACATTGAAAATAACTAAGTTAACCATTTAAACCGACAAAGAATGAATAAAAATACACTTAATAAGAGAATAAAAGCTCTTGAGTCTTTGTATTTTTTTAGAAATTAACACTAATCTGAAAAAACGAGGAGGGGGGGAGATCAAAAAACAATATTTGGTAAAAAATTTTAAAAATATAAAGATGAAAATAATTAGAATTTTGTTTGGATTAATGTCCCAGCCCTTAACAAACACAGATAAATATTTTAGAGAACTAAATTTGAATTTTTAAAAAAAAATGGTAACTGTAATTTATATAAACAATTATTTAAAAATAACAAGTTTTCATCTGGAAAAGCAAACTTTAAAAAAATATTAAAATAACAAGAAACATGATATAAAACATGTACACTGTTTTAAGTACAATGCAAAACTATAATTTATTAAAGCCTTTTACCAATTTTGACTAAAATATTAATTAAAAAGCTTAAAACTGTGTGCTTACTTTCATATACATACATATATAAGTGTATATTTATGAGTGTAAATATACACACACACATAAATACATTGATGTTCAAAATGAAGAGATTTTTCAGATTTGATCAATTATCTCTAGAACTACTGAACAGATTTTGATGCAATATGGTACGTATATAAGATTTACATAATGCAATATATATATATATATATTTATTATTTATAATACACATGTGTGATCATTCATCAGAGTTGAATGATATGAAACAGTAGTTGCAGAATAGAACAAAACAAATTAGTTATGGGGATATGATTCCCTTTTAGATATACAAGTCTTTGCACTGTGATTTTATACTGGAAATAAGAAAATTTATGAATTCCTGCAACAATTAATTACAATTGCCCAGGAACTCTGTTTTTAGGCCTTGGATGGTTCTTGGCAGGGGGGGGGGGATGAGAGTAGTAATTGTCCTCCCCAGAACATCCCAGCCATGCTCACAATAGCAGAGATACTCAATATGTGGCCCGGTCATGGCTAAGTGACAAAAAAAGGTTCAATTATTTAATAACAATGTACTAAAAATTTAGTATGAAATTCTATCAATCAAGCAATTACACCTATCAATTTTGTTATTAATTAACTTTTTTTTATAGTACAATGTAAACAAGAGCCTTAGTCATGAATGAAAGAAAAAATTGAAGCTATCCCATAAAACAGTAGAAAAATGCATAAAAGTAAATAATTTTTTGTGTGTTTGATAGAAAGGTTAATATATTATTGAAACAAATACCAAAAAAATTCATTTTAATATTTTGATCATTTTTGCTTTGTAAAATGTTGCTTTAGACTCAATGTTTTTCTCCCTGCTATCCGTATGTTGTGATCTGCATGAAATACCTATCATATACATGTGGCCTGGTAGGGAAAAAAGTTCAGTACCCCTACTCTATAGGGTTGAGGTCTGGAGATCTGCCTGGCCAATCCAGTGAATATCCTCACTTTCTAGAAATTTGTTGACCAGATGAGTTCTATGTTGTCATCCATCAAATAAAATCAGGGCCAACTGCACTCATAGGGCTCTAAGATCCCATCCCTATACCTCACAGCAGTCACAGTGCCTCTTTCAAAGACATGGAGGTGTATAAGGCCATCTAACGTGATGCCTGTTCAGACCATCAAGCCTCCACTGACATTATGTGCTTCTCGGACATTGGAAGACAGATAGCAGGCTCTTGGTTCGTTTCAAATGAAAGTATGGCAAGAACAGCTGATTAGGCTGAACAGGGGATCAGTGAAGAGAATGATCTCCCATTGATTCATGTTGCTATAAGACCTCTGGAACATTTTAAAGACTCTTCTGTTCATAGAACTGAGCGGGATTCAAAGAGCAGGTCTCCTTACAAACAGGCCTCTCTCATGAAGCATTCTGGAAACAGTTACCCTTGAAACTCAGGCTCCTGTGGCTGAATACAGCTCACGAGATAGCTGTACCATCCCTGTTATGCCTCAATGTAATGGACAAATGTTGATTTTTTTTGGTTATCATACCTCTTAGATGGCCTAGCCTAGGCCTTCTCTAAGCAGATCCGGTAATCTGAAACTGTTTCCATAAGTTGAACATGGTGCTGGGCATTAAATGAGTTTTCTACAAATCCTTATTTGAGACTGACCTACTTCTATCCTACCCACAATTTACTACCTCATACCATCATCTAAACAAGGGTGGCTACTCATTTGTATTGTTTGAATTTTAATTCATTGAAACACCAAGAAATTCAGCAAGGTGTGCAGCAAATGATATGAGGATTTTGGTATGTGCACTTGTAAGTCTTGTTTCTGAAAAAATTACACTCACATACAGGTATACGCTTACTTATTCGAAGAATAAGATTTGCCTCTTTGTTTTGAAGCAGTATTTTTACATTTTATTCAAATCTTTTCACAAAATTTAACAAAAATGCCACTTTTTTAAATATTGAACACCAGTGAATATACAGCAGAAAAGAGACTCACTCATCATGAAATCTCCAAAACCATTAGACCTATAGACTTGAAATTTGCAAACATGTTTTTTGTTCAGTAGAGATCTGCTTAGTGCAGGTTTTGTAAAAATTGACTCCTGAGAATGAAGGATATGGAAGGAGTATGCACAAGAATTTTTCTTGCTTGTGCAGAAGCAATAAGAGCATTTGGCTGACAACTGACTCGCTGAAATTGTACCGAAAAAACATACGTAACTGTTTATCTTGTTGAATAGAGCCATAAGAATGGGTTTTGTGGAAACTGTCTTAAGACGGGGGGGGGGGGGGCATAAAAGATAAATATACTTTTATTTTGAAAATTTAAGTCTTGCCATTTTTAAATCAGAAGGCTGAGGCTATTAGAATGCTTTTGAACACAATCAAAAGCTTAATACTTAAACATTAATAGCTTTAAAACAATTTACAGTCACACAACATCATGAAATACCCAGTGAAGTGAGTAGGTTGTGACTCACATTATAACATAAAATACAATTATATTCTTACAAAAATATTAATCACTAAATAAAAAAGTGATAAGATAAATAAAATCTATAAAAGTATAAAAATCACTGAGAAAATTAATATAAAAAGCAGTTCAAAATAATTTTTAAACATTCTTAAAAAATACAGTTTAACAACACATTTGTCTTGCTAAAGAGCACAAAAAAAGTTTTAAATCACAAGATATATCAATATTTCAATTAAAAACATCATAAAGAAGGAAAAAAACCTACTTGATGAGCACACCGTGGTGGTGGCTTTACAGGTGTATGTAGTATACTCCATTGGCCTTTTTTGATATTGTAAAAATGGATGTCGTTAAACATAGTAGTCTAAAAAAATTGTACATACAATATCAGTGACATAAAAAATTTCAAGAAACTCCAAGAGTGCTTAATACTTTTAAAATATTATTTTTATTTGTACATAGAAAAAGTAAATTTCTCATTTCTCTCAAAACAGAAAAAGTTAAAATAATTTTTCATACATTAGATTTCAATATTGGCAATGCTGTAAAATATTTTGGCTGGAGAATAGATTAGGATTTCTCTTGGGTTTGACAATGTTTTTTTTTTAGTTTTTATGGTGGGATAATGCTTTTATTCAGGCAAACTTTATTTTGGAAATCCAGAAGCAATGAAACGTGGACTTACTCCGATAAGATCATGTGTTCTCTATATTTGATTGTCATTTGTTCTTTAAAGTCAACAGATGTCTTTTACACACATTTTTTTTTCTTCATAATAAACATTTTATTGCTCTACTTGGCTTTGATATTCATTGCAAATTTATGTCATTTTTCTTTTTTTACAATTTGCCTTCAATTGTTTCTTTGAGCAGTATAACTAAGATGCCCCACTTACATTCCTTTTTTATACTGATTTTTGTAGCACAATGGGAAAAAATACCTACAATACAACAACATGTTGCTAAAAGTAATTAAGATTTTAATAATCAAATGTTTGATTTGAAAAAAAACAAGCACTCGATTAAAAAAAATGTTTTTATTGTTGAATTTATTTAGAAACACAGAAAAAGAAGAATAAATAAGCATTGTAATAGGGAAGAGTATGAGAAAGAATAATCAAGAAAGTAAATTAGGTATGGCTTAGATTTTAATGAGAGCAAATATGTGGATTCAAAAAGCCAGATGTGATTTAATTTCTTGGTCTTGGTGTAAAAGCTTCATTAGAGATTCAATTCTCTTTTAAATTTCTTGTATCACATGGAAAAAGATGCACAAAAGCAGATTGTGATGCACTATTGTATCTTTCTTGGTGATCTTAAAAAGGTTTATTTTTTCTCAAAAGAATTATAATTCTAACAGGAAGCAAGTTTTTATTTTTTAGAAAAAATAAGATAATATTTCACTAATTCACTAAATTTTAATAGTTCTCATTAATATATGTTAAAATTAAAGTTATTTTGTTTGGAATTTTCTATTTTGCTATCTACAAACAACTATTGATGCATACTGATAGTCTGATGACTGCTAAAAGGAGTCTCCAAAAAAACTGCCAGCTTCAGCAGTCAACATCTTAATCTACACTTTAACCAATATTTCTGAAATAATAAAAATATCTAACTGATAAACTAAATTTTTGAAACAATTAGTTTCCAAATAAATTTAAGCTAGTTGAAGTAATGTAAGGTTTGTAGCCACCCATCTGGTACAGTGGTTAATGATGCTGATTGCTGTGCCAATAGGATGTGGATTCGAATCCCAGGGAAGGCTTGGATGTTTGGAAATGTATAGCTGAAAGTCCTTGGTGGAAGGGGAAGAGAGGTGGGAGGCCCCGGACCACCTCCAGGGTGTTCACCCTCAAAATTGGGGTGGAACTGAGAGAGAAGACCTACTGTCACCTCCATGGTGCTCAAAGCTACAGATGACGACATCTAGCCTTTTGCTGCAACGAATCTCGTGGGCCTTGATCTGACCCTGTCAGACAGGTGGCATTAGGAACAACACAATAACAAGGTTTGTAACAAAACATATCTTAAAATGTTATGAAAATTTACTTTAGAAGCTATTTTAGTATAAAGAAATCTTGATTAAGATCAAGAGCACAGCTACTGTTATATCAATGATGCGGGGCCCCAACATATATGAGGAAAACATTCTTAATATATTAAGGGGCCCAAAAAAGAGTGTGCAGGAAATTTTGATACGAAACCCACTCAAAATTAGCTATGCCAGTGATTAAGATATTAACAGCAGCAATAATAATTTTATAATTAATTTTGCTAACAAGTAATATAAATAAATTTATATTTAAAAGTAATTTATTCAACTTTCACATGAAAATAATACATTTAAAAAAATCAATTATTTAAAAAAAAAATTGACTTCTTAAAAACTCTTACTAAATATACTTTTAATAAGACAAATTAAATAATTTTAACATTGATACTTATGTAAATATATATATCATGCAACAAGTTATAAAATAAAAAATAGGAAAATTTTTAAAATATATTAAAAGCTTTATTATAAAGTTGCAAAAATTATGAAGCATTACCAGTAGTATAAAAGTAAAATATGTTTGTAAACATAATTTAAAAACTAACTCATTTAGAAATTAAATGCTAATTATATTTTAATTAAAATAGTAAAATCAAAAATTTCTTAAATAAAAACTCATTTGAAATATTAAATCTATTCACAGACAAAATAATTCAATAGTATTATAAAAAGAGAAAACTAACCACTCTTCCATTATAATATTCTCCACCAAATAAAACCAACTCATCTTTATCAGGGTGTGGACACAAACTGAAACCAGATCTAAAGGGGAAATGAAAGAGCCATAAATGACCATCACTACCTTTAAAAATGACAGATTTAAAAAATATATTGTGATAGGCTTTTCTTCCTACACAACTAACAAAGATTTCAACTTTCTTTTCTGTTTTAAGTAATAAAAAAATTTAATAACTGAGAATGACATTTGAAAATAAATATTTAGACATTTGGAATGAAAATTTATCACTGACACTTACACATCTGACAAAATTTTATAAAATCAATTTGACACACATTTAAATGTTATACAAATATATATATACAACTTTCAAGAATGTCTAAGTACTACAAATTATTGAATCTGACTTTTCACCTTATTTAAAACTATCACTTACTGCACATTAAGAATTAATATCACTAAATGAGGCAGTAGATACCTTTGATAAGTATTCTAAATGATGTCCAAATAGAGAAAGGGGATGTGCAATTTTAAGTTTTCCTCTAAACTGGGTTCTGGTACATCATTAATTTGCTGAATCTAAATCGAACTGTTTCTTCATGTATAATTGATTTATTAAAATACTAGAAATGAAGAATATAAATAATTTAATAAATCACAATAATTTTCAAACTTTTTTCCTCTGCATACCCTTTAGTCATTGATACTTAATTACCTCCTACATTACGACTTTCCTAAACAGTGAATTTGAAATAGATATAATTGAATCTCTGTTAATATCTATAATATGCTAAAAATAAAACAAATCTAACTATAGTAATTTATCATTACTATTATAATAGGATAATTACAAGACATCTAGATGTGTGATTGTTTATGAAATTTAAAGAGCTACTACTAACATTTATTGACATAATATGTGCTAAAAGATTCATATAATCTAAAAGTTGTTTTAAGACGTGTATATTTCTTATTAATTAATTTTATTCTTACATTTGTAAGACATCTGTTTTTTATTAGTGGTGTGCAAGCAATACAACATTCCTAACAACCTTCAGTTTTCATTTTATCTTATTTTACTCTACTATTACATTTTGTTTATAACAAAAGTTTCATATTTTTTAATGGTTCAGTTTGTTACATATAGTCTAGTCAAAAGTAATACAAGTTAACAATCAATTAATCTGGTGAAATTTGGAAATTATTAATATTTGGTTGGGAAAAAGAAATCCACTTTTTTTGGTATATAACTGTAGTGATTGATATCTCGTAAAGTATCAGACAATATCAAATTTAGGCTCATTGTGAAGGTGACATTTTGCCCTATACGAATTATTTTGCTGTTCTTTATTTGGTGCATTCAAGTGTGAATCACACACTTGAAGTGAGAAAATGGAAGTTAACAAAGAGAAAATTAAGTACATTTAACAGGTTTTATGCAATAAAAATGAAAATGCAAGCCAGACTGCTGAAATATTGAATTGTGTTTATGACCCTGATATTGTAACAACCAATTACATACAATTTTGGCTTGGTCAATTTCATGTAGGTATGCCTGTCCTCGAAAATGTCGATAAATCACAGAAATGATCAAAGTTGACCAGCATATTAACAGTCGTAACATTGCCACGAAGCTAAAGAACAAACCATAAAAAAGTTTTAAACCATTAGCACAAATCTGGATTCAAAAAGAAACTTAATGTTTGGGTGCTACAACAATCACCACAAAAAACATTATAGATCAAATTTCGATCTGCAAAGCCTTGGCCAAGCAGAATGAAATCAACCCATTTCTTGAACAGATGGTGACTGGAGATGAGAAATGGGTGACATAAGACAACATTGTGCAAAAATGATCAAGGTTAGAGCACACTGAAGCAGCTCAAATGGCCAAGGAAGTCTCTATCGTGCCTTTGTTGGGACTGAGAAGGAATTATTATTAATTGCTTCCACAAGGCCAAACACTAAATTTGGATCTTTACTGTCAACAATTGAAGAGCCCTTGAAGCTATCAATTGGACCAGAAATGGCCATAATTGGCCAACAGGGAAGGTGCTGTGTTCCATCAGAACAACACCAGGCCAGAAACATCTATAGTGACTCGCCAGAAACTCTGGGAGCTTGATCCAGAAGTTTTGATGCATCCACAATATATTCTGGACTTGGAACCAAGCGATTAATTACCCTGTTTTACTAGCATTGCAAGACTTTTTTAGTGATAAGAAATTGGTATCAAGAGAAGATTGTGAAAATCGATTGCCAGAGTTTCTCTCCAATTGGAACCAAAACTATTATGAGAGTGGCATTATGTGTTTTGCTCTATAATTTGTTGCTTTAAAATGGGAACAAATTATAGAACAAAACAGTGCATATTTTACCAAAATTGGTAATCCAAAAACATGTTAAATAAAGTTTTGAGGTTTTACGTAAAAATGATGGATTTCTTTTTCCTTAACCTAATGTGTAAATGTTTTGAGCATTATGTGTTTTAAGAGAAAAAAAGGTAAGATCCTAGCACAGCCCACTGCTGTATTATGCGGCAAAAGGTTTTTGCCAAGGAAAAAATCACGTTTTTCAAAATGATATTAGAGATGTAAACAAGAGGGGAAAACGTGGTCTTTAAAATGACATTCAAGAGACGAAAAACGTCAAAAAAACATGGTTTCTAAAATGAACAACATAAGAAACATCAAATAAAAAATTAAATGCAAATTATTTCCAAATTTCGGAATCCATACCAAGGTTCTATGAATCAATCCTTCATTCATACAAAAGACAATCATTACTTTCTTACCTTTTAATCAGAAGACAATCCATTTGTTGTGCTTTTACGAAGAAAACGTGGTTTCTAAAGCGGCTTCTACAAGAAAAACTGAAAATTGACGCATCTAAAACGCAACAGTTGGAAAAAATCCAATATTAATTCTTTAGGCTGATGAAATAATGATCTCCATTTCTTTCAAACACAATTTATTTTCTTATTTCGGACATCCATACCGAAATATTTTCAATCGTTCACTCATTCACAAAGCAATCACTTCTTACATTCAAAAGAAAAAATATCCATACTTCGAGCTTCAAAAAAGAAAAACATAGTTTCTAAAATGGCTTCAAGAAGAAAACAGGAAAACCGTTGATAGTAAGCTACAATAGTGAGAAAAAATATCGTCCAAATTGAATTTATCAACGCATCTCCCTTTTTCTCAAACAAATATTCTTTCAGCAGTTTCATTCAAAAAGAAAAAATCCACTCATTCCTTCACATTCAGCTTTCTAAAAAAATCTCTTACAAAACCTTCCAATCCAAGATGACCATTTGGAGTTAAAATAATCACTGTCCAAATCCTGAAAAACTAAAAAAAATCCGGTCCAAATCCTGAAAAACTAAAAAAAAAAAAAAATCCGGTCCGAATGGGGGTTACTATTACCCTAAAATTTGCAGGGTTGCCACATTGTAAACTGTATTGTCAAATATTTGGTACCAAAAGGATTTGGCGACATAAGTGGGTCATGCTTGGATTCAACCAAAAAAAATGCATTGAAAGTGTTTTTACTATTGTTTTGGTTTTCTACCAGTGTTTAGATGAAGCACAAAAAGTTAACTTTCTACTCATTTGACTCACACACACACATCACTTCAAACAAATGTTGAAAAAAAGTAGTTCCAAAAATAACTCTTATAGAAGAACATTGAAAAACTTGATTTCCTGAATAATTTCTAGAAAAAACAAAAGGAAAAAAAAAAACAGTTTCCATAATGCAACAGAGAAAAATGTAGAAAGAGCATGTTTTAGTACAATTCCAGAATCTATGTTAAAACTACAAATATCTGAACTCACATGTTTTTGAAATGGATACTAGAAAAAAACATGGGAAAAGAAACAGAAAAATATCACACATACCACATTCACAAATTTATCTTTTTTGCATCCTTCTATACCACAGTTAAAAAAGCATTCCTTCACATTTGAAAAAGCATGTACCTCTGAATTCCACCTAACGCCTAATTTTTGGTCACCCTCCTCTTCAATACTTCATTTCATCAAATTTGCTCTCTTAAACATCAACAATTCCACCTTCTCCACTATCATTCAAATATTCAGTAAATGCCCATTCTTTCCCATTCCAGCTTGGACGCATACCAAAAATTATCAATCCTTCATTCATAAACCTATCAAAACACTTCCTACTTCATTGACTTAAAAATAAAAAAAATCCATTTGCCACTCCCTTTGAAGTTATTCTAGAAAAACCAGAGCCCTTGTCAAACTTTTCCAGTTGACCATTGAGCTAAAATTGACCCCTGTCCGAAACACAACAGAAAAAATCCAGACTAGGTAGGGTTACCATTTACTCCCAAGTAGACAAGATTGCTCTGGTGGCAGAAAATCAAGAGGTTCAACTAGGATCCAATCATTGTCTCGTGAAAATTCTAGTTAAGTGCAAAAAAAAGAATGAAGTAGACAGATATTGAGTTCCCAAAGGTGAAAAAATAAATTGTTGAATTTTATAGTGTTGTATAACCAAGAGGGTTGCTAAAAAGATTATTGCCAATTTTAGTATCATTTTTTTTTTTTTTTTTTTTTTGCCAAGGAATGTACTAAAATGGGATGATCTAACCAAAATTTATTTTAATACGTTTCTCATTTATAATACTTTTAAAATTAAAAAGTAATTTTCAATCAGCATGTTACCCACCAAATAGACCTTGGACGAAAAGTAGTTTTACATCCAAGATGCCCCCCTAGCATAACTAAAATACATAAAGAATTTAAAAAAACAACCAACTTCATGAAGCAGGTAAGGATAGTAGAATTGCAACTCTTGAAAAAAGATTTAAAGGGTAAAATAAGAAAACCTATTTACATTTTCCTTGTAAAGTGGCACTGAAAATTATGAGTACCAGGATAAAAAATAAAATATGCTGAATTTCTAAAGGCTGAAAGAAATTTAAAAACCAAAGGATAGAGAGTACAAAAAAAAATCTTTTAATTATTTGAGCCAAAAGTATTAGAAAAGAGAGTTAAAGTGTAAAATAGGGGGCCCCTAGTCAAAGTCAATTTATTGACAAACAGAATCGGTTGCCAAGCAACCTAATTTAGCGATAGGTGTTCTGAGAATTTACTATGTGGAATTTGGCAAGGAAAATAAAAAAATACCAAAAAAATTACTGAAGTATTTTTGAAAGGTTGTTTGGCGATCAATTCTGGTTGCCAAAAAATTTATTTCACCAAGGGGCTTCCTATTTTACACTTTAACCAATACGGTTATATACGCAAACACAGTATCAAATGATAAAAATCAAGGTAACCATATTGCAATGTTATTTACCAACTTGGTGAAAATTCGAAACAATTTGGCAGGTAGTATTTGAAATCAAATACATACAAAAAATACTTACCGAGGGGAGGGTTGTGGACATAATTCTTCTCCAATAACATCAGTTTTATGTTTTTCTTGGTAATCAGAGATTAACTTTTCAATATCATCCTGAAAAAACAGCATTTTAATAAAAAATATTTTACTCTGATTATAAATGACATTTGCACAGTGAGCATTAAATTTTAATACACCAATATTTAATTCATAATTTCATAAAACACAAGTCAATTTCACTATTTATTGTCAAACTCTAAAATGTTTTTCTTTACATCTACAAACTCCATTTTAGAAATATTGAAAATTACATCTGATGGAGAAAACACATGAAACACAATTGATTTCCACTTAAAATTTTTCAATTTTGATTACCAAAAACTAATGAATGAAATTTCTTCAAATAGAAGGTTAGGGAAATTGGAGAAATGTTTTTATATTGAGTTCACTTTAAAACAATATTTCTCAAAAGTCAATAAATGCTTTAACCCCTTCAGGATCGGTGAAAGGAGAAAGAAAATGTTTCACTAGGCCTGCATGTTCCGAGAGTATACGAATGCATGGGACCGGGGGAATTTCCCTGCTAAACCTAATTTTATTTAAAAATTCATATAAAATCTGTAATGCAATCAAATATGTTAAAATTTACAATAAACTATAATTGATAATATCTAAATATACAGAACTAAAATTTTCACTTATTTAAAAAAATTGCAAATTTTACAGAAAATGTTTTTATTTTGATAAAAAAAGTACTCTTTTCACTATGATTAATAAAATAAAATAGGCGCAAAATTTATGAAATACTATCTGGCAAATCCCAAACGATAAATTTACTCTCACATAAACTGGTTTATGCTTGAACTGATACAAATCTTTTAAATAACACAGCTAATATAGCTCATTTTTATTTTTAACTAGCTGAAATGCCTGTTCTTGTTAAGTTTAAAAACAAAAATTCCTCTATTATAGCAATTATAATACTTTTAGGGAGGGTAAAACCCTGTATGAAGTAGTATAACCAAAAATTAAAAATATTTTTTTCAAATGAATGTTCACATTATAAATAATGTTAAACAAATTGTAATTTGGCCTCAAAGTAAATAATTTAACAAAAACAAATATTTGAATGCAAGAGAGAAAATTAGCATGCTAAAGAGTAAATAGATATGAATGAATGCAAATATAAAGTATTACAGAAAAGTGATAGCAGTAGTAAGTTTCTGCTATGGGAGCTTGGGCGAAATAACCTGCAATAGATAAACCGATAGAGAAAAATGTATCCCGAACACACAAAATTTGAGCAAACGTTGGTATCACCTACCACACTGGCGAGGAAAAACAGGACCAGTGTTCAGGTGCCTTATTGCATAGTGGCAAAAACGTACAATATTGTAATTATTGCATTAGTGACTTGACAAATTGACTTGCATTAGTGAAAGTCAATTTGCATTTATGAATTCAACAAAGTTTCATCACAAAAATATGCTTAATTAAGAAAACATGATTCACCGCGGTCGACATTACTAAATCAACTGTAAATAAAAGCTCGTTGATCGAAAAAGAAACTTTTGCAAGAATTCTTTTTAGGATAATTTTTTGGAAAAACAATTGTAATTCTGCCACAAAGAATAAAAAACAATTAAATATAACCTTAAATGAATATATTTATAATAAAATATGCAACAATGCTCCAAAAAAACAGTTCGAAACATTAATTGCGCAAATTTATTTGCGAGTGACGTCATATCAGCAGTTCGAAGGAAAATTGCTTAAAAATTGAATTTTAAAAAAATCGAAAGTGAATTTCAAAAAAAACTTTACGAGGTTAATAGCATAGTGACGTACAGCTTATACGTGCCAAGTTTCACACTTGTGGGTTGCTTAATTTGGCTGGAATAGCTGAAACACACAAACCCACACTTTCTTTCTTTTTTTTATACATTAATCCTTATAGATTTCTTAGTACCACATTAGTATTATGTTTTCTGTTCTTATGGTTATGACAAATTTGGTTGCGATAACAAGAAAGAATCGTTTGTTCTTACTAAATTAAAAATGAATCAAGAGAGAACAAACTATTCTTTTTCATTAAAAATGAGTCATTGTGTTTGTTTTATGAATATAATGCTTTTTAAACATTTGTGAGAATAAAAATTGTTGCTGTAATACTAAACAAAATAAAAATAAACAAGAATAAAATAAATATTGAAATTATTATCATTAATGTCTGATGACCAATAAACTAATAAGCTTTTAACTTAGTTAAAATATAAACAAAAATCCAGAGCACAATATATCAGGAACCTTTAAATGTCCGATTCTCTCGAAAGAGTTAAACATGTGCAGTTGTTTACATTCATAAACATTCCGGATTTAATTTTTTTTAAAAACTCGAAGCCGAAAGCACATATTGAAGTTCAAAGTTTAATGAAACATTATTTGAAAAAAAGAAAAGAACTTTAACAGCCATCTAGTGTCTTGTAAAAATATAAAAATGTTCCAAACTCAAATCGCACCGATGTGATCATGGGCCTCTGAGCAGGGAAAGTGCAATCACATACATGATACAATAGGCCCTGGAGGAAGAAATGTGTGATCATGGTCCTGAACGGGTTAAGGGGTTTACAAGAAAAAAAATTTAATTTCGGGATTTCAAAATATGAACGAAAGATGACCGTGATAAAATCTACATTTTTAATAAAGGATGTTTCTGTATATGAAATCGCTTTGCTCCAACATTGTTCAACCGATCACAATGAACATCAGAATGTATATGTATTTTTTTGTGGAGAAGGCTTTTGTGCTATCCTCTTTGTTGCAGCTAACCACCAGGTGGTGCTACAGCAAAGCAACTTCTGCACCATTCAATCAATCGCAAAGTTGCCAACGGGTCACCAAAAAAGATGCCAACTTGGCTCTATCACCAACATTTTGCATTGAATTGCCATTATAATATAAGAAACAGCTTTGCTTGCGAATATTAAAATTTTAACAAAATAAATACAACAGAAAGTAATATTAAGGTATTACACATCCAGATTAAGAATTCATTATACAAAATGTGTAACAATGTGTTACTTTTGTTGAGCAGAAATTAGCTTAGAAAGGTGGGTGAAATTGTGGAATAAGCCACTGGTCCACTAAATTTTGAAAAATCGCCAACTTAGCGCGTTTATACGTCAAAATCCGACTTCTGATCACTGATACAAAATCACGAGGGTTACCAAATTTCGTGTATTTATCAATTTGGCGTAAAAAGGCGGTATATATAGATATTATGGTTGGTTTTATATAGATATTATGGTGAGATTATGAATTCATTCTGGCTTCCGGGCACCTATTGCTAAGCTTGGCGATCGATTTTGGTCTCCAAAAAAAAAATTAACATCGTCAAGGGCACACTTTACCCAGAATATAATATGTCAGAACTAATATAACAGAATAAATATGTCCCCAATTACATGGTTAAAAGTTACTCGTATTTTCTGAAACCTTTAAAAAACTTAATATTTATTCTTACTTCTCCTTTAGCAGCCAATTCTTTTTTAAGCCTATTAAGAGTCTTTCTCTCTGTCTTCAAAGCAGTTTTTTCCGCTCCTTTTCCTTTCTTTTTATCTTTTTTACCCATGATTTAAATAAAGTTTCAAAAACAAACACTACACGTGCAGAAACCAATCAACAAGTTATGCATATGCCGTACATGAAACAGTGGATTATTTTGTTGCCATTCAGATGCATGAATTTGTATAATTTTAACTCTTTTGTGTTAAAAAATTGTCTAGGAAACCTTCTTGCAATATCAACCTTTGACAATCTTTATCATCTGAAATCTCTAAAATCAAGAAAGTTATAAAAGTTTAAAATCGGTTCTTTTATCATCGAGCATTTGTTAGGTTTGAAAACCCATCTGAAATTAAATTCTTTTATTTTTAAAAGGTTTGCTTACTTTTCGTATCTGACAACTCCACTTATTTCAGAAGCAACGCGAAATGTAAATATTGTTAAATAAAAGTAAAAGAAATTTTAAAACTTTATCTTATTACAGTATATGTTTATTGTTTTTTAAACCCATCACTTTTTTGAAGAAAAAAAACTGTGCATCGTTTTATTAAGAAAGACATTGCCGATATCAAGAAACAATGGATCATAGCTTAAAGGGTATAAAATATTACTTTCTATTTTATTTTACTTAGTAATACTTCAGTGTCTCAAAGTATAATTAATTTCTTATGATAATAATTGATTCAAAAGGAATTGTTGTTGTTTGAATCGTTCTTTCATTTCAAAAAAGAGGTTAGGCTAATTTTTATTTGGTAGATTTAAATTTGGTATTTATGTGTTATGGTAGTGATGATAAAAATTAAAACAGATTTAGTGACATATTTAACCTTTCAAACGCCGCACTCTGACAAACTGTTTGTTGAATAACTTAAATTTCAAACATAAGAACTGTAGGGTGAATAAATTAAAACTCACTTTCAATTGAGATTTCCATTTTAAACAGTTGTTGCTGACTCGTACGTTTAGTTCAGGGGTGGCCAACCCGCGGCACGTGTGCCACAGTGTGGCACGATGGAGTTGTAACAGTGGCACACGAAGATTTTCAGAAAAAATTTTGTAAAGATAATAAATAACCATTTTTTTACAATGTTATTGAAGTGGGGTTGTCTCAGACAAAAAACCCTCAAAATTTGGATCAAAATATGTTTGTGAATAAATGCTTTCTGCTACGAACATAATAAAATAAATATCACTCAAAACTAGCTGATGTGCACCAATAATAACCTACATTTGTGTGCATCTGCACGAACTAATCCTATTATAGATGAATTGATAAAAGAAAAGTAGAGTAATTCAAAAGCCACATTAAGTAAATACTGAGTGTTTAATAATTATTTTGAATAAAATGATTCAAGTTACTCATTTTTATTTTATACTTAACCTAATTGATTGAACTTGTTAAAAGTTCATTAAATTAAAAACCCAAGTTTGTACTTTTGATTTATTTATTGTATTATTTTTAAATTTCAATCACATAGATGCATTAAAAAAATGTGCTATTTGCGTAAAATTCCCATAATCTTTACTAATGTTATAAACCAGAAAGTTTGGATGTATGGATGTTTGTTACTCTTTCATGCATAAACAACTGAATGGATTTTAATGAAACTTTTCAATAATATAGCTTATACATCAGAATAACACATAGGCTGTAATTTATAAATGTTTTGGGTAAAGTGTCCAAAATATAACGATAAATGTCAAGTAAGTAGGAAAAAAATTTGCCATCTGCAAGCTATTCTGGCGTGCACTGTAAAAACTGTTAGAGTTATACATACATAATCGCATATACAAAAAAGCTTGTGACAGCATATATCTATCTTTTTGTGTAAGCCATTATCCCCAAAATAGTGAACCATAAATACAATAAAAACTTATAATTTATTTCAATGGACGTTTTTTTTATGATTTTATTATCAACTGATCACTATGAAAATTGGCAAAATTCTTTTTTGGAAAAGGTTTTTGTGCAATCTTTTTTGTTGCAGTTCCCCACCAGGTAGCATTACAGTATATCAACTTCTGCACCGTTCAGTCCATAGCCAAGTTGCCAACATGGTCGCCAAAAATGAAGCCAACTTGACTCTATCACCAACATTTCATTATGTTTTCATCAAATTGCCATTATAATATAAGGAACGTCGTTGCTTGCAAATATTACAATTTTAAAATAAAATAAATACAACAGAAAGTAATATTAATGTATTTCACATTTAGTTATAAATTATTTACACTATTTTAAGCATTCATTACACAAAATTTGTAACAATGTGTTACTTTTGCGGAGCAGAGATCAGCTTAGGAAGGTGTTTTCAAAAATCAACCCACGAGAGAGTTACGGGGCATTGTAAATAAAAAAAATCCTTTTTATCAGCTATTAGATCTATAAACTTAAAATTTAGATTTTTTTTTTTTTTTTTTTTTTTTTTGTTGTACATTTGCAATTCACGTAAAATTAACTCATTCAAAACTACTTTATCCTTCAATCTGTATTGTTTAATTTTTCAATTCACCCATGTGAAGAACAGGTATATCAGCTAGTAAGCTTATAAGTAACATTTTTTCACTTTTCCACATTTGTTTGTTGGAAGTGGCATGTTTAACTTTTTTTTATCAAATAATGGCACTCTTCCCAAAAAGGTTGGCCACCCTGGTTTAGTCAATTTACTAATTCTTCTAGCCAAAGAGATGCAACACTCCCCCATTGAATTGGCACCTAATAAATTCATGTTTCCCTTGTTTGGTTTTCACTACAGTACTAAATGGGTTTGCAACAGAATGGATTTGAAGTTTCATTCCTTTATTTTTCTTTGAATACCAAAGATTGCTTCCTTTTGATTGTTTTTTAATTCTAATTCAATTACATATTACAAGATACTTGCATATTATCGCAACAATGCCAATGTTCAAGATAACTTGCCAAGTTAGCAACCCCAATTTTACATGTATTGTACATGGTGAATTGGCAGCCGTTTGTTTCGTTTCATGTAATGTCATGAATACGGTTGCGATAATACATTAGTACAAAAAAAACCACTCACGTATTCAAGAAAATTAAGTTTATTAGAGTACATTTTATTTACTTGGATATGCATATATGCCTGTATTTAATAGAAATCTATGAAACAAAACATAGTACTTATGTATTAGCATCACCGCAGCCAAATTGGCACCCCATGAATCATGCCATTTTCCACCAAAATTTGACTGATTGGTATTTTTTCATATAAAATATGTTAGAATCTTTGTTGTTTTGGTATCAAGGTACAATTCACATGGTGCAAATTTTGCTGTAGTGATACTAATATAAGTACCCAAAACATTTTTTCGGTTTTTGAAAAATAATCTGATACTTTTCTTTGCATTGTCCTTTTTAGCATCAAATTGTCAAAAAAGTATTCAGTGTTGTCCATTTTGTTGTTCATTTCACCATTTGAATGTGCATGTAAATATCTATGTATACTTTTCTTGTTGTTCCTCATTTCGAATGACGTGGGGTGGCCGCAGTCTAGTGGTCTAGGCATCGGATTGTGGATCATGAGTTCGATCCCTGTTCCACTGAAGACCCGCCGTGTAGGGGAGCGATGCACGATAAATCTGTCGAGAGCTCAAACGTCCTCCTGTTGGTGTGGTGTGGTAGTTAGGAGTGGGGGTGCCAGCTAAGGTGTCGTCTGCATCACTTGACCATGGTTCAAAATTACGCGGACCGTCCCCAAAAGCCCTTGTGTAGCTGAACAGTGGGACGTTAATATTCACTCACTCACTCGAATGACGTGAGAACAAAAGCTGCATAATTCATTTCATTTGCATTGTTGGAATCTGCATCAATGATACCTTTTGAGCTTTGAACAAACTCCTAAATGTCTTCCATAATTGGGGCTGTACACACATTACCATCATCTATTGCAACAAATTCTTCTGATGATACAGTTGGACAGTCCAATAGTGCAAGAAATTTCTCAGATATTTCATTGTCAGTTTAGTTTCAGTATCCTCCTGGTGTTTTCGATATTTTGTTATATCTTTTCATGTTAAGTGATTTTTGTTTCAAGTTAACCAATATTATGTCATAAGCATTTTCATGTTAAATATATTTCACTGTATAGTTATTTCAAAACTCTCTTAACAATATAGCAACCATAGAAACATTTTATTCAGACAAAAAAAATTTATAATTTGTTTATGATTAATTTCAAAATTTTCATAATATCAGGTTTTTTAACCAGCATGTATTAGTGTCACCTCAGCCAAAATTGTGCCATGTTAATCGTTTTTCTTCGAATAAAACACACAAGAACTGTTGTTTTGATATTAAGGGGCAATTCAAGTGGTACAAATTTTGCTGTGGTGACACTAATATGCAAGTACCCAGCATTTTATATGTACATGTTTTCTTATTACTAAAAAATTGAATGTTTTAGGATGTTAAATTTCTTTTCTCAAGATCGTTATTAAATCTTTTAAGATAAATCACTTACATTTTCTATTATATAGCATGTTTATTTCTTCAGGGAATTTTTTGCGATTTCACTAGATAAAGAAAGTTACTGTAAGTATCCAAAGCAATTCCTAAAGATTATAGTAATCTAATGAGGACTTCTGCTGTGTCATACAATTTTCTTTGCGCTGTCATGTTAGAGACATATTTTGCTGTTCCAGTTTGAAGTGATTTGTTCATATGAAAGCTAAGTATTGAATCTGACACTAAAATGTCAATTCAAATGATTGGGCTCTAGTTAATTTAGACGTGATGTCTGAACTCAAACATTTAACATGCATTGGGAAAAACACACATGTATAAGCCGACTTACAGCCACACTCAAACATAGAATGTCTAAATCCCTCCACTTAAACAGGAGGTGTAATACAGTTCTTTTGTTTTTGTAAATGGCACTCTCATGCTCTAGGGATGGAGTGTGTTCAGTACAATTCTTCGAACTCTACACAGACCCCCAAATCTTACTTTTAATAATTTTATCATAATATTCATTAAAATGAATCCCAATACAGCAATCAAAGCTGTTCTGCTTAAGTAGGTTTTTAAGCAATTTTTCTTTAGTTCATTAAACAAATCATTTTTGTGAATAGGTACTTCTAATGAATTTTAGAAGTTACAGTTATCACCACAATTCCCATAAAGTTCAGAAATATTTAGTTGAAGCAATTTTAAAAATTTGATTTTCATTCCTTGTGGGGTTTTTTTTCTTCCCAAAACGACATTGTTAGAAATATTTCCTTAGGTTTTAACTCTTTGGGAAACATTAGGTTCTTTTTCTGATAATTCAGTGCATTCGTCAATTTTGATTTTATAAGCTGTACCATTTCCTTAATATTTTTCATTACAAATATTTTCATTTTTTTAAGTCATCAATATCCTAATAAATCTATGTCAAAATTCTAATAAATCTATTTCAAATTCTATAAAAAGAGGACCTCCCTCAAGCAGGACAGCTACACAACCAGATTGATTTAAATATTTCTGAGTTTCATTCTTTCAATTGTTTTCATCATGTTCTTATTCTTCATAATGTGAAGAAACTTGGGCTTTCATTTCACTTTAATGAAATATGTTTAACACCAAATATGAAACATATACAACTTATCAGGACAGAGTGACATGTATACATTTACACTTTTCTTCAGCAAAGGCAGAGAATTCTTGCCAATCTCATAATGGGTGTTACACTTTCTTTTATTACACTCTCCCCATAGTGCAATAGGGTTCCAACAGACATCTTTCATTCTAAGAGGAAATTCAAGTTAAGTTTTCTTAAGTCACCACCCACATGAAAAGGGCACTTACTAGTTTTAAGGACAATGTGTGTGTGAAGCCAAACATGTGTCAACTTGAAGAAAAGATGCCTAATTCTGTTAATCATTGTATTTGTAGGGAATGTAGAATGTATCTTATTGAATAATATCTCAAATTTTTACTGTGTAACACCTTGGAAAAGCAGTCACTGACCCATAGACCTTGTAACCAAATAGTACCACCTATTGAATTTGGAGAGTTTTCAACTGCAAAATTGTAATGTTTTTCTTTAAAAATTTCTCTTTTTAAAAGTACATCTGTCATTATATAATTAAATTAGGAATAGCAATCAAGAATGCAGAACAGATTATTTTCTTGAAATTATTCCATATTTGAATGTATCAAGATAAACAGTTGGCCAAAATGAAATGGTCATCAATCACATCATGAAATCTGAAAAAAGGCATCTAGTTTTTCACTCCATCCACACTAGTATTCATACTGTAATGATTAATCACATCTGCATAAGAAATACATTAAAGTTCAATTTTAATAAATGCAAAACTATCTTATACAAGGGTCATTTTCAGATACACTTAGGTTTTAAATTATACTTACAAAATTTTAGGTGTGTTCAAAGTAGTCTCCTCCAGCATCATTGCTCTTTTGTAGATGAATTTTCCACAGATTAAATGCCTCAAACCATTCATTTCTTGAAATAGATTGAAAAAAAAACACATTTATAACCACATCAATCTCTTTTTCTAAATGAAAAGGACATCCATGTAAGTTCTTTTTTAATTAACATGCTTTTATAAGTTTCACTTGTATGCAACAGAATCTTGGAACTCAATTTTTACCCACTTTAAAAGGTCAGATTAATTCGAAATTTTGCACACTTGTTAAGGGCCGATGACAATACAATAATTTCATAATTTTGTTCCATTGTCCTTATCAGGATCATCAGGAATAATGATAATCAGATTTGGCAACAATTCCATATACCACTTCCAGGTTTAGCGATTTATTGCATATAACATTTTCAAATTTGGCGACTAATTCCATACACCATTTTCAGATTTGGCGATAATTCCATATACCATTTCTAGATTTGGCGACTAATTCCAGATTTAGCGACTAAAAGAATAAGGTGTAACCCTAAAAGCGAGTGTTTTTTAATTTAAAGCTAATTATATGCAAGTATAAAATACACTTGTGGTTAATAGAAATAAAACAAAAAAAAGTTTTCTGTATGTGAAGAAAGTGGAGGGTGGATGTGTGTTAGAAATTTCTTACCATAATATAAACAATTTTCTGAAAATGAAAATTTTAAAAAAAGGCTCTTGCATGTCAAAAAAAAAATAATTTATGTTCTAACTGCTAAATATTTTTTATTTTTATAAAGCAATACGTTGAGAAGTGATAATATGATTGGCACTTAATATTATCATGCTTTTATAAACTCGCTTTCTTTAATGTCTGTCCGGGAAAAAATTTGTGATTGATTTTAAATTGTGTTTCTTTCGGATGAGCTAGAGACTTGAAATTTGGACCATATCTCAGAAGTAAATGACAATGCATGAAAGTGCGAAAAAAGAGAGAAAAAACGAAAATGAGGAATTTTATACTTTTTAGTCCGTTATAAAAACATGGTACATTAAAATTTTTTTTAATTCGAACTTTTTCTTTTTAACACACATTTATTTGTTTGACCTGTTCTGCAATGTAATATAACGATACAGGACTCATGCGAGGCTCCATAAATGGAGGGAATAAATACACTTCCTACCCGTTAATTAATATCCATAGCAGAGCAAGACTAATACCAGCAGCCAAGTAATTCCAGCTTCAAATATCAAACTCAAGGATAAATTCAACAATGAATAAATGATAGTTTTAAAAACTAAAAAGCACGCTTTTATTGTAGATTGAACTAAAAAATGAAAAATAAATTATAGTTTAAAAAAAAACTAAACACGCTTTTATACTGAATCAAAATAAAAAGTAAAAATATAATTCTTAATATAGGAATAAAATGATTAACGAGAAAATTAATGTCATTGTAGTAAAAGCGTGGGGTGCTTTGTACTACATTTTTACACTTCCTCAGCATTTCGGAATAGAAGTTAGAAACTATAACAATTGATATATTTATAGAGCACCCCATGCTTTTACCCCAATGACATTAATTTTCTTGTTAATCATTTTATTATTATATTAATAATTATTTTTTTACTTTTTAGTTCAATTCAGTATAAAAGCATGTTTTTTTAGTTTTTTTTTAAACTATAATTTATTAGATTAAAAAATAACCTAAAGTTCACTCATAGTTAGATCTGGAGAATAAGGTAGATGTTCTATCACTTTAATTTGTTTTTGTTTAAGAAACTCAGCTGTTGATCCGGCTGTATGGAAAGATGCATTGTCATGGTGAAGCATTAATCCCCTAACATTCACTTCTTGAAGAATTTCTGGAAGACATTTAGTAGTATACCAGTTTGCTGTTGCTGTCTTCTATCCTTCCAGCTTGATTGCTTTGACCAATCCTGTACTTCTAAAGAAAACAGCATACAGTACTTTTTTGGTTGCTTGTTGTCTTTTCACCATTATTGGCATGGGATCATCTTCAAAGACCCATACTTTGCTTTCTTGACATGTTAAAACGTCAAAAAATGGTATATAGATTCCATCACCTGTTACAATTATAGAAATGTTGCAGTGGCAACCATCATTTAGCAGTTTAAGCGTTTTCTTTACTGACTCTGGTATACTCCCCTTTTTGGTGCTCAGATTATGGGGAATCTAATGGCAAACTACTTTTTTCATATGTAATTCTTCATGAATGATTTTGTGTATGGCTGTGGATCCAATGTTAAGTTCCTTCTGTATCATTTGGTAGGTACAGCAGTTATCATCCATTAACATTTTTCATGTGGTAGACACATTATCCTAAAATTACTGCCTTCCTGTGTATTTTTCATCTTGAAGAGAATTACAACCTCTGCAAAATTCTTTAAACCATCTGAATGTAGTAGAACAGCATAGAGATTCATTACCAAATGCTAATTGCAGCCATTGAACGCATTGTCTTGATTTAATCTCGCTTTAAAATCGTAGCACAATAATGTTCTTATATGTCAACATTTTCTCTTCTAAAATTTATTCTATGCTAAACAACTTCAAGTAAGTCAGTAAAAAATCATCTGCTGTGTTAAAATACTTTGTATTTTCAAATTAAACCATTATTATTTTTTTTTTATTTTTTGTTTGCAGCTATCTTTAAAAATTCTGAGTTACCCTTGTGTAATTGGCTTAACAACTGCATTTTCTGATTCCCTCTATGGCTATATATGCATATGACAGCCCTCTAGTGTTAAATTTGTTACTTTAGATTCCATACTTAAAAACCCTTAATATGGGGTTTTTACAAAGATATTTAAAAAGCATAATTACCTTAATTTTACTATAATTTAGAGAGGCTTTGTTTATGATTAAAATT
Organism: Trichonephila clavata; assembly: GCA_019973975.1. Classification (NCBI taxonomy): domain Eukaryota; kingdom Metazoa; phylum Arthropoda; class Arachnida; order Araneae; family Nephilidae; genus Trichonephila; species Trichonephila clavata. The sequence goes on along the minus strand of BMAO01003848.1, from coordinate 97,954 downwards.
TTATACAGTGTAATTATGAATCCTCAGAAAATCGTTATATATAATTATAGAAGTTGCTGCTTGTCAAATTGGATTAGATCTAAAAGTTATGTGTAAAATTTTATGGAGTGTGTTACGAGATCAGATGAGATCCTTTGATCGAGTCTTGTTTCAGATTATTGAAGTATTGTACCAAAAGCAATGTGTCACTCTACTAGGAAAATTTTAATTTGATAAATCTAATTTAATTTTTGTATATATTCAAATAGAAATTGCAAAACTTTAAATTTTTTTACTAATTTTTGAGTTTTTGCTGAGAGCTGATACTGTTTTTCAATCATATCTGTCTTTTTATAAAAATAAATTTCTTGCCAAAAAAAACTTCTACTGATGAATTTTATACTGATTGTTTTGTAAGATTTATTTTTACTCCATAGTAATATTTTCCATTATATCTGAAGGAAAAATTTGTAAGTTTTTTTCATTTCATTCTATATGAAAGGCGTTAATATGAGATTTATTTATAAGTTCCATATTTCAAAAGCAAAAAATCTTTTAAAGTTCTGATTTCAATACAACTGTTTATTTCTTGGCATGAATAGTAAACTTCATTCATGTTTGTTTGATTTTTAATTTATTTTTCTGGGATATATTAAAAATTTGACTTATATAGATCAAAAGCATTATATAGGAAATTAGAGAAACTAATTCTCTTGATAGAAGGCCAGCTCTAAGAAAGAGCAAAATGGAATAGTTTTCTCAAACCAGGCAAAATTAGTGATTTTGGAAGTATTCAGTTATTTTTATTTGAAACTTTTGCACATTCCCCTGTAAGCAGTGGTGTAACATACACCCAACATTTCAGGAGGGGGCAGGATTCTAGGGGACCAAAGCTTGACTTTGCAAAGTACATAAGATCCGGCTTGGCGCCCAAAATCGGATTTGTTGGGAGGGGGACTATTATTCTCTGTCTGTAAGTATTTTTTTGTAATACGATGCCTCTCCCCGACCCCAAAGCACTATTGAGCTTTCCTAGTTATAAAATGTTTGTTCATAGTCATGGTTAATGCCATGGTCGTTTGATCCAATTAAAGCTCTATGAGTTAAGATTTTTAGGTAGTAGAAAGCTTAAGATATTCCAAGACTGCTATTGAGCTCTTTTGTCAGTTTGAATTGATAAAATATTTCTGAGAAGTTCTTGACAACTTATTAGGAATCTTTATTAGTTTTCTGTACTCAGCAAATTATGTGTAGAAGTTAGATTCACCATTTTGTGTTGCATAGCAATGTGAGGATATCATTAAATTTTCTTTCTCAATTAACTCGTAAAATCATTTTTTTTTTTTTTGTAATAGGGATTTTGTTTAATTCAATTATGTATTGAATTATGTATTTCTTAAAGTAACTTATTTTATATGTAGATTTAAGTGTGATTGTTTATTTTTTAGATCTAATGGCGAGGCTTACTAACCAAGCTGTTGACAATATCAGGCCTGCTTGTAAAAAATGTGGCTATCGTAAGTACTATATAATTCATGTAATTAATATTTATAATATTTTATACAACTTTTTTTGGTATCCATGTACTATCTGATCTAGACAGTAAGAGCTGCTATGAGTCATCATTTGATGACCCGGGGCATCTTAAGGCCTGGGCCCAGGGCCTTGTTCACAATGGGGGCTTCGTCTCGTTCTTGACTCAGCTTGAATAAGATCATGATTCAAATAATTTCAATGGCCAAATGTTATTTCCGATTGTATTCTCAGAAAAACTGGGAGTTTCAGACGATATGTCAATTGTTTACATTTGATGGCTGCCATCCATGTATAAGCCTAGGCCTACCGCCATACACAATTATTACTCATTCAGTCAAAAGGCGGCAGTCGGTCAAGTCAGTTTGTGCAATTGTAAATCATGTACATATGTTTGTTTCGGGTTATTGTTTGTACGAGTATTTGACAATGTATGCAATGTACTATCTACTTTAAGGGTCATAGGGGGACTGCATTTGTGTAGGGGCCCAGGGCCTCAAGAAGTCTTAAAATATCCCTGTTGATGACAAAATTTTCACTAAATTATATAACATTTAGCTATATAACATTTCCCCAAAGCCTCTTTTTAAATTTTTTAAAGTGTCCATATTAGAAAATAAAATTTTAGCTTCAGTTTATTTCTTTTGTAACTGACTATTATAAACATTTGTAATATGTTTAAAATAAGAAAACAAAGCTTATATATATATAATTATAGTAATTTGTCACTAATAGAATGGGGTAATTACAAGATTCATAGACGTGTAATTATCGTTTGAAAATACTTATGAAATTTAAAGTACTACTACGAATACTTACTAACATAATAATATGAGCTAAAGTTTCTATACTCATTATCTAAAAGTTGTTTTTAGTCATGTGTATATTTCTTATTAAAGGAATTTTATTCTTATATTTGTACAACTTTTTTTTATTAAGGATATATAAAAAATATAACATTTCCAACAATCATCAGTTTTAATTTTATCTCATTTTGCTACACAAATAGATTTTGTTTATGATAAAAGTTTCATATTTTAATGAGCTTTTGGTTCAGTTTGTTACATATAGTCTATGCAAAAGCAATAAATCTTAACATTCAATTAATCTTGAGAAATATGTAAATTATTTATATGTCAATGATTTTTGTGTTGTGTCTTAAAGAAAAAAAAGTGTCTCAAAAATATTTTTACCATTGTTAGATTTTCTATCAGTATTTAAGTGATACATTAAAAGTGAACTTTATGCTCAATTGATTCACCCACTTCATCTCATCAAACAATTACACTTTAAATTTTCCTGCTTTATAGGCACATAAGTTAAAAATTGAACTACCTATTTTTTATTGTATTTAAAAGCCTTTTTAATAGTGATACTATGAATTGGGAAAGCTAACATGTGTTTCTTTTTAATATGCTAGAGAAATTAATATTATCATACGCGATTTATTCAAAAATAATGTACAATATTTTGTTTGATATTTTTTATTTACATTGACTTTTATTTTATGTTTGTTTCAAAATTTTGTGAATGTCTATTACAATATGTAAAGCATGACAATCTTTTATTTCATCGGAATTTAGTACATCTTCTGTCATTCATAATTCTGTCTTACTTAGTCCAAACATGAAAGATTTAATGTGTTTTATGTTAAAATTGTTCTTGAAATTGCTCGAATTATTGCTTACATATAATGAGATTATATGTTTCACATATAATCTCATTATAATAACCCTAAGAATTTTGTTTAATTGCATTGAGAAATGCATTATTAGTCCCCATCTTACCTTGCTAACAATTTATATTTGTAGTTTATTCTCTCTTTCTAAATGTACATATTAAAAATATACTTTTGATGGCATGATTTAATTAGATAATTATCATGCAGCATTTTGCTATGAAACAAGGGATAGTAATTGGTTAAAACTTTGCTTCACTCAATGTTTTTTAATTATACCAGTAAGAAAGATACACAAATCAAAGAATTCCTCTTATGTAAAGGATTCATATTACATAATTGTCTAAGTTGTGAGTATCAAAAATTTTGTTTACTAAAACAATACAAACTCTTATAAAATGAATGCATTGCATCATATATAAAGGTAGCTCTTTTTCAAAGTATGTTTTGTTTAATTTCTTACCTAACAACTAAATATTTGTGATTTTTTAAAATATATATATATTGAATATATATTCAAAGCAACTAAAATTATATGTATATATATATATATATATATTATTTTAGTTGCTTTGAATTGTATGAAAGAGATCAAAGTTTATTAATTTTCCTATTCACTGACAATATTTTTTTTAAAGAAAGGAAAGAAAAGCACCATGTAGACAAAATTGTTTGATTTATAAAAGTGTGACATTTATATTGTGAAATATTTCCTTTCTTTCTCAAAAAAAGGGGCAGATTATATAAAATTGATTGAAAACCATGCAATTAAATTATATTTATTCAGCTTTTTGCTTCGTTATGTAGCTGGCCATTTCACATACCAGTGCCGAAACTTTTTGAAGATAAATCCAGATAAAGACATAGTATTGGACATCAGTAGTACTAGTTCTGAATCTGAAGAGGACTTCATATCTCCCTTAACAAAACTTAGAGGTAATTTTCAGTTTGGTTCATATTTGGATATTTAAATAAATTTTTATCTCATTCTGAATTAATCAGTTTGACCTATTCTGTTTTTGAAAGTCTTAAAGTTTCAATTAGTTTTACAGATTACAAAGTAATATAATGCTCTTAAGATACTTAGAAGTTTGAGTTGACATATTTTTAAATAAAAGTATTATATTTATATTGGGGGGGGGATTAAGAGTCATAAAATAACTTAATTTTGTATTTAAAAAACTAAAAAAATTAATGTAATATTTCTCTTTTTGTTTATAATTTTTAGTTTTGTGATAAGAGATTTAAGCATAAATGAATTCAAATGTGTTTAGAGATCAATTCAAAAGTTCATTGGAAGCTTGTTTCTCTACTAAAATTGCTTAAAATAAATAGTGATTCTTTCCTGAGATTTATTACACACCAAATTAAAATTAGGAAATTATGAATTTGTAAAATTCTGAGTATCTTCAACAAAAAAAAAGGGAATAGAGGAGTCAAAACAAGATTATTTTAAACATGATTATATATCTTTTTCAACAGCATCTTATAGGCCTTGACTGTCTCAGTCACGTGCTCTTTCCAGTGTCCTCTATTTGTAGTGACTCCTATCCAATTTTTATTTTCAAAGTATTTAAGTCTTTCTCAATGTCCTCTGACTATCTAGTTGTTGCTTTTCCTTTAGCTGAGGTTTCCTCAGGTTTTTTAAATGTCAGTGGGATTATCTTCTGAGCTTCTCCAAATATGGCTGAAACATCTTTAATCTATTACTCCAGATGACTTGTGTTACTTGTGGTTACTGATAAAGCCTGTACAGCTCAAAGTTATATCTGGTTCTCTACCATCTTCCTTCTTACACTGGACCAAAAAGATAGCTCTGAAAATTGTAACTCTCAAACATGTTCAGTGAGCGTGTTATATTCTTGTTTAAGGTCCATGTTTCACACACTTGCATGAAGCAAGACATGTGATATTAGCATTTTTTGAAGTTCTTAATTTAGTTTTATGGCTGATTAAATTAGATCTTAATTGTCTTCTCAGCCTATAGAAGCATTTATTAGCCATTTTAATTCTGTTATCAACTTCTGCTCTTAATTTATTTTTATTATTAATTATTGTACCAAGGTATTTAAAATCATCAACTTTTTCAAAGGTGTAACCATTAATACTCAAAGGATTTGAATAATTTACCATGAAGAAGATAGAATTATATATTTAAGAAACTTTAAAGACTTAAAAAAGAGGAGAGTTGTAAATTTTTTTTAATTAAAATATAAAGTCATCAGTAGGTTAAAATTTTAAATGTTTTAATTTTTTTGTTTTATATTTGTTTCACGTTCTAGCTTTTTCTCTAAATTTTTAAAAGCTGGGTGACTGCAAAATTTGAAATGCTCTTCATATGAATTAATTTTTTTTAAACATTTTTTATGGTATGATGAACACAGATAGAAATCAGTTTTGTGTTTGGTAAGGTGGAAAAAAATATTAATGTAAAAAAATAAAATTTGGATATATTTTGATGTAATATTTAATAATAATGGATTAGTTATATTTAGGTGAATTTGGTTTGATGGTCTATTTTTAGATTTATTAATTATTACTATTGTATAATGTTTTATTTTCTATCTATTTAACAGAGGAAGAAAAGAAACAGGAAGAAAAAGAAGAAAAATTATCAAAGCATTTAAAATCTAAAAAGTAAATATATTTTAATAATTTTTTACTGCATATCTATAATATTTTTAAAGTATTCTTAATGCAAAAATAAAGTAGGGAACAAACTGTAAGTGTACAAAAATTTACCATTTCTATTCTATACCCTTTAACAGATATTATAAAAACTTTCGCTCTAAAAGTCATGTATTTACATTTGTGAAAAGTACATTTTTGCTGTATGCTTTAACAAAAGCTATGGTAATACTTTAAAAAAAGCATCAAAAAATATTTATGCAGTATTTTTTAATTTTATAAATTACTTTGATATTTACTATGAATAAATAATATTTCTAGGCATCGGTCAAGATCTCGACATCGGTCTAGTTCTGAGAGTGATTCCGAATCTGACTCTGACTCTAGTTCTAGAAGAAAACACAAGAAAAAGAAGCACAAGAAGAAACACAAACATCATAAGACAAGTCATAAGAAAAAGAAATCAAAAAAATCACATAGGCACGAAAGAGATTCAAGTTGATATTCATTTAAGTGAAAATGAAATGGTTCAGAAGATATGTGTTCATATGTATGCTTTTATAAGGAATGTGTTTGTTAAGAAATTTTATAGAATTTCAGTACTTTGATGAAGTTATTCTCATTAGTACAAAGCTGTTTTAATCGATTTATACAAGATAAAGTCATGTGACTAATGAAATCTGTTTTGAAACTAATTTTTAGTTTCCATCTTTATTAATTTTTGTCATATATTTTAATAAAACAACTATAGTAAAAGCTTTTTTTACACATGAAGGAAAGATACCTTTTTTTTTTTTGTAAGGTTTAAAATACTAATATCAGAGAAACTTTATGTATATATATCAAGAGAGAGATTTAGAAGCTTTTTTATGGCTATAATTGTTTCATTTATTTATTATGCAGCTGTTTATAACTAAACAAGAACATGTCTTGTTTATGCATAAACAGAAATGTACAGAATATTCATATACTCTTATTTATTTACATTTTGTTGCATGTATGTAAGTCCACATATATGTAAACACAATTCATACCTCCTTTATCAAAACTTTTAAATCTCTATGTTTCTCTAACTATATAATTTTTGTACCATAGTTGAAGCTTAATTTTTTGTATTTTAACTAGAGATCAATAAGTTTTGATAAAAAGAACTTGTTGAAATAAAGTGATTTTTTCAAGACCTTCTATGGAAAAGATTCTATCTTTGATAAATATTTTACATTAGAGTAAATTTAGAAAAATAAAAAGTTATCGTAGTTTCATCTTTCTCCTTAATCAATAGTCACAGCTTTAGATTGTTAAAATCAATTGCTACAGTGCAGAGTGAAACTTTCAGCTATTCTTTCAGGATAAATACTGGTGGTGTTTGCTTAGTGGTCATAGTTGCAGACTTGTTGCTGGCTGGTCGTGAATTCAAGCCCTAGTGCCACTGAAGACCTACCCTGTAGATGTGCTGATACACTTTAAATCTGTTGTGTGACTCAAAGTCCTCACATTAGCATGGTGGGGAAGTTAAGAGAGTGAGTTGCCAGCTGAAGTGTTGTCTTTGTTGTTAGACCATGGTTCAAAATTACTAGGTCCATTACCAGTAGCCCTTGTGTTGCCTTAAAAAAAAAAAAAAAAAAGTTGCAACATTAATAAACATTTACTCAGATTCAGGAGAAATATGCTTTATAACATAACAAGCAACATACCAAGGAGTTAGTTGAATGGGACATAAGTTGGGGAATTTGATGCATATATATTGAAAACAAAACTAACAGTATCATGGGAAGTGAACATTTTATTCAGGAAATACAGGTACAAGAGCAAAAAAAATACTACTGTGGCTCTGATGCCAGATGTGGAACAGTTTCTGTTATGCAGTTGAACATTGCCTTGTAGAGTTGGTGAATGTCCTTTTGTGACTTTCCATTTGTTGAGTTAGATTGGATGCAATAAAAGAATTATCAGTGATCCCTGCTCATACATCATAACTTCTGGTTCTCAGATTCTGTGGTGAAAACCAGTTGTGTGAGTATTCCACTCATCCTTGATGTCTCCAGACACGTCTTTGCTGATCATCAAGCCTCAATTTGAAGCATAACTCATTGTTGAAAACGACTTTGCTGCAGTCTATGAGATTCAAATCATCACCTAGCACGATAACAAATGCGCCTGGTAGTTTGCTTTAGTAAGTGGCAGCTACTGCAATTGCCTCCATGACTTTGGCCTGCTTCCAGTGGTCATTACAATAATTGGTGTTCCGATTACATGCCAGATATTGGGCTGGGAATGCCAATGGGCAATCATTTATGTATTTATCCCATTTGGATAATTCACTTGTGCAGCATTTTTATGTTGCACAGCAGTGGTCTTCAAACTGTGGTCCACGAGTCAAAATAAAAAATTAGAAAAGAAAATCATAAATGTGTGTGCAAAATGCATTTACGTTTTCTTTGGAGTGGATTAAAAATCCATTTCAATAAAAATCAAGATTTATTACCTGAAGAACAAGTGACTGAACTATCAACAGAATCTGTGGTAAAATGTAAATATGAATAAGATCTTGACTACTTGAATACATAGAGTTGAACCCGACCTTATAAACTTTTTTTCCAAACAAAGCATATTCATCCCAATCATTAAAACTGAAAGTTAAAAAATAATTTCAAAATAAATATAACTTTTATTATAATATAATAAAAGAATACTAAAATGTTTTTTATATGTTCTATGTATAACTAGATTGTAAGCATTCTATTATGTATGATGTCAGGTTCCATGAAATAATTTTGTACTCATTAGTTTAATATTTTGTAAAACTAAGTTTTCTAATAGAAATTACAACTTTTTTCATTTGTAAGGAGAAAAAAAGAGCTATAATGAATTAGAGAGAACGGCTTTTCAACCTATCAACAGATTCGAAGTTAAAATCTAAATTAAAGCAAGAGCAGCACCTAAATTTTAGGTTTGCAATTTCATGAAGAATTTGCAAGATTTCTCTCACAGCTATAAATATGTGAATGCAATGTATTTAATTGAAGAAGATTTCTCTCAACATATGGTGGCAACAAAATACAAAAACAAATTAATGCAGAATATGAAATGCAACTGCAGATAGCTTCAATAGATCTAGACTTCAACAGTAGGTGTAAAAATGCTAGCACTTATCCTGTATGAGGACTTAGTATAATGTAAATGTAGGTGTCACCTGGAGTATAAATTAATATTAATACGTAAAAAACTAATATATATATTTAAAATTTTAATAAATGCAATATTGTTTTTATTGTCGTTATATTAAGTACCTATAACTGTTAATCTTCTTAAAATATTATTTTAAAATATATTGAGAGAGAGAGAGAGTGCATGCGCGTGTGTCACGCTTCCACATTTTCAAAAATATTCTATTCATTGCTTAACCAAGAGAAAGGGAATTTTTTTTATTTTTCCCAGGACTGAAACTATTATTTTGTTACTAAATATGCGTACAAATTAGCATTGATTAGAAAATATAAGGTTGTGAAAGAGCGTGTAATTTTCTCTGAGATAATCATTCTAATCTAGTATATTTTGTGTTAACTGAAACGAAACAAAAATGTAGCCTTTTTGTTGAAGCTCATGAGAGGCCTTCTCAAAATTATGCAAAAAAATACCAAGAAATAGAAATTTAAAATTGAAAGCAAAGTAAGAAGTTTCAAGAAGCATAACAATAAAAATACATCAGAAAATCATTATATTACACCAAGATATATATTACAATAAAAATGAAAAATTTTGAGAAACAAATTATGAAATCAGAACAAAGGTGAAGAAAAAAATATCTGTAAAATGAAATTGGAACAAGTAATACATTAATTTACTATTGAAATTAATGCAGAGGTTGACAGATAAATTCATTATTCACCTCTTTGAAGCAATTGACTGAAACCACATTGAAAAAGAAAGACTGCTTCCAATATCACTAGCAATTTCGAAAGATAGAGATAATCCAATGATAAGGGAAATAAAAAAAAATGACAAAGCAAAACGGTGTAAAATATTATCCAAACAGAAATTAAATTTGTTACTTTATAGAACAGAGAGGTCGGCTAATTGCTGCTCGCGAGCCACATGCAGCTCTTCAGAATTTTAGCAATATGAATTATTAAAAAATAATTGTATCAATTATTTGTTTTCCATACCTTTTTTTCCTTTATAATTATCTATTGAAAAAATTTACTTTATGTCTGCAATAAACATTTGACTGACTTCTTTTTTAAATTGTTTTCCTTTGACTAAATGTATTAAAAACCAGTAAAAATATTAAGAGTAGTTCTAAAGCCGTAAAAGTCTAGTTTATATATTGGTAAAAATGCCACCATTAGAATATACTCCTTTGAGTGATTTCCAGTAAGATTTGCTTGTTTCCACATATGAGTTTTTGGAACACGCTTGAATGTGAGCAAGATATACACATAGACCCCCAACAGAAGTGACAAAAACACTTTCTGTATTTTGTGACATTCCTTAGGGTCAATAAAAAGATAGTTGAAATGACTTTTATATGCAGAAAAATTCAAAGTCAATTTTAATTATGAAAGGAAACATGAACTTTCAGAATGAAGTTCTTACGATGTTATATTGATAGGAACATTTTTTTTCATGAGACATGACAATTTAATTCCCAAAATGATATTTTGATGATACTTGTTCTTGCATTGAACCACAAAAATATCTTTGATAATTTTGGAAGGAATGGAAAATATGCATGAAGCTTTCTTTGAATATTATGAAAAATAATTTTTGGAGGGGGTTCATGGTTTTACTGAAGTTGAAAATGTATATAATTATTATTGCAAAGACAAAATTGAAATTAACCAGATCAACCAAAAAAGCACTGTGCATCGTATGTACCCTGCACAGGCATATTAACGTAGAGAAATGTGTGATGAATTTAAGGAATATTTTCCATTTTTATAAGAAATAGCTACACTTCTCTTCGAAACTAATTAAGAACTCATTTTTTATTAGTGTCTAGGAAGATCTTGGGTAATATTCTGAAATAAGAATACTCTTGTATTGCACATGCACAGTGGAAACACTATTTGGTATGCTGCAAACATGCTTATATTGCATAGATTAAATATATATACTATATATAAATTTTGTATCAAATATAATGTAAATTTTGTACTTTATAAACAGACATTAAATTACAAATTCTATACCATTAAAAATATTTGTTTTAGAATCATTATAAAGAAAAATAAATAATTGTTTGATTCTTCAACCAAATTGATCTACGCTGCCCAAAGAAAATTAGGGGAGCTTAATTATGCAAATATCTCTTCTGATAACTAATGTAAAAGAAAACTCCACTTGCAAATCAACGTACAATGGGGTCAAAAACTAAAAAAAATGAATAGTGCCAAATTCGTGATTTCGTAGTAGCTGTTGTTTTTCGTTGTCTCAGTGTTGAAATTCAACCTTTAGGTCTATTCTTTTGAGAAAAGAGGGTTGAAAAATGTCACGACAACGTGATCTACTGGAATCCATGGTTTAGTGTATTATCGGGAGACTCGAATCCTGGCAAACACAAAGAACTGTAGCGGATGCTGTTCGAGTGTAAATAAGTGTTATTGTAAGGAGTGGAATTGATTCTAAGAAACAAAGCATCTTCGACAGGTTTCCATTGCAAATAACGGCCGATGTATTCTGTAAACAACACGTCGAGATAGAACAGCCAATACGGGGTGGATACAGTTTCTTTTGGCAACAGGACAATAAGTCTCAAGTCAAACTACCCGAAATGGGCTTCATGCGGGTTGTCTGTATGCATTATTCCAGCGGTGTGTATTCGTTGACATTAAGACACTGTGTGGCCCAAAGAAAGTGGGCTGGTGAACATCGAGATTAGATGCAGAGGAATTGGAGTCAAGTGCTGTTTACGGACGAGTCCAAATTCATTTTGGAGTGTGTATTGGGGTGCATTTGAAGCACCCCAATATTCGTTCAAGAAAAATCACATTACAGACAAGGTGGTTTGATGGTAGGGGCCGATGTCAGCGTAGGTGGACGCACTGACCTGCATATCATATGGATTGGCAATTTGTCAAATGTAAGCAAACTTACGCTGCCGCCATTGGTAATTCCTTTCTTTTAATGCAGGATAGTGCCAAAAATCATACAGCTCGTCTTGTGGAGAACTTTCTTGAAGCTGAAAAAATACAACTTAGTGTAGTTGTAATATGGAGTGGTCAGCCCGTTCTCTTGACTTAAATCTTATCCAGCATGCTTGAGTCTTATTCGGACGATGCATTCAGCGAGATCTCTACCTTCGCTTACTATCCGGGATGAGATAGTACTCCTTAAAGAGGGAACAGTATTCTCTAAAGTCTCACCGAAAACCTCATCGCATCCATGCTAAACAAGTGTGTGGCAATCTTAGCAGTTCGGGGGGACCACACACCATATTAAACATCCTATATCACTTCTAAGAAAATAAGTTTTCCGTCATTTACATGTAACCAGATTTTTGATCTGAAGCATCATTTCATGTTCTTTATACTATTCCAAAGAATTCGAGTTCCCATACAATTGTTTCTTGCTTCTATTTTTTAAGTATTGAGTTTTTTGTTACACTTGTGCACTCACCATTTTATGCCCATGCATGGCTACCGTACAAAGGTTTCTTCACTTTTTGCTTGCTCCCCTAATTTTTTTGAGCATTGTATATTAACGCCTGCAAAATAAAAATAAATTCTGATTCAATATATATAGTCCTAAGGAATCTAATCATATGTAATGATTTATTGCAAGAGTGTGTTTTGTTTTAAACTTGACTGAAAATGAATAAGCAAACTGTGTAATTTGCTTTAACACATACATGAAGAAGCATATATGCATAAGAAATATTTAAAAAGATTATTACACACATAAAAAATACAAAACCAATTAAAACCAGGCTTTCAAAGCTGTATAAATTACAATTAAAAAAATTCATTGAATATGCAAGTTAGCATAAAGTAAATAAGTGTTTCTGCTTTGTTTTCAATTTATAGAAGAAAAAAATATATTAGAAGTTTTTTTCTTTAATATTATGTTTATTGTGTTATATTCTGTGAGATACAAATATTTATATATAAATATCGAAGTAGAATAAAAAATGAATAAATGAAAACAATTATAGAGTACTGGTTTAGTTTCATTATATGAAAAATATACAAATACACTTTTGCTGTTCACTCTAACTCAGTGATATTCAACCAACGGGCCGCATGAAGCCCACCGGCCTTTTCTGAGTGGTCTGATCATGGCCTATTAGCGAGAAATTCTATTAATCAAATCTATCAATTTGCTTCTTTTTATTGCAGAATATAATGCCAGGTCTCCATTAGTTACAGTGAAATGCTGTACTGAACTGAACTAAATAACTTAGCTAACTCTTATGGAATGTCGAATTCAGGGAACAAGAGCATCGAATTTATCAAAAAGTAATTTCTTTGTATCAACAGGTTAAATTTGTAGCTGAGTTTTGTTTTGGAGCTCCTAGCCCGTCAGGGCTTTTATCTCCTATGTTGAGGGTGATGGAACATGATTGCTTATAACTTGCCCATTTTTAAAAATTTAGAAAGAAAAATTGAAATAAAATTTAAAATAGATAAGATTAATAGAAACATTACAATTAATAAGACTTTAAGGTTAAAACAGAAACCTTACTTGGAAACAGAAAATTATTGATGATCAGAGCTTAGAGTTTTGCATGAGATTCCCTCGGCCAATAAGGACTTAGGGAAGTTGAACTGGCCGCCCAATGGGGTAGCAGCTTATCGTGATGTGTTGTGATTGTGAGTGGTGTGAGGTTAACTCCTTTCCCGCGGGGCGAGAGGGAGTAACCTGATTGGATGTTGCGTTAATGTGTTGACTTCGGACTCGAAGGGGTACCGTCGCTGTGTCCGTGAGTGAGGGCTACCATCGACCATACGGCTTTTGGAGCCCTCTGATTGGTTGATGTTGTCTGACGTGAGACATGGAACTGAAAAACGCAAGAAACAACATGCTATGAAAATGGGAAAAATGGAAGGACAGAAATTTACCTGAGAAATGTGTCTAGTTTAAAAGGATATTTCTGGGTCTGTGTGTGCTATGTGTTGGAGTATACTTCTCGATCTTTTGGATCGAGGGGTTGTCAGATGTATCAATGTTTTTGCAAGAACTGTCGGATTGTCTTAAATTTAATAGCACGCCTGAGGTCAGCATTTCTCATGTACCAGTCGGCTCATAAGATCTGCCTCAGTGTTTTATTCTGTAAAATTTCAAGTTGTTTAATGTGTGTTTTAGCTGCGAAACCCCATACTGGGCAGGCATAGGTTATTGTTGGTCTTAGAAGTAGAGAGAAAATAAGTAGTTTGTTAGATCTACTTAACTTGGATCTTCTATGTAATAATGGGGTCAACAACACAACGAGGTGGCTTCTTTAATAAAGTTACCTCGTATGCGTGTTACATGTTGTTCAAAAGCGAGTCTTTTTGTGACACCAAGATACTTGGTGTGCTGAGACCAAGGGATTTGTTCATTGTGTAAGAAAATTTTTGTTTGCTTAATGTTAAGTTTCTTAGTGAAGAGAACGGCCTCCATTTTTACAACATTAAGTGCAATTTTCCACCTGGAGAACCAGTGTTCTAGCGCTAAGAGGTGTCTGTTTAGTGCTCTGGCAATGAGTGTTGGTTCAGTGTGAGTTGCCAAAATTGCAGTGTCATCTGCATACATACACAGAATTGTGTTGCCGTGGATCGGAATGTCGTTCACATAGATATTAAATAGAAATGGGGAAATTAATGTCCCCTGCGCCACCCCCGCCTCCGTGGGTCTGGGGTGAAGTAAATGGAGTTAATTCTAACTTTGAAGTTTCTATTAGTAAGATAAGAGAAGATTAGTTTTATCATTTAGGGGAGGGGGGAGTCATAATGAATTAGTTTATAAATAAGTCCTTCGTGCCAGACGCGATCGAAGGCTTTTTGGGGATGTCTAAGAAAACCGCCCCAGTCGATTTTTTGTTTTCAAATCCGGACTTTAAATTCCAATAATTTGTGTGTCGAGATTTGTCAAGTTCCGCATTGACTCTGATAATATAATTTATGATTTTGGAAAAAACAAATCAGGGCATGAAGTCATGCAAAAATATTTTTTAAATAAATTTATTAAATGTGTTACAGTATAAAATTTTTCTTTTTTTTATAAAAAAGTTTCGGATAATTTTCATTTAACTCCTATATTTCCATCTTAAGGACTTCAGAAATTTTTTAATGCTTGGAGCCGCCACTGGTTACAAGCAGAGAATTTTAGTGATAGCGCAGTAAAAAAATGATATCGAAGTATGATAAGAGCCACATTCTAAGAAAATCCATTATAAATAAGATTTCTGCGAATGAAAATAAAGTAATAATAACTACGGTAAAAAGTGTAACAAAAAATAAATATTCAGCGAAATAATATTTGTCACCGCTTAAAAAGTTCTCACCGAACTTTCAAATTGTTTATGTTGTATTTTGCAGATTGGTAGGTCATGCTCATTGTGTCACTGGTAATTTGTACTGGGCTGTGCAAAAATAACGATAAACTTTAGCAACACGTTTTTGTAAAAATGAAATGGAATAAAAATATTTTCTTCAAAAAGAGTTACAATTAGAAATTTTTTTTACACCACTTTTTAAAATATTTACTTATAATTATAAACATGAGTTATGCACTCAGCCGTCCCAGATTTCGCAATATCGCGCTCATCTTTCGCTTATAAAGAGGAGCCAGCGAAGAATTTTTGGACCTCACTGCGGTGGGGTAAAGTTCAAAAGGCAGTTATGACAGTCTCCACTTGAGCGGGAGATTTAATTTATGATAAGAGTTCGTTTAAGATAATGTATCGCCTTTAATTTAATGATACGTCAAGCGCTCTCTAATTTGCTCTTGAAAAAAAGTAAATAAAATTTGCTTGCGTCATGAATTGGAATGTTCATGCTGCCAACGATTGTTGAGAAAACAAAATTCTATAATATATTTTAACTCACAAAACATACTGCCAAATTTATGTAAATTCCACAGTTTATGATCTTGTCACAGGATTTTTTACAAAATTTCTCATAAATGCAGAATATAAGATTAATAATTTTGTCACAGATACATGTTGGGTGAGTGAGGAAATATTAACGTCGCACTGTTCAGCTACACGAGGGCTTTTGGCGATGGACCTCGTAATTTTAAACCATGGTCAAGTTATGAGGATGACACCTGAGCTGGCACTCCATTCCTAACGACCTCACCAATGGAAGGGCGCTTGAGCTCTCGACAGATTTAACGTGCATCCTTCCCCTACACGGCGGGTCTTTAGTGGTACTTGGCTCGAACTCATGACATGCCTGCCATGATTTGATACCTTGACCACTAGGCTACCACAGCCATCAGATACATGTTGGAAAACTTGTTCTAAAAATAAGATGTGGCCATGCTAGCCTAGTGGTCAAAGTAACAGACTCGTGGCTGACGTGTCATGAGTTCAAGCTCAGTACCACTGATGACCCACCGTGTAGGGGAGTGATACACGTTAAATCTGTAGAAAACTTAAACGTTCTTTCGTTATTGTGGTGTAGTAGTTGAGAAAAAGGGTGCCAGCTCAAATGTCGTCCTCGTCACTTGACCATGGTTCAAATTTACGAGGTCCGTCACCAAATGCCCTCGTGTGCCGCCCATCCGGTATCGTGATGCTGACTGCGTTGCCGTAGGGCCTTGGTTCGAATCCCGGAGAAGGTATAGATGTTTGTATCGTAATCTTTCACACACACACATGACTTTAAATCTCTTCGTAATGTGTGCTTCATGCTTACTTCTCTAAGCCCCCGTGTGATACTTTGTGGTGCACGGGGATCCCTAAATGTTCTCAATAAAAAAAAAAGCTCCCGTGCTGCTGAACAGTGCAACGATAATATTCATTCACTCACTCTTAAAGTAAAATTATATTGAAAGAGTTAGAATAATTTTTGTATAAGCAAAATCAAGAATAGGCAATACAGTGAGACTTGTGTGTCGCTCAACACATAGGCATTGAAAATGAGGAACTGTAAACGATAACTTGATTTTAGTTGAACACAAAATCAGATGCATCTATTTCTCCATGTTATTATTGCATAGTGCTGCGTTTCCCCAAAGCGAATGGAATTTTGTAAAGGGTTATCTTCTCTCTCTCTCTCTCTCTCTCTCTCTCTCTCTCTCTCTCTCTCTCTCTCTCTCTCTTGTACTTATATTTAGACGCCATGAGAAAAACCTTAGTTCAAAAACGGTGTTGAGTTCGAAAAAGTTTGGAAACCTTTATAATTAATATTGAATTGCTTATTACATATTTCTTTATCGAATAAACTACACTGATGGCCGCTCAAAATGCAACGCCAAGGAGGACTAGAGATATCACAGCGAAATTTATTTGGCAGATAACATGCTATACAAACATCAAACGATTAAAATTACAACTTCTTGCAATGTGTGGATGATGAAAAACAGTAGTTAGTGTGCTGCCGCCATTGTTGGCAATAATCGTTGCCACACGCACAGGTATAGAATCAAAGAGGCTTTGGATTCATCCTTGGGGTACATCAGTCCGTGCGGCCTCCACATATTGCAAAAGTTGATCTGTTGTATGCTGGGACAATCGTTGTGGAAGCATGGACCACACGTTTTCGATTGTTCATAGATTTGGAGAACATGTAAGCAATTCAATCTAAGGGGTAAAGAATAACTTGAACATTGCGTGCCAAGTGTGTTTGCAAATTATCCTGTTGAAATATGGCTGATAACAAGAGCTGAATGTATAGGAGGACGACGGGCTCCGACACCTCAGAGATGTGGCACTGTCTGTTCATTATACTTATAATGCGTTTTTAGAGGGTTGTGGAAGTGAAATTGAATACCACACCAAGCCATGATACCGGATGCTGGACCAGTGTAGCTATGCATAACGCAACAGTTCAGCAGCCTCTCACCACGGTGTCTCCAAACTCGAATCCGACCATAGTGATGTTGCAGGCAGAGAGAAGCTGAATTTTTCAGTAAATACAGTGTCGTTCCATTCCGTTATTCATGCCTTCCGTTCATCGCATCATTGGTGTCGCAAACGCCCGTGGTTTTCATTCAAGGGTAAACGTAGCAATGGACGCCTTGAAGACATTCCACTCTGCTGCAAACAGCATCGAATGGTACGAGAGGACACCAAATGATGCGTAACAGACTGAATCTGTTGTGCTATGGTTCATAATGTGGCTGCGCGATCCATCACTGCCATGAGCACAATCCATATGTCATCATGGTCAGTCAACGAGGTGGATGCGATCGGCCCCGTTGGTCTGTCATTTCCTCCTGCATCCAGCGATGACAGATCCTCATCACAGTTTTTGGGTTTCGTCCAACATGTTGACTGATTTTTCTGAAGGATAATCCGCTAACCCTATAGGCTCCTATTTTTCCTCGGTCGAATTCTGAAAATTGGTCAAGACGATCGATGTCTTCCACAAGGCACAGGTAAGCAGCTTACACACACACACACACAAACGAAAAAATAATTTTTAACGGGATTTACTCGGGCTTATACTAATCATCTTTGGAAAATATTCTTTTTAACTGATATTACACTGCTGAACACCGTAAATGCAACACCAAGAAAGGCAAGAGATAGCACAACAAAATTTATTTTGTAGATAACATGTTGACCAAGTATCAAATGATTAAATTTATAGACTTCTGTGAAGTGTGGTTCCTGCCAGAATCAGTAGCCAGAGTAGCCACCATTGTTGGAGATCACCGCTGCCACACGCCTCCTCATTGATTCAAAGAGACTTTGGATGTGTTCTTGGGGTACAGCAGACCAAGCAGCTTCCACACGTTGCCAAAGTTGATCTGGTGTGGCAGCTGGGGGTGTAATCTGGGTCAATCGTTGAGCAACCATGGACCACATGTTTTCTATCGGTGAAAGATCCGGAGAGCAAGACGGCCAGGGAAGAAATTCAATCTGGCGATTGACGAAGAACCTTTGGACAATGCGTGCCACGTACAATCGCGCATTATCCTGTTGAAATATGGCTGTGGCCAAGCCCTGAAGTTAAGGAAGGACAACTGGCTCCAACACCTCGGAGATGTAGTGCTAGCTGTTTAAAATACCGGCAATGCGTACTAGAGGAGTACGAGAGTGATATCCAATAACACCCCATACCATATTACCCGGTGCAGGACCAGTGTGGCGGTGCATAACGCAGCTGTTCAGCATCCTCTCCCCACGGTGTCTCCAGACTAGAATCCGACCATCGTGGTGTTGCAGACAGATGCGTGACTCGTCAGTAAAGACAACTTCATTCCATTCTGCCGCCCACATCCTTCTTTCATCGCACCATTGGCGGCGGAGACGTCTGTGGTTCTGCGTCAAGGGTAGACCAAGCAATGGACGTCTTGCGGACAGATCCCTCTGCTATAAACGGCGTCGAAAGGTACGCGCAGACACTGAATGATGCGTTACAGACTCAATGTGCCGTGCTATGGTTCGTGATGTGACTGAGCGATCCGTCACTGCCATGCGCACATTTTGCCTGTCCTCACGTGAAGTGGTGCACTGAGGTGGATGCGATCGACCCCGTCGGTCCGTCGTACCCTCTTGTACCCAACGGTCACATATCCGCATTACAGTTGTTTGGTTTCGTCCAACACGACTACCGATTTCCCCGAAATATAATCCACAATCTCGGTAGGCCACTATTCTTCCTCTGTCGAACTCGGATACTTGATCAAAAGCTGATCGCTGTTTTCTACGAGACGTAACTGATCGTTTTTTGTTTTGAAAAAATCACAAGAAAAACACAATTGCCGAACTTGAAATCGTCGAAATCTCCAAGCCTTAAATAGCGCTTTGAGGTGGCGCCACAGGCGTGCGTGATGTGTTTCTGCGCTGAAATTCTAATCATTTGCATATCTCACCTCCGCTAATGCATGTTGTAAATTTCATGTTATTTGCGTGCTTCCTTCAGGGTGTTGCATTTATGGTGGCCAGCAGTGTAGAAACGGAATCTTAACTAAATGAGTCATCTTTTGAAATAACTTACGTAGTATTAGTGTAATATTTTTCTTTTTATTGAAAGTCAAAGTTAGGTGACACGATTTTCTCAAACCCCATCAAACAACGTTAATTTTAACTGAAACAATAAATTGTTTTTGCTCTATTTGTAATTGTGATTAATAGCACGACTGTAAGATTTCCTTAGTGAAAAAGTTACTGTAAAATTGTGGAATGTGTGGCCACAGTAGGCTAATGATGCGATGGAGCGTGTCAATTTTCCACAATTTCGGAAATATGCACGTCATCGCTTGACCAAGTGATACGAAATCTTTTTTCAATTTTTCCCAGAACAAATATTTGCTTCCTTTCACCCCTTATCCGCTTAACGTTGAGTTTCGGGATACACTGTATATAATTCGGCAAAAATATCCCATGTAGCAGAACAACTTTTTTTTTGAGACTTGTGCTATTAATTTGTAATAATTCACTGTTTCTTTTTTAACACGCTTTTATAAGTTTCACTTGCATGTAACGGAATCTTGGAACTCGATTTTCACCCACTTAAAAAGGTCAAATTAATTCGAAATTTCGCACACTTGTCAAGGACCGATGACAATCCAATAATTTCATAATTTTGTTCCATTGTCCTGATTAGGATTCTCAGGAATAAAGATTTTTAGATTTGGCGATTAAAAGACTAAGGTATAACCCCAAAATTGAAAACACGCTTGCGGTTAATAGAATTAGAATAAAGAAAAAAGTGTTCTTTATGTGAGAAAGGGGAGAGTGGGTGTGTCACCAATTATTTCCATAAGATAAACAATTGTCTAGACTTTCTGAAAATAGAAATAAAAAAAACTGGTGCATGTAAAAAAAAATAATTTATGTTCTAACTGCTGAACTCAGACACATTCTGCTTTTCAAAATTCATTTTACCTAAGCAACTGATTCTCTACTTCAGCCGACCTTGAACTTTGAAAGTAAAAACAAAACTTGCTGAATTAATCAAAGAAAACCTTTTAAATGGAAGTATATTTTTACGTTTATTACAACAGATAGTACCATGTTTTTTTTGAATCTGAATAAATTATTTTTCAGAAACCTGATCTAAAACCTGAACCTTTTAAGAAACATCTACGAATACTGTCGTAGAAAAGAGTTTAATTGCTTATCACTCGCGCGAATAATAATGGAACGTGAAATGATTAATATAAAGATTAAGACAAAAGAAACTTCAACACAAAAAAAGAAGAGATTGGAGAGAAAAGAAAAAAGTTAATAGAAAAAACATCAAAACTCTCATGCGATGAATTAGGAGGAAAAATTAATAAACGACGACTCTATATGAAAAGATTACCTTATTTGCTTAATTTTTGAAAATCACCTTATTTGCCTAATGAACTTAAGTAAAGAAATGGTTTGGTTGTTTGCAACCGTTGCAAAACTCATTTAAGCTCAAAGAAAAATATTGCACCAACTAATTCTTATTGGAATAATTTGGATCCAGAATCTATTCCAGAAGTGATAGCGAATTTGTCATAAGCTGAACAAAGGCTGATTATCGACCGTCCACAAAATGCAAGGATGTACGGTTGACCATGCAGTCGTTTATCTAGGTTCTCGGCTGTTTGCTGCTTATGTAGCACTTAGCCCCGGACGGTCTCTAGACGGTATCCGAATAGAAGAGCTTGATTGCTCAAAATTAACAGGCAGAGTCCCATGTAACGGTGAAGCATTAGATGAAATGATTAGCCTACGTGATATTTCATAAAACAGTGTGATTAAAATTGATACTTCGGATGAAAATGGGAAAACTCCATTAAATGTAGCTGTTAACGCAAAAAAATAAATACCAAATCAATGAATTTTAAAATATCGTCCTGATTTGTAGTATCAAAGTAATAATGGTTTACTTTATATCATCGATTATGTTGATAAAAAAGAATATCAAAATAATTACTGTGTTACTCAAACATGGAGTTAGATTCACTGTGAGAATGTGAATAATAAGCTATATATTATTTTAAACAGTTATTGAATCAGGCCTTGTAAATATTTTAAAAAGACTGTTGGAATTAAAAGTTCTCCCAAATACTACACTAGACAATAAAATCATGAATAGCATGCTAAGCAATGATAGTAGAGAAACATAACAATCGACAGTTTATTCAAAAAAGCAGTCACGTAGATGTGTAAAGAAAATGGTAAAAACTGTCTCTGTTAGCATATCATTGAAGGCATACTAAAGTTGAAGAAATAATTGTTTTCTACAGCAAGTGGTAAGTTTTTTTTTTATTTTTGTAAAGCAATACGCGTGTAGAAGTGATTATATGAAAAAATTAACATTATAATTAAATTTTCTATCAATCCTTGGAGCAATACGTTTAAAAGGTGATAATACGATTGATATTTAATATTTCTTCTTAACACACTTTTATTAGTTTGACCTGGGTCTATTGAGACGGAATCTTTGAAATATAACGACACGGGACTCATCCGAGGCCCCGTAAACGGAGATAATAAACACCCTTCAGATACACTAATAAATATTCCATTGAAGAGCAAAGCTAATTCCAGCAGCCACGTAATTCCGGCTCCAAATATCAAACTCAAGGATAAATTCAACAATGAATAAAGGATAGTTTAAAAAACTAAAAAAATACGCTTTTATTGTAGATCGAACTAAAAAATTAAAAATAAATTATAGTTTAAAAAAACTAAAAAACACGCTTTTATAGTGAATCGAACTAAAAAGTAAAAAAATAATTCTTAATATAAGAATAAAATGATTAATGAAAAAATTAATGTCATTAGGGTAAAAGCGTGGGGTGCTTTGTACTATATTTTTACACTAACTCAGCATTTCGGAATAGAACTAGTAAGAAATTATAACAATTGATATAGAAGCACCCCACGCTTTTTCCCCAATGACATTAATTTTTTCATTAATCATTTTATTCTTATATTAAGAATTATTTTTTTACTTTTTAGTTCGATTCACTATAAAAGCGTGTTTTTTAGTTTTTTTAAACTATAATTAAAATTATTTCACTGTTAAGGCATTTTATAATAATGTGTTTAGTATGTTGATTCATGAACCTAATTCACTGTCAGATTTAAGCTGAAGATAGATTAAGGTAGTGAATTTTGCCAAAATATGACAAATTTTGTATGATTTTATTTTATAGGCTATCTTATTAGCTTTATAAAAATAACGTTTATTATTTTCGGATCACTCAAGCAAAAACTACAAGTGTTTTACTAAAAGTAGATGCCATTACTTTAAGCAAGATGTCATACTTTAAAACGCGTTTTACTCGAAATGTGTACTTCTTTTTTTTTTTTGAAAATGTTCAAACGGGGACAGTGATTGTTCAAAAAGTTTTGAAAATAGTTAACTGAAATTTTTTGTGTATGTTCTGTACAATAGTAAAAGTGTTTTAACTTTCCAATTTATCAATCACTGTTTTATTACAAAATTTACAGTCCCTTATGTGAATATAATGACTGTTTTTTAAGCAATTTCATATAATAACTACGATAAAGTGCTCTAGTTTTTGTAAAAATTAAAATATTTCTTATCTTGAAGATTATTTCAAAAATGAATAACATAGCAACACATCAGAATCGAAAAATTGAAAGTTTGTTCATAAACTTTTGGTACAGAATGGGCCGGGTTTAGGCTATTTTTTGTAAATATTTACCCATTTTTTCCCATTTTAGTAATAATAATTTCTTTTTCTCTTCTTAATTTATAAAATTTTTTTAAAAATGAACTTAACAAATCTAAAAAACAACAACAAAATTCCTATCTCCATTTTTTTTAAAAAGAAGTTGTTTCAAGTAATCGGATACATTATGGCAGCGAAGTAAGGTTAAGTTTGTGTGTGCTTTATAGGATCCTAAAATTATATTTTTCAGCAGAAAACGTATACAAAACAGTGCAAAAGAAAATTGATGAGTGTGTGTGTAATACTGTTTGAACTTACAATTCTAACAAATCATACAAGTATCGAAAAAGAAAGACACATAAAACTGAAAGCCTAAACGTTTTATTTTTGTAAATATAAGGGGCGCTATTGAGAATTTTCACTATTGTGTTGGAATACACTATTGAATTAAAATACCCGACATACTATATTGGAATAGTTTTTAATGAAGAAGAAACGCTTCATTGGGAGCTTCTCGGCATTCAAGTCCTTCACCTGATCCTTCATTTTTTCCTGAGATTTCTTAACCATGCCCTCCATGTCATCAACTATGTCGTAATCTCTCTCTCATTCGTTTCCTCACAATGTCCATTATTCA
Source organism: Trichonephila clavata (assembly GCA_019973975.1). Lineage (NCBI taxonomy): Eukaryota > Metazoa > Arthropoda > Arachnida > Araneae > Nephilidae > Trichonephila > Trichonephila clavata. Next base: position 73,781 of record BMAO01003848.1, on the reverse strand, counting down.
CGATCAAAAAAGCCGTCAACAGCTATTCATACTCACGCCGTTTAGAGCCTCTTTAAGGCATCATTGTCTCTACAATTGGTAAGGCCATTTTTTAGGAGCATCAGTCACAAAAATAGGAAAGCCTACTTAGAGGCTTATAGAGTCACATAAAAGGGTAAGCCTTCTTTGAGGCATTTGTCATTATATAAGGAACAAAGGCTTTTAAATAAGTCTCTTTGATCCACTTCACATTTTCCATTAAGGAGTTATGTCCATTTCATCTTTGGAAAACGTAAATGTCAAATATGAATAGTGCATATATCTATATATTTCTTAGTAATTAAAGAATAAGAGGCCGCAGTGATAATTAAAGATAAAAACACAAAACACATAAAACTATATACAAAAATACACGTGGTGTGCAAAATTACGAAGGATGATTTGACCTTGTCTATTTTGCTGCATTAATGATTGAACATTTTCCTTTTCCTGTGAATCGTATATTTTGAATACTGGTAGCAATGGTGTTCGGTATTGTTTCGCAAAATTATTTAATTTGATGTGATGGCTTTTTGTAAGATGTTATTATGAAGAATTCATTTTAAGTTTCAGTGGTGCTGTGAATCTTGTTGTAAAGAACGCTTGTTATTCAATTCTTTTATTTTGAGTTGCTGAAAGAAAAGGAGTTATACCCTATCTGTGTCGTTACTTCTTGATTTTGATTCCTTCGCCAAATTAGGAAAATGTTTCTTGTTCTGTTGCGTTACGTAACTTTTTAAAATATATTACATCAAGAAGCAATCAAGACCTAGACAGGATTTCATCCACATTCATATTCGAAAAGATTATTGATTAAGCATTTTCTCTTTTCAGAAGCTAACATATTTCAAGTATACCAGAGTCAGTTTCAAACTTTTCGCTATTGCAATGACACTAAAAGCTTCGTTTGGTGCCTCTTGCAAAGGTTTTTTGGTTGTAGCTTCTGATATGTTTTATTGTCTTGCGGGATTTTCGGAAAGGCTTGGCTATTTTTATTTGGATCTCTATGGCTTTTAAATAAATGCATGTAGATGAGATAGATGTTTTATGGAAGTGCTACATCCGGATCCAAGGGAGGAAAATCCTTCCCACAGAAAGGATTGTTGGTGTAGGCGTAGGCAAACGGGTTGTTGACGAGTCGGGGTGCCTGGAGAATGTCGATGGACTCGTAACAAATAATTTCAAATTGCTGCAGATTACAATTGCAAATTATTCCAGACTTTTTGTTAGTCTTCAAGTTAGCTTCAGCTGTCTTCACATGCAGTTCTCTTAACATTATGTTGAGAACGATTGCGAAGGTGTAAAAACAATTCCCGGTAAAGAACTGTTCAATCATAGAAAAGCAAGGCAGCAGCAAAATAGCCAAACACGCAAAAGTGATTGGAAAGGTCATTCTTAATATTTTCCAAGATTTATCTCTCAGACTTTTTTAAGACTTCAATTCGCAAGACACAATCTCACAATGAATAAATTAATAATGGGAAGTAAAATAGATGTAATTATACCTTTGTTGCTTATTTTTGTTTTATTATTGATCTACAACAGAGACTATTTTATTTGAAATATATTTATAGAAGCGCTGATCTATTGTTGCACAGTTCTGTGGAAACAATCGTATTTTTCAATTGTTTAACCTAATTCTATTATTACAAAAGTGATTCAATATTTGTAATTAATATGAGTTTCTTTAAAAAAATATTTGAATTTTATTAGACGTTTATATATAGTATGATTATGTTAAGTATTTTATAAGTGACTTACCTTATAAGACACTAGACAGAAAATATAATTTTTAGAATATTGAGAAATATCACTCTATCTCTATTATTTTAAGAAAAAACCTTCACAGGGGCCCAAAATGAACCTAAATATTTTTAAAACTTTTTTGATTTTATCCAGACAAGGGTTTGAAATCTTGAAAAAGGATTTTTCCAAATATTCTCCGATCAATAATTCTAAATTAAAATTTTGCAAAACTTTATAAATACGCAGAAAATAATACAAGTATTTCATTATGAAGACACATACTGTAAAATAATTGAAAACGCCATTTATCACATCAAAGATTTCACAATTATTAAACGCTTTTTAAAAGTTTATAATTTATTAAACATTAAACGAAAAAATCATAAGGTGTTCGAACTAAAAAATAGTTTCCTTCTAGTGTTGGGTGTTGTAACTCGTGGTTGACCTAGAACAGTGATTCCTAATCTTATTGAGCCCATAGACCGATTCTATACCAAAAACTTGACCATGGATCCCCAAGTGAAATAATTTTATTTTCAATACACAATTCTATAAATTTCAAATTTAATTTTGATTTCCCGAAAATGACAAATGAAAATATGAAAAGGTCATGAATAAATATTACATAAGATTTTTCTTATAAATATTAATTTAAACACACACACACAAAAGTGTAAGTTGAGTTAAAATAAAAAATGAAATAAATTAGAAGATATCTCAATTGCATTTAAAAATACTTACGTATCACACATACATATACAGAAAAATAATATTTCCTGATTAAAACTAAGATAGATTTTTAACATTCACTTCACAACTCGGGATCATGTCCAAAACAGAACTTAGCTGTTGTCTAGATGCAGGACTTTTTTGTATTGCCACAATTTAGAAAAGTTATTGCATGGAGCAGTGAGATTCTTTTGTTATTTAAACTTGCATAAACGGCAGCACCTGCGATCGGCCTGACTTCCACCGTGTGACGCTTGTCTTTAATTCTACTTTATGTTCCTATCTCTAATACTCTACCCCAGAGGCGGATTAAGCGGGTGGTGGACCTGTGGCCGCGAGGGGCCCCCAGCACGAGAAGGGGCCCCAAGCTTCATGGATTCCATTTATAAATTCAACGTGCAAAAAAATATCTTGAACCGATATTGCAACCCCGATGATTCCCTCGTATTTTAGTCGTATAGCAACCCTGACTATCTTTTTCTCGTATATCTGTATTGTTACAATCTGTACAAATTTTTCAGATGAATTTTTTGCCCAAATTTTATCTCGAACAAATGAATACTAATCAAATAAAACAAGTTCGCTTTCAGTTCATAGCCGTGTGCTTTAAAACTCTCGGGTACATTTTACACTGATGGGAAAAAAATCCCAACAACAAGAAAAAAATATTGTCGACTAATAAAATTTCGGCAATACAAACCGGCAATCGGCTACCTATGCAAATGTATAGGTACCATTTTCAATTGATTAAAGTTTTCAGATCACAGGTTAATGTAAGGGCGAGTGGAGCCATTTCAAATGTGAAATGATGAAACATTAAAAACTGGTGTAACCGCCACAATTTTAAATGCAAGAATGCAAACGTGCATGTCATGTGTCGTACTGGTACCAGATATCAGTACATGGGATGGAATTACATGTCTGTTGCTCTTGGTCGGTCAATATAAAGTTGTTTAATTCTCGTTGTGGATGAAGCTGACATTGCCATCCATTCTTGCTCGATTGGAGAAAGATCTGGTGATCTGGCAGGCCAACGTAACACATTGACACCCTATAGAGCCTGTTGGACTACAACAGGGATGAGAGAGCATGTTATCCTATAGGAAACACCCCTTGAATCATGTTTATAAATCACACTGCAGTAGTTTGAATCGCCAGACGGATGTACTAGTTTGCAGTCAGGGTGTGTGAATTAATTTCGAGAAAGCTCCATCAATCAAAGAAAATTACACACACCAGAAAGAAAAGAAAAGAAAGTAAAGATATAATGAAAACCCCCAGTAGAAATTTATCGAGTTGCAAGGAAATCCAAATGTAAAAATACTTTTGAAAATATTTTTGACAATACCATTATCGAATGCATCAGGTGAAAGATCTTTTTCAGTTTGAAAACGTGTTAAAAATAATTTAAGAAGTACTATGGGAGAAAAGACAAGTTGAACAACATGGCCATATTATATACAGAACAAAAGGTTTTGGACAAAATAGATATGGCAAAAATAATTGAGGAATTTGCCAAGGAGAAATCAAGTTGTATTGCAAAATTGTAAGCTCTTCAGTAAGGTTTTTAATTTTTTTTATATACAGTTAAGTTTTTTCTTTAGCCGTTTATTATTATCAATACACACACACACATTTTATTTTGAGAATTTTCAGTAAGTGACTCTTTTCATTATTTTAGTTTTTCGACTCTTGAGCCCATGGGTCTCAAACCTTTTACCGCCAGGGGCCTCCAACTACCTTAATCCGCCTCTGCTCTACCCTAAAAAATTTTAACACGTAAAAATCATTACTAATTTATTTTTACTTTAAAAACAATGGAAATGGGTCACGAATATTTTCCCTTATTTTAAACCTTCTTCGGTCCACCTAACGTAGTTAACACAATCCTAAATTAATTTTAATTTGCCACGGACTCCTTCCGCACTTCTGAGGATCTCCAAGGATTGGTAGGAACCACGCTGACAATCTATGGCCTAAAACAGAGATGCAGAATCTTTTGATTTTTAATTGATCCCACAGTCGTTTGATGCCACTGAGAGACACATTAAGCAGCATCAGCTAGTGATAATTCATTTCAGTTTTTCCAATTGACTTCGATATCAACGCATTGGGTAAACGACTTCTCCGAGATATTGCTAGACTCTCCTGGGTTTTTTCAATGAAATTGCCAAAAACTTTTGTTCTGTTTAATTAAACAAAACAGAAAATTTGATAGTTTGACATACGAGTGATATTATTTTAAGTTATATTTATGCACACTTACTTTTCATTCAAAAAAATTTTCCATTCGGCGACAAAAAAAGTGGTTTTTTAAATGGCTAAATTCAAATTAAAGAATCGCAAGCATTTTGCAAACAATGGACCCTTTTGATATTTTAAATGCCTCTTAGCGAAACTTTGAAAAAAACTTTTATTTTTGATGACTGTACCAGCTTAAGTGTCATTTGACAGTGGGCCGAGGTAACAGCTTCCATTGCTAATAGCTTTTTGTTGTAGGTCGATAGCGAATTCAATTCAGGAACAAGCAAAACGAAACGTGATGTTAGTTAAAGTCAAATTCCTTTTGGTAATGTTTCGTTTTAGGACTCTGTTATTCCTTTTGGATCTTAATTTTGAAACATCTAAATGAATTTTGAGTTACTCTTATTTGGGGAACTAAGGACCATATCTCACTTTGACTACAGTTCCTTCTACAGCGGAACTGGCGCAGCTAGTCGGAGATACATTCTCAATTATAATCAGGGTTTCGAGATGTTGACAGGAACTGTCTCAGCAAAACAACCCAGAGCACACGAAAGCAATGAGTTCTCGTAAAAATGTCAGAAGCAATTTTAGAGGGATAAAATATTTCTCAAAATAAAAATTTCAAAATTCGTGTTAATCAAATGGGCGATAAGACGCGAGCGTTGTTGTTGGCTTCCAATTTTCCAGAACCCAGCGGAAATTGGACCTGAAAGATTTTGAGTAGATAGAAACTCCCTTCACGAAATCCTCTTTGTTAGCTATCACAGAAAGAAACTCCTTTCGAATGAAACCTTTCTGTTAAGTTAACCCTTTCTTGCTTTTGTCCTTTCCTCTTTAATTTTTTAGAGCTGCTCTGAAGATAGATTAACTTACTCTCAAAACACAATTGAGGGGGTTTAATTTTGTAATAAAACAGTGATTGATAAATCTGAAGATTAAAACACTTCTACTGTTATACAGAACATGTACAAAAAATTTCAATTAATTATTTTTAAAACTTTTTGAGCAATCGATGTTCCTGTTTCAGCATTTAAAAACACACACACATATTTTGAGTAAAACGCGTTTTAAAGTATGACATCTTGCTTAAAGTAATGGCATCTGCTTTTACTAAAACACTTTTTTTGTTCTAGTGAACGGAAAACAATACACTTGGTATTTTTATAAAGCTAATAAGATGGTCTATAAAATAATATCAAAAAAAATTTGTCCGTATTTGGCAAAATGCACAATTTTAGGATAGTTGGATACCTTAAAATACACCATCGCAAGAGAATACTGTGAAAAGTTATCACTGCTGTTGGAAAAAAATCAATTTATGCCAAATATCACTTACAGGAAAGTTTTTCAGAAATTTCGAAAGCGTGAAACTATGATGTCACAGTTCGTACCATTCACAACAGTTTTGCCAAAGCTGTATTCTTTTTCTGCAGGGAGAGTTCGGCAAGTACGGAGGACGAAAACAATATACCTTAAGAAGGAACGAAAAAAATATGGATACAGCTAAAGAAAAAACAAGAAATTAACGGTGATGTGCTGCTTGGTGGTTTTCTTGCCCTTGATTCCGAAGCTGAAATCTCTAGATCACTAACTGAATCTGATATTTAGGACAAGGTGAAAAATAAAAAATAAAAGAACGTGGAAATCCACGCGATAGAAGTGAAATCATACATTGTTTTTCCTTATCTAGAATCGGTATTCATTGTCAAATTCAGTGTCCGTTTCAAGAATTCAATGAGTGGCTTTGCTTCTTCTGAAGAGAAAATAACATTGAAATGTCCAGTTAAGATAATCGGTTCCTAATCATCATCGGATCCAATGATTGCAGCAGCCTCTGATGTGTACTGCACTAAAATTTTATGGATAAAGATGATAAAAGCTGCGGTAGAACTACCTGGTGATATATAGACTTTTGCCTGGACTTGCTGCTAGTTTTGCTTTTTTAGCAAGGGTACCCACTTAATGTCACCAATACCTAAGCGCCTTTCGCCCATAGCAGCAAGATATACTTTTGATGCACAATTTCCCCTTAGCAATAGTCTAACTTTTTCACGGATATGACGCAAGTTACGTGGTGTACCCCCCCCCCCTGCTCCCTTTTCCTCCCGCTCGAGATATCCTCACCATGGCGACATTTCGGGGGGATGGGGGGGATTACTACTTCCGTTCACTTTTTCACTGTTACGCAAAACTGGGTAAATTTCCGATTCACTCTCGTCCGCAAAGAAGCTTCACTTCAAAAACAATACAGCAATGGATTGCAATGAAGACAAAGATGAAAACAATGATGATGCAGAAATCAATAAATCTTCGTATTATGAAATGATAAATGCATTTGAAACGACGCGTGTGAAGAAAATACACCAGAAGGGATTTTTGATGCATTGCAAAGATGTGAGGCGCATTATGAGACAAAGCATTTTTTCAAACAAAAAACTCAAACAAAATTAACAGATTTTATGAGAAATTATATTTAAGGACCCATGCGGTAATGTATGCTTAGAATTGCTAGTTTAAAATTACTTGCATGCTTAGAATTTCTAGTTTAAAATTACTTGCATGCTTTTAAAAAATAGTATAAAATTATTTACTTAATGTTGAAAATACAGTGACCTCGACATTCTTTTTTCTTGTTTTCCCTGCAGTTTTTCTTTCTTTCTTTTTTTTAATGGATAAGATGGTTCAAGTGTAGTATAGGGGGGGGGGCTTTGGATTTGGTGATTTTTATGCAGATATTATGGTGAGATAACGAATTCATTCTGGCTTCCGGACATTTATCGCTAAGTGAAGTAGCCTGGCGATCGATTTTGGTCGCCAAAAGAAGTTGACATCGCTAAGGCTATACTACACTTTAACCGGGTAAGATATATAAAATAAATAAATATTAAATTATAAAAAAATGTGAGAATTTTTTAATAAATAGTGTTTAAAGTTTAAAATTTGTTTCATGTGGTTAAAGTATATTGAAAAATGAATTTTATACAACGAATTTCCCATATAACGAGCTCTTTTTAGGGATTTAGCGATTTCGTTAGAGGTCCGACTGTAATTACTTATTATTTTTCACTTAGTATTTTTTCACTAGGCGCTCCATATTTCTATCAGCGTATTCCCTTTTTGGAATTCGTGCGGCTTTATTCAATGTCGCCAATAGGGTTGCGATAGGGCGTAAATACCGGGGTGATCCTTAGGCATGAAATAGTAGTAACAGGAAATTTATTGCTAGTTATTACCTCTAATATGTTTCAGCTTGATGATATATTTTATATTTTTTTGCTTTCAGAGTCACCAAGTGTATTATTAAACATCATTATATGCAAATGAATCCCTTAAATCTATTTTATTGTAACACTCTTTCCCGTACAAGAAACATAAATATGAGCACATTATTAGCAAAATTTTACATTTATCCTCACTGGATACTTTTTTTTTCTACCACTGTATACGATATGAGAAATTCCTTTTAATAGGTACTGATAATTTATTTCAAAGAAAAAAAATTGGAGCAAAAATATTAAAATTCGAATAATTAAGGAAGCATTTCAAAATTTTTCATTTCAATCTATCATTTCAACCTTTCATTTCATCAATCATTTCAACCTATTTTGTATGATTTCGCGGTGATTTTATTAGTAAGTGATACGATCGTGAACCATTTTCCTGCAAAAGCCAAATTATTTGTCTTTATTGAAAAAGTAAAAAATTCTGAACTTAAATGTATATCATTATCAGGGGCGGCTCTAGGGCCGGACAAACCGGACCCATGTCCGGGGCGGCAAATTTTAGGGGCGTCATTTGGACCAAATTTTAAAAATACTTTATTTTTGTTATGGAAAATTTGGAAGAAGTTAAAGTGCACTATCTAGGGAAAAATATTCAGGACGAGATAATTTTTCTTTTATATGAGAATATTAAATTATACATTGTTCATAAAGTTAAACAAGCTAAAAATTATTCGATAGTTTTTGATTGCGCCCCTGATGCCAGCAAGTTCGAACAAATGACATTTATGGTAAGGTATACATGTACTGAGAAATCTAATCCTAACGAAGTTATCGTTAAAATTAATGCGAGTTCTTTTGGTTTTCTTCCTACTGAAAGATTAACTGGAAGAGAACTTTGATATTTAATAGTTGAGAAACTTAAAAAATAAAATATTCTGGCTAAATTTGCTAGATATCCGGGGGCAGGCCAAAATAACGGAGTGAATATGAAAGGCGAGAAATCAGGGGCTCAATTTAAAATAAGAACGTTAAATCCGCGAACAATCTATGTGCCCTGTAGTAACTACTCTTTAAATTTGGTCGCTAATGACATGGTAAAAGCATCCTTAGAAGCCTACTTTTTTTAATATAGTTCAAAAATTTTATTTTTTTCATCAACTTTTCGTTGGGTTATATTATTAAAATGTTTAAAGGACATAAAACTTTAAAGCCACTTAGTGTAAATAGCTGGGAAAGCTGAATAGAGGCTATTAAACCCTTAAGTTATCAATTGGGAGGTTTTTATGATGCTTAGATTTTATAATAATGCTAAAAATTGACAACTCTATAAGAGATGAGGCCTCTGGATTATTAAAATCTTCTTAACAATTCAAGTTCCCATGGCCCTCATTATATTTGGTATAAAATCTTTAATTGCATTAAAATCCAACAAGCAAGCTATTGCAAACAAAATATTACGATCTACCATCTACTATGGAACTCTCAAGAAATTGTAAAGATTTTTTTAAGGGTGTGACTTTTGATAAAATGCACTGTGATGCAAAAAAACTGGCCGTCGAGACTGATATCTCTGCTAACTTTGAGGTGACGCAACCACGTCACAGAGTTCGAAGGGAAAAATGTAAATTTTAATTATGAAGCACAAGATGACCCGATGGAATATCCTACATTAAAATTCAAGATAGAGTTTTATTTTTTTACATTGGACGAAGCAGTTAAGGGGGTCCAGCACATAAATTTTTGAAAAATGATCGATTTTGACATTTTTATATTTTTGAAAAGTTCAAACATTTCTGCTTAAAATGATACATGATATATGGAAATACAATAATTAGAAGTATTTTTTATTTATTTTTTAAAAGGAAGCCACTTTCCTTGGCGCGTGATAGGTGCTCCTCGAAGAAAAGCAAAAGAACGCAAAAGCTGAATTTATAACGAAAAGCATTATGATCATAAAAAACATATCCATAGGCCATCTTTCCTCATGAATCAAACTAAGCCAATTTTTAGAGATTTAGTTGACCCTAGGTTATTAAAAAATGTCTATATGGAAAGATTCAAAACCCCAATGAGTCAGTTAATAATACCATATAGTCAGTCATTCCAAAATCTACGTTTGTGGAGTTAAAAACTCTAAAATTAGGGGTAAATATGGCAATTGCACAATTCAATATGGGCCATGTAGCCAAATTAATCATTTTAAAACATTGTGGTATTGAACCAGGTTTTAATTGTGTGTCATACTTTAAAAGATTAGATGCACGTAGGATTCATGTAGCCCAACGAAAGCATCTTCAGATACAAAAAAAAAAAAAAAAAAAAGGCTAGATTGCTAAAAATAATGAAAAAAAGAAAATTAGAAGAGTCTTTTGTAGAAGCAGAGGGCAAATAAATGTTTCATATGCTTCTGAAAAGTATTAAAAAAGGTAAATCGCCAAAAATTACAAATTTTTACTTTAAAGCCTGTTTTTTCAAAATGCAATATTTTTCCCTTTATATGTACCTTTTTCTCAGAAACTAATTAATGTAGGGTTCTCAAATTTTCAGTAAGTATATTTTCAACATGTTTACACATTTTAGTGGAGGGAATAAGATATATCTAGCAAACATTTTTAGATAATGTCTTTTTAAGCTAAATTGTAGGGGGGGGGGGGGAATAAGACATTTTTTAAAAAATTCATAATTATTTTAATTTTTAGTAAAAAGACAAAACCCTCCATTAAAGTCTTATTGATAGTACATATAACCTAATGTAAAAATTTCATCTATGAGAAGAAAGTAGTTTCTGAGAAAAAGGTACATAAACTTACGCAATTTTAACATGGGCTCCTATGGAGGTGCCGGACCCCTTAATACTTTGGAATGCAGATTTAATTTAATGAGTACTGACTGTAATTGTTTTCATTTTTGTACAATATATATGATTTAAGAGATACCCTTAATTAATTAAAAACTGTAAAAATTTAGAAATGATGTTGACCGACAGAGAATCATTGGATGTAAACGCGCTTGATTGAGCAGATGAGATAATGTGAGTTTCAGCTTTAGCAGACCAAAAAAAAAAAAAAAAAAAAGCCCATTTGAAGTTTTAAAATTTATTTCTGTTTTAGAATTTGCTCCAAATCTTGCTATTACTTTTATTTTACTTTCTTTGCAAAAAGTTTAGCAAGTGTAGATATTAGTTTCTCAAGATTAAAATTAATAAAAAATTTCTTACAGTTTACAAATTCTAAAGATAGATTAAATGACTTAGCTACATTGGCTATCGAACATGAAATAGCTGAACAAATTGATCTATATATATTGCTATTCTTTTAGTATTAATCATGTTAATTCATCTCTCTCTTGTAGAGAAATTTTGATTATATATATATATATAAATATTTACTGTTAGCTCCCTTTTTCTTCGCAAGGAATACTCAAGTTTTACAGGTGTGCATTTATGAACAATTTTTTATCTTTTTTAATAATAGTTTTTTCTTACTTTGGGGAGAGGGGCGGCATTTTTCATTTCTGTCCGGGGTGGCAAAATTGCTAGAGCCGGCCCTGTCATTATGAAAAGATTTCATTATTAACGGGTTCTACTTTCTTGTTTTGCGAGGAAATTTTTTAACATAGGAAATGACGTGCCTAAGTGGAGAAGTGACCCTGCTCTAACAAATACTTATTCGTTTTCAATAACGCAAGAACAAACATATCCAACAAAAAGAAAAACAAAACGAAAGATATAATTTTTTTTTTTTTTTTTTTTTTTTTTGCTTTCTGGGCATTATATTTGGATTGATCCTTCCAATACAGCCATTTATAACAACTTTCTGCACATGTTTACAATTTCATGTGTATAGTCTCGCTTGCAAATTAACCTCTCAGTAATTTATATTATAAACTTTTTCCATTACTCACAATATTCACAGTAACATAGGCTTCCTACCCTTCGTGCATCCCAAAATTTCATAATCATTCACTTTAATAAGGAATTTATTCTGATAAGTCTTCCGAATTTATTCATAGATTCCCAATATCAGGGCTGGAAAATTAATTCAATGATTTTCCATGCGCCTACAATGCACGGATATGGAGAATGGTGGCGCTAAACTATATACATGTCCATTCAAAATAATAAATATCACTTAGGAGGATAGAGTTGACTCATTTCATTCAACTTATTTTTGTTTGATAACTTGAAAAAAACAGAAAGAATATGTTCATAGTAATTTTTATCAAACAAAAAAATATGAAGTAAAATTCAACTAAACCCATATTTTTCTAAAAATTATTTTTCATTTTCTTTCAGATTTATATATAATCGAACAAACTTAAGCATTTCCTGTTAAATAGTTAGAATGATTTGGAAATTTCTACACAAACAAAAAAAACGATAAAATTCACAAAATCCATTAAAACCGAACGATTCAGAAAATTAATTTTTGAAAAAATGTGGAACGCTTCACGATTTTGCGTGTCATCCTTGCGCAGGGGCCATGCTAATCTTCTCTGTATCGTTCCAATTTTAGTATATGTACTGCCGAAGCAAGTACAAAAGTTTGTTATATTTAAGATTTATTTATACCTTACTAAAGTAGCTTTATTTTTAAAAGTGGTGCATAGCGAAAAGTTTATTTTTTAGAAAGTAAGAAAAAAATAAAAGACACAAGTTGCTGCAAATTTTACAGCATCTTGACTTTTTTCTTAAAATTATCCACATTTTTTTAAGCACTATCTTCACAATTCAACTACATTATTTTTAGGGATAAGTGACAACACTGAAATCACTGTACTAATACAATACTTAATTCAATATAAGCCTTGTTCCAGGAAAATGTTACAACACATTAGCCGTATTAATTAATCGTAATACCAAGAGACGCTAACTGAGGTTGTTTGTGTGTTCCAAGTGGTAATTTAATAACTATCCGCTTTTTGAAAAGCTATTGGATATTGGGTCGAACACACACATAAGAAGTAGAGGCGCAGCGATCGCACTAATACATGCTAATAATACATCAAAAATTATTTATCACACACTTTTAGTCGGTGCATCGTAGTTTTCCGTCATATAACCCTGTTTAAAATAGAGAAAGCGCAATATTTTAATAGATAGTATCATTTACTACGTAAAATAAAATCTTAAATGTAGCGTCTAGTGCTATTATCATAAGGAACAAAGAAAACTGCTATTACAGCAAAAATTAAATTTAAAAAAATACACATAGAGAATTTCACCAGTATGTATCTTTGACGTTTCATATCTTGTGTATGGAAATGTCTTCTGTTTTACCCAAGATTATAGAAAAGATTTTTTTTATAAAAATTAATGCGTAGAGGCTTTTTCTGACAATGAAGACGCTGCGATCGCATTCTACCGAAAGATTATGGGTTAAAGTAGAAAAAGTTCAAGATATAAAATTGCACAAAAGAATTATGAGGTTTCACAGAATATCTAACATATTTCTTTCGCCACTAAATTCAATTTATTTCTAACGAACTGGATTTGATTCATTTTGTTACATAATGCATTTTGGGGGGGGGGGATAATTTTTTCAGTTGTTTTTCTTTTAAATGTTTACGTATAAGAAAAATAAAATAAAACTTTACAATAAATTTTACGTTCTATTTGAGGGGGGGGGGATTTGAAAATTTCCAATATCATCAGCTCGATGGACAATGTTTCTTCGCAAGTTCTTCCCTAATTTTTGTTTTCACAACATAAATGAAAGGGCAGAGGCTGAGGAAACGCATGCATTTTGCATTCGCTATGCTCTTTTTGACTACGCATACATTAGCGCTCTCTAGCGACGAAAAATCATTTATTGCCTTGGGGGCGTCGCAAGACAATTATCTCTGCAACATTGAACATATACATTGAGATATCCCTCTGAGTTGATGTGAAATTTACATTCTGCTATGAAACTCAGATTTCCTGAAGGATCTCTATATGACTTCTTTTCCTTTTAATTCCTTAAATGTTCCTTTCGAAGCACCCAAAACATTGAAAGATTAATATCGCTTGTGCATGGCTAATGGAAAATGTATTTAAAAAAAGAAATTTTTTTCTAACTATTGTTTCTCCCCCCCCCCCCGAAATTAAGTGATACGTAGCAAGCCAACCCTTTTATACAACCTTTAAAAAATTTCCGAAAATTCTCAGCTTACATACGGAAATACACGAATCTATTTCGTTCGGTTGACTACGATTACTGCGCCTCTAGCGGCAAAAAAGTTCGCGCTTTGAAATATATGTATTCCCACGACCAGGGCCGGATGGATCTACGTATGGGCTTAACGGGCTACAGCCCAGGGGCCCCCGGGTTCTAGGGGCTCCCGTTCCCTGCTGAAGGTAACAAACAGAAAAAGATGTTTAAAATCAAAATAGTAATAAAATAATAAACCAGTAAAAAATACATTTCAAAAACAAAATATCCGAAATACCATACCAAATATATTTTTATTTTTGATAGCAAGAGCACAATTTACTTTTGTTCTGCGTTACCACCCAATACATGGAAATTAATAATTAATAAACAGAGGCTTTATCATAGGACGGTGCCGATGAGCATCGAGCACTTATACAGACGTAGTGACACTTTTTCTGTAGCCATCTATTTTGGTGCAATCATGTTTCGGCCCCAAACCGTATCTTACAAAGGATTGAAAAACCATAGCATAACATAGGATTTGGCCCCCTAGAACCTTGGGGGCCCCCGCAATGCGGGTGTCGCGAACGAAACGAATTTTGTAGTTCAATTTCAGTGGCGCTGTAAGCGCATTCCTTTTTGTTTTTTGCTTCTGTCTTTGATCTGATCTGTAGCAGGAGTAGTACGAGTGGAGCCCACTTGAACAAACATGTATCAGTTAGCAGTTTTCCTTCATTAAATCTTTTTTTATATCAAAAAGGACTCTGATTTCTCATAAGAATAACAGAATTAAATTTTAGGTTGAGCTCACCCCGGGCAATCGAAGAATAAGGTAAGTGATACCTTTTTCTTTCTTAGAATTTATCGAAATTGAATTGAACTTTGAACTCTTCATTGTTTTTCACATGGCATCCCTGCCGGGATCCGAGCTTGAAATAGTTTTAGAATTTTGAAATCGAAAAAGTTTGAACTAGAATTTTAGAAGATTAAAATAAACATTTATTTTGAATATAATTAAATATGTATGTTGCATTTTAATTTGAATATTTGAAAATCGAAAGGAAAATAAAGTATTTGAATGTTGAATTTTTATATTTGAAACTGATACATTGAACTGTGTTAACTTTTCGAACAATGTCAATCTAAAACTTAAGAAATTATTGAAATTTTTTTGATATTATTAGAATTATTGAAAATATTAAGGTGATCTGAACTTGTTTGGTGATTATTTCAATACATAAATATGGCCGAAGCACAATCATTCGAGTTGTTAAAAAAGAAACGAAAATCATTCAGAACAGCAGTTACTAAAGTAGTTAATGAATTAGAAGCTGAGTTATCGAATTCTGATTTAAACGTTGATATGTTAAGTGAACTGGTAGAAACTCTTTCCATCAAATTTGAGCCTTTAACTTTAGTTGATCAACAACTGGAACCCCTTTTTAAGCCCGAACAATTCGATGGTGAATTTGAAATCACCAAAGAATATAGAGAAAAGGTGTTACTTTGGCAGTTTCGTGCGAAAAAGAAGATTAATGAATATTTAAAACCCCGTGTTACGTCACCCTCCTTCCAGACTACATTATCACAATCACAAGATGAACATTTTCGGAACTCTGATAACATTCGCATTAAAGTCCCAAAATACTATATTACACGATTCTACGGAGATGACGCTTCGAAATGGTTAACTTTTTGGAATAGCTTCGAAACAGCCGTACACAATAATGAATCTTTAAATAAAGTGGATAAATTTAATTATTTGAAGGCTCATTTGGGAGGATCTGCTTTAAACACTGTTGAAGGTTTTCCAATTTCGGCAAAAGCCTATGATGAAGCCGTTGAATTATTAAAGAATAGATTTGCTAATCCGGAAATATTAATTCAGGCCCATATGAACAAAATTTTATTATTACAGCCTTTAAAAAATTCTAATGACCTTCGTTCTTTTCGAAAATTTGTTGATAACTGTAATGTTCAACTAAGAAGTTTAAATTCATTAGGCGTATCTTCCGCGAATTATGGAAAAATTTTGTGCCCCATATTGTTAAAACTTATTCCATCTGACTTGTTATTAGATTATAATAAATTACAACAAAATGGTTCGGGATCAGATATTCAGCAATTGCTCTCGTTTCTTACGCAATCTTTGACAGCGCGAGAGCAGACGTATACTATGGATAAATCATCTTTTGAATTATACGATTGTAGACAGGAAACGAAATCAAACTTTTCTCGAGAACACAGATCACATAAACAACAAAACCAAAAAAGTTTTCATACTGCATGCGAACTACTAACGGCGCCTGTTAAAGAAAATAAAGACAAAACAAAACTCATCTGTATATTTTGCGATTCCATGACTCATAATTCGAATGAATGTGAAAACGTAATTAATATGTCTTTAGAAGAAAGAAAGAATATTTTATTGCGGAAAGGAGCTTGTTTTAACTGTTTAAAAGTCGCAAAGCATTTATCTCGTAATTGCCCAATGAATAAAACAAAATGTGAAATTTGTTCGGGTTTACATCATAAATTTTTTTGTTTTAAGCAACAAAAAAGGGAGATAGAATCAATGTCCACAGATCTAGCAAACCAAAACACCGGTGAAGTTTTTTTGCAAACATTAACTGTTTACATTAAAAATGGAAATTCCAAACAATTAATAAGAGCTATATTAGACACTGGTAGCCAAAAATGTTACATTTCAGAATATGCTGCAAAATTTATAGGTTTAAAAAGTATTGGGAAAGAAACAATTACTCACGGACTTTTTGGAGGACACAAAATCACCGAAGTTCATGATAAATATTTGGTAAAATTGTCGAATCGGCCACTGGTCCGCCAAATTTTTAAAAGTCGCCAATTTGGCGCGTTTTTGCGTGTTGTGTTTTGGAGTAACAACCCTACCACAACACGCAACGCCGGAGCGCGAAATTCAAGATGGCGGAAGAGAAATCCTTAAAAAATAGCATTTTAAAGTTTTGAAACTGAAAATTATTGCAAAAATTATGTGATTTAAAAATGGAAATAATTTAACTTACCTTAAAAAAATGCTGTTTTTTTGCCGACATTTATGATGATGATGATGTGCCCGGCTGAACATCGTCATCGTCCGGCATAATTTGCTACTCCTGCTCCGGCGTTCTGTCCTGTAGCAAAGGGGGGAAAACACTAGCGACGTCCGCTAAAAACTGTTGGAATACTTCGCAACGGAGTGGAAATTTAACCATCATTAACTTTCTTTCCCGTTCTTTCTCTCAATTCCATACGCTCTCCACATTTCGGACATACATACGATGATCCAATATTAAACCTTCTTTCATGCACCATTCTAAAACTGCTTTCTTACCAAAAACAGGTAAGAGAGAAAAAAACCTTTCCTAGTACTCATCATACTTTTCCATTCATTCATTCACATTCACTCTAATAGCATCGCTGGACATCGTGATAACCTGTAAAAATTAATGCGGAGAAAAATAATTAAAATTACCTGAACAAACGATTCCACACCAAAAGAACGAAGGCCAAAAATCAGCTGTTGTAACAAAACGTCCGGAGCAAGTGAGAAAGCGCCGGTTGGAAAAACAAAAAAGCCGCTGAAAAAAATGTACTGCGCATGGTCAATAACTAATAACGGTAATTTTTAAACTAATAAGAATTTTCTGCCCATGTGCGAAATGGTCCGTTTAAAGTTAGTTACTTTTCCGAGAAAAATGTTCAAAAAAGAAATTTGCTGCACGTGCGCGAAATTGCGGTGAAAACTGTTAAAATAAAAGAAATGTACTGCCCATGCGCGAAATTCTGTTGATCCGACTACTTCCTCAAAAGATACCAAAATCAGGAGTGTTACCAGATTTGGCGCAGTTATCGATTTGGCGAGAAAACCCTTGGCGGGATAAGTGGCCGATTCGACAATTCAACCAAATATTTAATTAACTTGTGTAGTTATGACGGGAAATATAGTTTTAATATGGAACTTAACGACCAGAAAAACATTTGCTTAGGAATCTCCAGAATTAATGACTCTCGCGTTTTACAGAAATTGGCAACACTTAATGTATTTATTAGTGATTCATCCGCAAACAACAAACTTTGCCTTTTCGAAAAACATTCTGATGAAATACATATTTTGTTAGGATCTGACATAGTTGGAAAATTATTTACTGGTGAGGTAAAGCAACTATCTGAGGGGCTTACAGCTGTGAATACCCACTTGGGATGGACAGTTATGGGGAAATTAAGTAATGAATCTAAATTTAAATCAGAGAATTCTCTTCTTGTTCATTCTCTTCTTACAAATAGAGAAAAAATATCAGATCTTTGGGAATTAGACTCTTTATGCATAAAAGATCCCAGTGAAAAGAGATCAAAATTAGAATTGCAAGATCTTGCTTTGAAACATTGTGAGAATACGATACTGCGAGACGATGAGGGTGGATACATCGTTAGTATTCCTTGGACAGAAGGGAGTGGAAAATTTGAGGACCACTACAGCTTAGCTAAAGGAAGATTGGAGAAAACTGTAAAAACTTTAAAATTTACAGGCAGACTATTTGATTATGATCAAGTATTTGTAGACTGGGAAAAGGAAGGCATTATAGAAAAGATAGCACAAGATGAACCAAACAAATGTGGGAAATTTCATTATTTGCCACACAGACCTGTATTCAAGGAAAATTCTACGACTAAGATTCGTCCTGTGTTTGATGCGTCAGCTCATCATGGAAAATCTTGTTCGTTGAATGATTGCATAGAAAAGGGGCCCAATTTGATAGAAATTATACCAGCTATTTTAAATCGTTTTCGCTTAGGAAAAATCGGAGTCATATCTGACATTCGAAAAGCTTTCCTACAAATATCTTTGCACGAAAGTAACATGAACTTCTTACGTTTCTTGCGGTGGGAAGGCGATAATCCGGAGAAAACTGTTATCTACATGCATCGTCGAGTTGTTTTTGGCGTTTCAGGTAATCCCTTTTTGTTGGCGGCAGTATTAAACTATCATTTTAAGCAGGCTCCTGAACATTTGGAAAAAGCCGCTGAAAAATTGAAAGATTCAATGTTCGTCGATAACTGTGTGGCGAGTGTCGATTCATCCGAACTTAAGTCTTTTCAACGAGATTCCACCGAATTGTTGACATTAGGTAAATTCGACTTAAGTGGATGGCGACATAGTGATATTGAACCAAATTTCGACTTTAGGGACAACCGACAGGAATCTGGCCCACAAGAAATACAAATTATGTGGAGTATGAAAGAAGATACCTTTTCCATCTCTTACAGAGAAATAGACATCGAAAGAAAATTTGAGGCGTGGAAAAAACAACTTATGGAGATACAAAACATCAAGATTCCCCGAAGATTATCGAATCTCGATTTTAAAGATGCGAACCTGTCATTACGATTTTTTCGTGATTCAACGAAATCATCCTATGCTAGACATGACTTTCATTTACCTTTTATACTTTCTTCCAATCATCCAGTTATCAAAGCTCGCATTAATTATAAGCACGCACAGTTAGACCATGATGGAGATCAGATGCTTATGTACAGACTTAAGTCCACTTAAGTTAGCTTATTAAGTTATTAAGTATGCTTAAGTCCACTGCAGATGGACTGTTTTAAACAATATAGGAAGCGATCACAATCCCATCCTTATTGAAGTGGGCATAAAACAAAAGGTACTTACAGATAAAAGGATACACTGGAATTTCAGAAAAGCTGACTGGAAGAAGTACGAAGATCTCACAAATTCTGGAGTGTAAACTTCTCTCTTATCTGTTAACATCAATGGAAATTGGACCAATTTTGTAAATATAATATTTAGTGCTACGAAACAGTCGGTCCCTCAGGCAAAGGTCTTAAAGTACATCCCATTTTTTTCCCACAATTCTGATACCTTCAAACCCCTTTTGAAAAAGAGAGAAGAATTGTCGAATCTCTTTCTGTCAATCATTCAGCATCTAACGAGGCTGAATTGAATAAAGCCAATGCACAGATTAAAAGAAAGTACGCACTTTTTAAGAGGCAGAAATGGAGCGAATTGTGTGCTTCCCTTGACTCTAGATCACCCGTTTCTAAACTGTGGAAGCTGGTCAAGGGTATTGACAAGGGTCAACCTCAAACTGAGAAATGCAATACCATTCTGGCCCAGGATGGGAGTACTCCCCATAATAATAAAGGATCCGCTGACATACTGGGTCTACACTACAAGAGTATAAGTAAATTGTCCTTTACTCCCCAGGATAGAGGCACTGAGCTCAGAGCAAGAAACTTAGCACATGGACACCTCACAATCAAGGCAGGGAATCCCTTATTCAATGATGCTTTCTCTCTGCAAGAATTATAACATGCAATTAGAGATTTAAATCTTCCTAAATCTCCTGGCCCAGATGGCATCTATGGACAGATGATTACACATCTTGGTGAGATGGCTCTACGGAGACTGCTTGGCATTATTAATCTCTCTTGGAGCAAGGGTAGACTACCCAGGAACTGGAAAAAGGCAACCATTATACCAATACAGAAAGTTGACAAAAAAGTAACCTCTCCTGAAGGTTATAGACCTGTTGCCTTAACTAGTATTCCCTGCAAAGTTATGGAGAAGATGATTCTAACTAGACTTACTTTTCATCTCACATCCAAAAAAATCTTTTACCAAAAGAACAATTTGCTTACCGGAGAGGACACAGCACTACTGATTATGTACTTGCAGACAGAGGCGGATTAAGCGGCTGGCGAACCTGGCGGCCGCCAGGGGCCCCGAGCACCAGCAGGGGCCTCAAGCTGATAGACTTCAGTTATAAGTTCAACGTGCAACAAAAAAATCTTGTACTGATATTGCAAACCCAATGATTACCAACGATTTGAATCGTATAACAATTAGTGTTGCCCTCATATATTGCATGTAATTGCGGATGAAATCCGTTTATTTTTTGTTTTAAAAAAAATGTTTTCCTGAACTTTGTTCTTTAATATATGCTTTCGGTTCCAAGTTTTTTAAAAGTTGATCCCAGATTTCTTATATTAAAATAATGATCCCAGATCTCAGACTATAAACAGCTACCAATGTTTAGTTCTTTCGAAAGAATTTAGTATTTGAAGGTTCGTGGTTTATTGTTATCTGGATTTTTGTGTTTATATTTTGAGAATGCGGGGAAAGAGATCGAAGCAGTGTCGAATTAAACGACATGGAGGCCCCTAGGCAGTCGAGTTCTCGGGGCCCCTTATCCTGTTTTTGGAGCTCTAACAGAAAACAGAACACACTTTTGTGGCCCCTAAAAAGCACGGGGCCCGTAGGCAATTGCCTACTCCTCCTAACGAGTAATCCGGCACTGGATTGAAGTATTTTGCAAATTTAACATCAGTTTTATTTCAGTCAGCATGACAGAAATAGCGAAATATTTAAGTGAGATGGAAATTTCTCTAAATTGACGAATGAATCAAATAGTAAAATAGATGAAAAGTAATTTTTCGAAATATACTGTAGAGCAGCGTTTCTCAAACTGTGGGGCGCACCTCCTTCCGAGGAGGGGGGGGGGCGTAGTAGTATAAATTGTTGGTATCTGGACTAAACACCTATCGACAAAATGTTTGTTGGTAGCTGGATTAAAAAAAATATCTGGACTAAACATTTATTTGTTGGTATCTGGACTAAACACCTATCGAAAAAATGTTTGTTGGTAGCTGGATTAAAAAAAATATCTGGTCTAAACACCTATCGAAAAAATTTTTGTTGGTAGCTGGATTAAAAAAAAAATGATTGATTTTAAATAAATTTTAACCAGTGACGGAACTCTGTTTTTTATCAACAGTTGAAAAATGTTATAGAAAATATTTAATGAGAATATAATGTAAGCTCTAATTGGAATATAAGCTCAGAGAATCGATAGCGCAGTTGTCATAACGATCTGTCAACATCTGTGTTATCGGTTCTTTTTATTTCATGATCGTAAGTTCGATCCTTCTAAAAATTTAGAAAAAATAGTTTTATTTTTTTATTTATTTATTCAGAATGTATAAAAGGCAGTGTTGGAATGTGTTTCGTTTAAATGGAAGACGAGTGCGAGATTATATACGCTCTCCGATTTAAAACACCCTATTAGTGAACAGCTCTTTTGAGAAGTTGATCAGTATCTCTTCAGAGACGGAATCACTGATGTGAAAATAGATATCTTGCTATCTTTTACAAAACATATTATTGACAGAAATCCAGACAAAAAAGAGTTTGTTTACAAGCAAGTGTTTAAAAACCTGCGCAACTATTTTTCGTTTTAAAAATGAAAAAAAGTTTGAAAACAACATGGTTTCACATTGTTGTTTTACTGAGTGTTATAATTGTTGAATTCATAGCTTTTACAATATATTTGCAAACTCAATCAACTATCGATCCAGCTAATAATAAAGTAAACATTTCCAGCTCTACTTGTTTTGTCTCAAAACACATTGGTCGAAAAATCTTTCTACACATCTGTTTGAAAAACAAACAAGAGATATTTGATATTCGATATTTTTTCTCCAATCGTACTCTTAATCCACAATTCCCGAGATTCTAGGAGTGCAATTAACAAAAAGTGAATTCAGAAAGGTTTGCGAAGTGTTTATTTCCAACCATGCTTCTACAGCTCAAATTTCCTTCGACGATGATCATCAACGGACCTAGCCAGAGCGGAAAGACTTATTTAGTTAGGAAACTAATTTCAGAGCAAGTGTTTGAAGTTCCAATAAAAAAAGTTGCGTGGTGTTATAAAATGTTTCAACCTTGGTTTCATGAAGAAAAAAATATCAAATTCATTGCAGGCTTACCAACAGAAGACGAAAAGTTTGATCTTTTAATCATTGATGATCTTATGAATTCTCTAACAAATGATGTAGCACAAATATTTACTGTTGGATCTCATCATAAAAATTTCAGCGTAATTTTGATAACTCAAAATCTTTTCCCTCGCATTCGAGTTGCAAGAGATATTAGTCTCAACGCTCACTATATAATCCTCTTTCGGAATAATAGAGACCAATCACAAATTGCTTGTTTCGGTCGACAGGTGTTTCCCAATCGTTCTAAATTTTTCATGGACGCCTATAAAAAGGCGACAGCGGAAAAATATCAATTTTTACTTGTGGACTGCTTTCCAACCACAGATGAGGAGTTGAGATTGCGACAATCACTCTTTCCTGATGAAAGAGGACTTAATTGGGTTTTCGCGTGCTGGAATAAAAAATAAAAAAAATGAATCGAATTAAACGACATGTGCACTTGTTGCATGTTTTATCTTCTGCGAGTCCTCAACAGAGGAATGCAATATTAAAAAGTGCTACGAACGAAAAGATAAAAACATTGTGCGAAATATGTCAAAATGTATTAGAGGGAAACGTGTCGAAAGCGAAGGTTCGACAGTTGTGTCGCTATAAGAAAGTTATTCGCCAGATAGCGGACCGAAATATTCCCATCGCCCGAAAACGCAAGTTATTGATCAATCAACGGGGTGGATTTCTTCCGTTGATTTCACCAGCTATTATTTCTATGGTCGGAGGCCTGGTTGGTAAAGCTATAGGCAAACAAATTTAATTTTTTAAAAAAATGGCTCGAAAAATGGCTTTGGTTCCAAAAGAGTTGGTGTCAGAATATTATCAGTTAAACAAACCCGAAATAAGAGTTGAAGATAATATTTCAAATCTATTACACAACGAGGAAACGCCTGACGATATGAAAGCCAAACTATTATCTCACTGGATTCCGAAATATCAGCGCTTGATGCAGCCTCCTCCACCACCAAAACCATTTGAAATTCCCAAGGAACTTTTGCAAGAAACAGAGGTGGAGCAAGAAGAAATACCTCCTCCGTTGATATCCAGAATAAATATGATTGCAAAATTTATTGGATATACTATTCCAAAAACGAGAAAGAAATACATCATACCTATTTTGGAAAAACTGAGAGATGTCAATTATACATTCAATGATATGAATGAATTACAAACAGATGGAAAAACAGAATATAGAAGCAATGGAATTGATTTATTTAGTTATTTGATGAGAAATGAACGAGATAACAAAAATCCTCCTCCAAGTTTTAATACATTTTTGCAAGGCATATTGAACGCGAACATACCTATAGACTGGATTGGCAATAAAAACGGGAAAGAGTTTATGATTCTCTCACAAACTGATCCAAAATGGAAGAAGGAGCAAAGCTCGCCCATTGCTCCGAATGAATCGAAACCTAAGAAATTATTCATCGCGGAAAGATTGCATGCCTTCTCAAGTCCTGAGACAAAACCCGAAAAGAAGACTATAAAGAAAACCTTTTCTAATCCTGAGAGCACATCTGACACCCAGCAATGGACAACCTGGAAAGCGATAAAAAAATCACCAGAAACAATTCCTTGGAAAACATGGAGAGATTGAAGAAACTTTACTACGACCCGAAACAGCCTGCTTCATTTGGTGGTGTCAAAAGACTCGCAGAAGCAAGTGGAATAAAAAAAAACTCACGTTCGAAAATTTCTCTCTGGACAAGACGTGTACTCTTTGCATTTTCCAGTTCGTTATAAATTTCAAAGACGTAAAACGATTGCATATGGGATAAACGAGTTGTGGCAGAGTGATTTAGTGGATTTACAGAAAATCTCACGCTTTAACAAAGGCTATCGATACATACTAACTATTATTGATGTGATGTCTAGATATTTAAGAGCATTTCCGATCAAAGACAAAAAAGCAGGCACAATCGCTAAAGTGTTCAGCAAAGTGTTTAAAGAGGTTCGACCGAAAAATATCCAAACAGATAAAGGTAGTGAGTTTTACAACAAAACTGTTCGTAGTCTATTTAAGAAATTTAACATTCACCATTATTCAACAAAAAGCGAAGCGAAATGCGCTATTTTGGAAAGAGCGCACAAAACATTACAAAATAAAATGTTTCGTGTTTTCACTCATCGCAATTCATACAAGTATTACGATATTTTAAAACCTCTAGTTGACTCATACAATCACTCTGTGCATAGAAGCCATGGATTTGCCCCTGCGAACGTTACAGAAGCTGACGAGCCTCTGTTATATAAATCTTTGTACGAGATAGACGCTCCAGTTAGATTTCGATTTGCGGTTAACGATGTGGTAAGGATTTCAAAAGCTCGCAAAGTGTTTAGAAAAGGTTATCTACCCGGTTGGACGGAAGAAACATTTGTCGTCTACAAACGATATCCAACAAATCCCCCAACATATTTGTTACAAGATCTGTCCGGCAAAGAAATTGATGGTCGATTTTATGCAGAAGAATTACAAAAAATTGATAAGTCCGACCAGGATTTTTGGGCAATTGAAAAAATTATTCGCACGAAAGGAAGAGGACCATCTCGACAAC
The DNA here is from genome assembly GCA_019973975.1 of Trichonephila clavata. Classification (NCBI taxonomy): domain Eukaryota; kingdom Metazoa; phylum Arthropoda; class Arachnida; order Araneae; family Nephilidae; genus Trichonephila; species Trichonephila clavata. The sequence goes on along the minus strand of BMAO01003848.1, from coordinate 48,314 downwards.
TGTTTGTAAAATGGGTTGGTTTCGACGATTCTTTTAACTCCTGGATTAAAGCAAAATGGTTGAAAACATGACAGATTTTCATATTCTTTTACCATCCAACTCGAGTATGCAATATTTTCCAAATAACTCTCCAAATCATTTTCGGACAAAATTGAGCAGACCAATAACTCTAAACGGTGAGTGGGAGTGTTGTTTATCCGAAGTAACTCTTCCAGGAAAGTACTTTACTATCCAACCTCGTTATAACGATTTCTATACTGTCACAAGAGAAATTGAAATTCCCGATGAAACGCTTCTATCAACATTCGACATCTCTCTCTACAATGAAGATCACGAAGATTTTGTTGCAGGATTCAATGCGAATATGAAAAATATTTTTACAAATCCTCCATTGGTGTTAACTCTCACCAATAATAAAAAACAGCTGAAAATGGAACTGAAGCAGGGATTTGATTGGATTATAACTGCTGAAGAAGGGAGCCAACTCTTAAGAATGCTTGGTTTAGATCCCAACAAAACCATGAAAATTCTGCATAAACCTGGGGGGTTTACCGTTGTTCGAAGGTATCGAACCCCTGACAGAAAGATTTTCAAAAATCAAAAAATTCGGCTGATTGCAAAAGAACCGATTTTAGATGACATTTTTGAAATTAAAATAGAAGAAGGAGATTTAGTTGAGCAAATTGAGTCAAAACTAAAAGATCTCGGGCTGACAAATGAAGTACAATTTTCAGAAAGTAATGGACAAATCTTTGTGATATTGCGATTCAATATCAAGATCGAATTTGAAAAGAAATCTTGTCCCCGACTCATGAGTGCTCTGAACATTATCGATGATGTATATACCATTCTCGGAGAGCAAACGAAAATTCAATTTCCCTATACGCAACCGACTGACTCGTTGAAAGGTGAATCGTTTCGAGTGACAGTCTATAAAACATTCCCTACAACACGCAAAGAAACGAAAACAAAAACATTGCTTATTCCCAGTGGAATGTATCAAGATGCAAAAGACCTATTTAAAGAATTTAAGTTTATTTCTTTAAAACAGACTGCAAATTTGCGAGTGGAATTGCATGTCCCTCAACACACTGTTGTCACGTTTGGAGAGAAACTCAAAGATCTTTTGGGATTCTCTCGAGACACTTTTGAGCATGGTGATTATAAATCGGAATATGTTTTAGAGTTGCGAGCGGGCATCACAGAAGTCTATGTGTATTGCGATATTGTCGCCCCCTCTCTTGTGGGAGATTCCTTGGCATCTATTCTAAAAATCATTCCAGTTGCCAATGAAAATAATGAACAAATCGTGAAACATTTTCCTGTTCCATTGTATTTTAGAGTCAAGAAACAATTCTTTGACGTGATCGAAATTGAAATGCGAACAAGTAGCGGAACTCCTATCAAATTCATATCGGGGAAAACGAATTTGGTTCTATCCTTTCGGAAAAAAATTATATAAATGCTTTGGCGTCGGATCGCGGTTTCAGAGCGAAGAAGAATCATGGCGAAGCGCGGTCATAGATTGAAACCGGAACATTGCATTGCGCATTATCAAAACCAAATTGGAAATGCTAATCCATACTTTTCTTCCGATTTTCCCATTCAAAGAGGATATGGTTTTTTCAGTAGCTTGCGTCGATACGCACTACCTCTGATGATGCAAGCAGGAAAATATTTAGGTAAACGTTTATTGGCGTCTGGTCAAAATATCGTCGAAGATGTTTCTAGAGGAAAATCGTTTCGTCACGTGGCTAGAGATCAACTTCATCAATCTGGTCGAGATATAAAAGCAGATATTCTTCGCAAATTACAAGGAGGAGGAAGGGTTAAAAGGAAAAAATCTCAGCGACCCCGTCAAACGAAGCGACAGAAACCGAATCCAACAGACGTGTTCTCCAAACTCTAACAGTTAAAATGGATCGATGTTACTGCACCAAGAGCGAACTTGAACTTTTTCAACCAGAAAAAATACAGCTTGCAATAGACGGTTCTAGCTTTGTAGAGATTCGCCCAGTCGCTTCTATTTCTGATAACAACACTATCGAGTTTCAAATCACAGGATTAGGAGATGCCTATTTCGATCTCTCGCACGTTCTTCTAAACATTCAGGCAAAAATTCTGAAAACAGATGGAACGGCTTTCGTTGAAGCCGACAAATGTGGACCTATAAACTATCTTTTGAATACAATGTTTTTGGAATGTCACATCTCACTCAATGATCGACAAATTTCATCCGAGAGAGAGTAACTATGCTTATAAAACATATATTCAAAGTATTTTGTTCCATCCAGAATCATCGCAAAAGAATTTTTTGCGAGCTGGCATGTTTTATAAAGATACATCGAGTGCATTTGACGATACAGATCTCACACCCGCTGGTACCAATTTAGGTTTGAAGCAGCGCTATGAACGAGTAAAAGAGGGCAAGATAATCGATATGTGTGGATTTCTTCACATAGATTTAGGAACACAACCTCGACTCCTAATTAGTGGGACAACGGTTCGCGTGCGTTTGTCAAAAGCAAAAGACAATTTTAGTCTCTTGGCTAAAACCGGTGACTTTCGACTTCAAATCGAAAATTTAAGTCTCTTTATTCGAAAATGTGATGTATCAAGTTCCATAGTGATTGCACACGAAAAAGCTTTAGAGCAAGCATTAGTTCAAATGCCTTTCACTAGAATCGAAACGAAAACTTTCACTCTCAGTTCTGGGCTTAAAAGCATTATAATTCCAAATGCTATGAATGGTATTCTCCCGTCGCGCATGGTCTTAGGTTTGGTTTCTAATGCAGCGTTTAATGGGGATTTTAAAAATAATCCTTTTAATTTCAAGAACTACAATCTAAGGTATATTTCCTTATCAGAGAATGGAGTGCAGATACCAATGTCAGCCTACACACCTTCGTATAAAAATAATCTGTTCGCAAGGAATTATTTGAGTCTATTTACAGATCTTGCCCAACACAATACGAACATATCGCTCGTAGAATATAAAAACAGCAGCTGTTTGTATGTATTCGACCTCACGCAAGATTATTCTGCCAGTGATCCCTTTAACAATGTCGCTCGAAGCGGAGACATATCGATTCATTTAAAATTTGACGAAATCCTTCCAGAAACAGTCACGTTATTAGTGTACATGGAAATGCAATCGCTTATCGAGATCGATAAAAGTAGAAATATATTTACAGACTTTTAAAAACAACATGGACACTCAAACGCTCTTAAGATTAGCGCGCAGCGATCCTATAATAGCTAGACGATTTGGAGGAGTGTTTGCGAGCGATCAGCTACCAAACAATCGAGGTTATTATCGATCATTTATAGTTAATACTAATTCGTCTTTGGAAAAAGGAACACACTGGCAAGCTATGTTTTTTGATGAAGCTGATAAATGCACTTTCTTCTGTTCTTACGGAACTGATCCGAGGGGAAACATTAAAGTTTTTATCGATAAAAATTCGACAGAAGTGGAATGGAATTCGAAAATCTTACAACATTTCAGAACGACATCTTGTGGGCTGTTTTGTCTCTATTTTCTATGGCATATATCTCGAAAATTATCAATCCACAGACTGCGAGAAACACATGTTTGCGAAAATGAACGTATCGTTACATGTTTTGCGCAAAAGCAGCTGAAATTAACAAATCATCCAACTTTCCTCACATCCAATCAGCAGTGTGATTCTCTTCAAAATATGTCAAAAAATAAAAGAAAGAGATATATTACTAGTTGTGATTTCAGATAATCTCCAGCCATGGAGAGATTTGGATACATCGTTGCGGATTCTTGCTCTGGAGAGGATTATTTATACATTCACAACAAACTTTATGATAACATTTTAGAGTGCATCGAAAATGCTCGGCTACATAAAACCTCAGTGCAGCCTGCTAAGATTATGTACTTTTCCATATTATCAAATGCAGAGATCGTTCAATTCCTACATGAAACACAGACGGAGGAGAAGCGATTTGGTTTTTGTCAACTCACGAAGTATGCTTCTGCTGAAAAATACAGCGTCTACTCTTCACATAAACTTTTATTTGAAACAATTGTGGAAACTATTACACCGGCGAAAGGAGTTTCTTGGAATGATGTTCCTGACTGTCCTAATTTTGAAGCAAAGCTTGGTTATTTTCAACTGTTAAATGATGATGAAGTTGTATTTTATTTACATTGTTTGTAAATATATTGTTTTATTTAAACCCTATGTACCAAACACTTTTATTTTGGAAATACATCCATATGTAACTTTTTGTGTTTATAAAACAATAAACTGTTTGATTTTTCCTGATATTGTTTGTCTTTCTTTAAACACAAAAATCTATTTACTGTTACGTTATTGTATAATTGTTTAAAAATTGTTTTTTCATAAGTTCATCTCTTTTAGTAATAAATTTATAAATTCTGACACATTTTTAATAATTATGTATATAAATGCATGATATAAATAAATACATATTTATAGGTTTAAGACACTAAGACAACATTTCTAAGAAAGCTGTTTTAATCAATCTCAGGAGAAATATCACTTACATAAAAAGATTGTTTATCTTAGATTGTTTATTGTTGCCTTTTGAAATACGCCTTTAAAATACACGTCTTTCTGACAATTGTATAACATGTTAAAGCTGTTTAATTCTTAAGAAGGAACTTGAAGCGAATTTAAAACACTTTGTTTCTTTTCAAAATGACAGATGATAAGTGTTTTGAAAAGGAAATAACTTTCGCTGTTGATTGTTCTTTGCACGAAATATCGAATGACCTTCAGTACGCTTTTCTTTAAATACTCATGAAACTCTCAAACAAACTGAGTCCGTTGTAACAACCTGTAGCTGAAGTCTTCAGAGCGCAGCAGAAAAAACGTAGAAACTTCTGGTGAGAAATATTTGTTATTTTTTTCTGAAAACTATTTTATCTTACACAATATTTTATAATGGAATAGTCATAGTTTTTCTTTTTTCTTTTTGTTTAGAAATTATTCTTCATAATTATCCTTCACCTAGAACAATGTCTTTATCAAGTAAGATTTGAACTTTTTAACTCGTTCTCGTTACGATGGAACTCGTATCTGTAAGTATATTCTTTTAATCAAATTACATGTAAAAAACATTTTTCTGTTATTTACAGTTCTTAAGACTGCTTCAAAAAAGCGGAAGCACGATGTTTCTTCTATTGATAAAAGTAAGCACAATTCACTAAAAGATTATTTATATTTCTATAACTTGTGAGCTGTTTAAATAAATATATATAAATACATAAGCTAAATTTAATATTTTCGATTAAAATTTAATTAATATTTAGAGTATTGTGATTTTTTAAAACTAAATAAGAAAAAATAAATTAAATGTAAAAAAACTTTTTTAAGAACAAGCTTTTATTTAAACGCGCTAAAAAGAATAAAATAAACTTTTCCTTTAAAACTTTTTTTACTATCAACTTATAACGTCATTACACAATTTATATGATATAAAAGCTTGTCGCAATATTTAAGTACTCATATTTACTTAGTTTGAATTTTTAAAAACCAAAATCAATCAGGTCAAGTTATTTATTTTACTTGTTTATCTACACAGGTAAATCTCGCGACAAGCTTTTATATCATATAAATTGTGTAATGACGTTATAAGTTGATAGTAAAAAAAGTTTTAAAGGAAAAGTTTATTTTATTCTTTTTAGCGCGTTTAAATAAAAGCTTGTTCTTAAAAAAGTTTTTTTACATTTAATTTATTTTTTACTTTTTAGTTATCGCTGGACAGGTTTCTCAGCCTGTTCAACTCATTGAACGCTGGTTCGCCATCCCTGGTTTAGCTGAATTAATTCTCGCAAAATGGTATTAGACTAAAAACACAATTTTTTTAAATCCGTAATTTTTGAGCAATTTTTTCAATCTTCATGCAGATTTTGGCTAACATTGTTCTACACACGAAAAAAAAAGGTTTACTGAGATTATCTTCATAAATGACAAAGTTATTAAATGTTTAATTAAAATTTTGACTATTTTTGAAAAACTTAAAGAATATATTATTTATTTGAAATATTTTGAGGATAAGGGATGTATTTCTCTAACATATTAGAAGAAAATTTGAATTGTTTATTAAAAACTTCAAAAGGCGTTTAAATATTTGTATTAATCAATAAAATGCTTAAGACTAAAAACGCATTTTGTAATCAAAAAAGAAAGTTTTATCAAATAATGATAATTTTTTGCTGGACATTGAATATCTTCTACGTAAGAATCTATTTTTTTTAATTGCTCAGATCATCTTTAGAAACTTGATTTTGAAAAAATCAATAATTAAATTCAAATAAAATTTACAGATTCTATTTGTAATTAAATTTAAGGACACATGTCGTAGTGTGTGTTTAGATTACTGGTGATAAAATGAGGTATATTTAAATTACTCGTAGGCTTAAAATTAGAAAATTTCTTTAAAAAATTACTTCATTTTATTGTAAAATTATTTTTTTTTAATCGAAAATATATTGCATTTCTAGATAATATTTTTCTCTTATTGTTTTCCTAGCGGATTCCTTTTTGATGGGTAAGATACATTAAAAAAATGATCTTTCCGATTCTGTAATTTTTTTTTTTTTGTCTGAGTTTCATAGATTAAAGATAGATAAATTATTTAAAGAATTTCTTCAATACTCCATCTCAGTTTAACTTGGCAGCGTTGAGAAAGGTATACAATGTACCAATCTACTTGAAAAATAGCTCTACTTTTTTGTTTTGAATTTAAATCCAAGGAAATAGATAGAAATTTGTAAAAAAAATTGCATACGTTGTAGAAATTAGATTGTTTTTACGTTGTAGAAATGTAATTATTTTTTAGACAAAGTTAATTAATACTGTCAATAGCGCAACGTTATGAAATTCCAGTTTGGCTGAAAACCGATTTTCGACGCCAACTTTTGTCATTGTTGTAACAATAAAATTATTACAACAATGCAGATATATCCAAGTTGGCGCCCAAAACTAGTTTAACGTTTTTAATTAATATCTTTTTAATTAATTGCAATATCGGAATATAAATGGTCAAAACATGCATTGTCATCCAAACTAAACGTGTATACAAAATTTCAGCTCAATGGGAGGAAGATATCAGCTTCAAAATTAAGTTGCAAGATTCCACCCGAACAAATTACATACATACATACATACATACATACATACATACATACATACATACATACATACATACATACATACATACATACATACATTGTAAGTTAAATAAAAGCTTTTAAAAAGGACAATATTTTTAAAAAATTAATTATCAGAGTCATGTGAAACAATAGAATTTAACCTCCCTACATTCTTCTCTTATATAACTTTTTTAACTTGTAAAAAAAATTTCTAAAGTATATTTAGCAAAAATAATTACTTTTCCGACATATTTCCAAAGCAATTGTTTATAGAGTTAATGAATTTGCCTGTACTATTTAGTATTCTGTTATTTATTTCAACATCCTTTCAGATTCTGCGGACCTTAAGAAATCGAAGAACTTCAGCAAAACAGATAGTGAATCGGATGTTGGTAAGTTAAAGTTAAATCTTATTTCTCATTCAATACATCTTAAATGTAGAAGAGATTATTAAATTAAGTTTTCAAAAGTATTTTAATTTTATGTTGAAATTTTAATATACTGCTTTTCCCTCTTAATATCAAAAGAATTATTTCTAATTGAATTATTTAATTGAACATTAACATAAACATACTATGAGGATGATTCACTTATCAGAGTTACTAAATATTCTGTATTCTGTTTCTTTTTAGAGTCAATAATTTCGGATGATGAAAGAAACAGCATAATAAGTGCCAAAAGCAAAAAGAATCCAAAACAATGGAACGAAACATATCCTACCACAAGCGAATACACCGATCAATATGACGTGCACATAACAAACGACTTCAAGAACACAGATGAAGATATTCCACCCCTCTCTGTTTACATAGCCGTAGGATTTGCTGTGGAAATTAAGAAATTCCGTAAAACATTTTATCTCTCTTTATCAAAAAAAGACTCTGATACTCAAAGGAAAAAATTTATAAACATTCCAATCAACCAATTGACAAATGTTCAAGAAGGATTAAGAATCCTTCAAAAACATATTAAAAAGCACTCTAAGCAATGAGTGCATACTTATTTTAACCTATATTTATGTTTATACTTACTATATGCTTATATTTACTATTTGATCTTACTAATATGTGTTGCTATAAGTTTAGGCATATTGATGTTCAACGCTTATTATTACATCAAATGAAATTTATAAATGTATATAAATATATTTATTTATTTTGCTTAAAAAGTTAAAATTAGAAAAATGTTTTATGTAAAATCCCAAGCATTCAGAAATTTCCTTAATTCATATCGGAAACATCTAACTGAAATCGTTGATCCTATAATTGCATTAAACGATTCAAAGGTTGAAATATTTGATAAATTAAAAGAGAAAAACTCTAGACTGAGATTTTTTATTTCTCTTCATATAACATTTGAAAAACTGAAGGATAATGAGTTAATTAACCATAGTTTTTATTTTAATTCAAATACTGAAAGAGTATTATCTGTAATTGAACATGAAGAAAAAATTAATTCTTCTATTTCAAAAAGTTTGAAAAAAGTTGAAGACTTTTTAAATTTTGGATCCGGATGGTCAATAAAAAGCATTGATTTTATTGAATTACATGTAGGATATTACAGTGAAATAAGAGGAGGATGTAAGCAGATAAATTTACCTAAAATTCTTATCAATAAAAAATGCTTACTCAATGTTCAGTGTAACAATAATATGTGCTTTTTATATTCAATTTTGGCTGGACTTTTTCCTCAAAAATACAATAAATCATTAGTATCAACATACAAAAAGTATTTAAAATATATATCGTTTAATTTTTTAACATTTCCTGTTAAAGTAAGCGAAATAATAAAATTTGAAAAAAGAAATCAAATAACAATAAATGTTTTTGGTTATGAAAATGAAGTTTTTCCTATATATCGAAGTAAGCTAAATATTTATAAAGAAATTAATCTCTTATTGTATAAAAATCATTATTATTTGATAAAAAATTTTAACAAATTGCTACATGCTCAGCGGGGTATACATAAATTTTGTAATAATTGTTTAACAGGCTTTGCCCGTCAAAGTTCCTTAGATGCTCACATGAAAAGATGTATAAATAACGAACCTCAAAAAATTACTCTACCTTCAAATAACCAAAAATATTTAAAATTTAATTCTTTTCAAAAAATGTTCTTTCACAAGTTTTGTGTTTATGCAGATATTGAAAGCATTACTGAAAAAGTACTTTCTGTGGAGCCTAGTAATGATAAGTCGTTTTCCAGGCAAACTGAAATACATCGGCCTGTGGCATATTCTATCTTACTTGTTGATGATTGTAAGAAAATCGTATACCATAAGTTTTACTGTGGGTTAGATGTCATTGCAAATTTAGTTTTAAGTTTACAAAATATTTCAAAAGCAGTTCTAAAATACATGGAACGAAATATTCCTATGAATAAAAATGATATAATATCACAGAACAAATGTTACTTATGTGGAAAATTGTTTTCAAAACGATGCATTAGTGTAAGAAATCATGATCATTTTACTGGAAAACTGTTAGGAAAAGCTTGTGAAGGATGCAATTTAAATTATAAAGTAACTCAGTTTCTACCTATTGTAATGCATAATTTATCAGGATATGATTCTCATCTTATTCTGAAAGAAATTTCTAGCAATTTAGCAAAGAAAATAAAAATTATTCCTGTAAATACGCAAAAATGTATGTCGTTTTGTATTGATAATTTAGTGTTCCTAGATAGTTTTTTGTTTCTACCCTGTAAGCTAAGCACTCTAATAGAAAATCTAAAACAAAGCGATCATAAGTTTCCTATTTTTAATTCTTTTTTTTATTCATTTGATAACAGAAAACATTTATTGCGTAAAGGAGTATTTCCGTATAGCTATTTTGATTCTTTTGTTAAATTGAAAAATAGAAAACTTCCTCCTAAATCTGCCTTTTTTAATAATCTTACGAATGAAAACATTTCAGAAAATGAATACCGATTTGCAAAGTTTATATTCTTTAAATTCAAATGCCAAAATTTTGAAGATTACTTAAGATTATATTTGAATACAGATGTAGTTCTGCTAGCTGAAGTTTTTGAAAATTTTCGGACATTAAGCATGGATTATTTTCAGCTAGATCCTGTACATTTTTATACAACTCCAAGTTTAACTTGGAGTGCTGGAATAAAGACCACAAATGTAACCTTAGAATTGCTAACAGACATTGATATTTATTTAATGTTAGAAGCTGGAATTCGTGGAGGAATGTGTCAAGTATCAAAACGTTATTCAAAAGCAAATAACAAATATTTAGATAATTTTGACGAATTGTTAGAATCCAAATTTATACTATCATTAGATGTTAATAATCTTTATGGGACTGCTATGGCATTTTACAAATTACCTGAGTCAGAATTTCGATTTTTGAATAAAAAAGAAATGGATACATTCAGTTTAATGTCTGTAACCTCTGATTCAAATGTTGGCTATATATTGGAAGTAGATATTTTCTATCCTCCAGAGCTTCACTCTAAACACAATAGCTTTCCTATGGCTCCTCAACATGAAACAATTAACTATGAGATATGCTTTCTCCTTATCAAAAAAATCTTTGTAAACAGTTTAATATAAAAATTAATAAAAATTGTAAGAAACTTTTGAATACATTTAATGAGAAAAAAAATTATGTAGTGCATTATTTAAATTTACAATTTTATATTAAACATGGGTTACAAATTAAAAAAATTCATAAAATAATTTCATTTAAACAGTCTAATTGGTTAAAATCATACATAATGTTCAATAATAATAAAAGAATGAATGCAACAAACAGTTTTGATAAAGATTTTTTTAAACTTATGAATAACGCATTTTTTGGACGTACTTGCATGAACATCAGAAAACATAGTAATGTAAAAGTAGCACTAAGTAAGAAACAACGTAAAAAATATTTGGCAGATTGCAACTTGGAAAGCTTTTCAATTGTAAATGAAAATTGTGCCTTGTTTAAGCTTTTAAAATCAAATCTTTATTTGAACTAACCAATTTATGTAGGTTTTTCTGTGCTTGAGTTGAGTAAGTTGTATATGTTTCAATTATATTACGATATTTTAAAGCCTGTTTATGAAGAAAAATGTAACTTGTTATACACAGACACAGATTCTCTCTGTTTAGAAATATGGACTGAAGATGTTTATGTTGATTTAGCGAATAAATTTAAAAATATAGTAGATTTTTCAAATTATGATACATCCCATCAATTATATTCTAGAAGTCATCAATCCTTGTTAGGATATTTGAAGGATGAAACAAAAGGCGTTCCTATAAAAGAATTTTGTGTTTTAAGACCAAAAATGTATTCATATATTTTTGGAAAAGAAAACAAAAAAAAACAGCAAAAGGAACTAAAAAAAGTGTTGTTCAAAATGTTTTAAAACATGAAATGTATTTAAATGTTTTGAAAAATGATGGGTTGATAAAAAATAAGCAAACGAGTATAATTTCTAAAAATCATACTGTATCAACATTAGAGCAAAATAAAACAAGTCTGTTGTTTTTATGATAAAATGTATATGTCTAATCAATTTGAGTGTTTAGCATATGGAAATGTTTCTATTAAAATGTAACATTTATATATTTCAAAACACGCTTTTCCAAGTCTATATTATATTATGTATTGAAAAATGTATATAAATGTGTATTGATAAACATATGTATGGATGAAAATATTTTTTATTCATTAAAATGAATTGTATTAATTATCTTTGACACTTTATGTAATTTAATAAATTACTTAATAAAATTGTAATTTTTACTATGTTTGTCTGTTTTATTTGTCTTATGTCAGATTTCTTTTACACTTGGAAAATTAATCTTGAACAATTAAAATCCTAGAAACAATATTATAAAATTAAATCCACATCAAAGTTAGCATAATTTTTATATTTAATACCTTTCAAACAAAGTACTGACACAGACTAAAATTAGCTTAAAATCACTAACTTATTCTTTGTAACTAAAATATAATTTAGGGTAAAATATTTTCAGAGAAATATCTTATTAAACAGAACACCATTCCTTGAAGGTTTTTTTAAAAATTTTTTATCAGGATCTAACTTATTAACAAGAAAAAGATTCGATTGCATAGAAATTCTAATATGTCTTTCATATCACTGATTATATAACAAACACTACTAAAAATTACTTTAATATTATTGAAGCAATCTTTCAATCTCGTAGAACAAATTGTATTTCTAAAGTAAAATATAAAATAGTTTTTCAACTGGTTGATACAAACAGAGTTCCGTCACTGGTTAAAATTTATTTAAAATTAATCATTTTTTTTTTTAATCCAGCTACCAACAAAAATTTTTTCGATAGGTGTTTAGACCAGATATTTTTTTTAATCCAGCTACCAACAAACATTTTTTCGATAGGTGTTTAGTCCAGATACCAACAAATAAATGTTTAGTCCAGATACCAACAAATAAATGTTTAGTCCAGATATTTTTTTAAATCCAGCTACCAACAAACATTTTGTCGATAGGTGTTTAGTCCAGATACCAACAATTTATACTACTGGCGTGATAACCCTACGAGAGAGCGCGAGCATATGAAAAATAGAAGATTTAAAAAAACTAGTTTACTGACATGAAGCAAAGCAAAATACTTTCTGACATAAAAAAACACACATTACATTGATATAATTTATACATATCATCTGGCGATATTCAGTCATCGAAAATAAAAGCTCCTAGCAACAGGGGTCCCTTACATGTGTAAGCAAAAAGTCGTAAAATATTATCAATGGTCTTTACCATTGATAATATTTTACCAGCTATTTTACGTTTATAAAATAGTATGTCACTGTCTTAAAACGATATAAGTTTTCCGTGTGAATTCAGAATCTCAGGAAACGCAATAAGAAAAGTTTAAAAGCTGGTAAAATTACTCAAAATAATGAGAAGACAAGGAGTGGTCTTCTCATTCAAGGAGTGGTCTTTGAATGTAGGAAAAACTTCTCATTCAAAGCGGATCCACAGAAAGATCGTTTGAATTGAAATACAGATAACACTTAGGATGGAAAAATTCCATTCAGAATGTTATTTGCCTGTAAATGACAATAACTCCTTCGTCTATTGATTGATTGACAGTAATAAACGTCGCACTAAGAAGCTACAGGAAGGCTTGGCCCTTAGTCGGAATTTTTTTCAGATGGTCCAGTGAAAGAGAATATTATATTTTATTTATACCGGTTCTCTTTTATTTCTGTAACAACCAAAAGACTGGATGTGCAATTATGGTGAACAAGGGCTCGATAACTGCAACCCGTAACGAGAAAAGATAGGACCATAAGCGCCAGAAGTCTTCCGTCACCCTCCAAGTCTATAGTTAATTATTTTTTTTTAAAGAGTATCAATGAGTTCTCAACGTTGGTCCTCTGGGGAAGGGGAAAAGGGCGCGTTAAAGAAGTATTTCGGCACATTGGACAAAAGCAGGATCGGGAAAAGCACGATCAAGATTTATGACAGGCTTAAGGACGAATGAAAAGATTGGGTCAGAATGACCCTGAGAAAAAGACCCCTTTTCGAAGAAAACTGAGGAAATTTTGCGTCAATTTGACTTTTGAACTAATTTCTTTTAGCTTCCTGCGCTTATACAGACAAATCGGAGAACCGTGTTTAAACAACAAAAAAAGGCAACTATATTTTCATTTTCAAATTTCTATTTGATTTTCAAGATTTAATGCGCAGGTATTTTAAACATTGCGTAAAATAAAGTGAAAAAAAATATTTTGTCGCATTTGCGTGTCATTACTATTTTATTTATTTATTTATTTTTCGTATTACTACATAAATACTACTGTCATCAGTTTCTTAGAATATTTTCATGATGATTAACATATTTAAATGTGTTTTCGTAGCTTGAATCTTAAAACATTTTCGATTGGCATTGTTATTCAAATGAAAAAATATTATTTGCCTCTCGTATAAAAATTATTTCTTGAGTCAGTTATAAAAAGCGAAAAAGTAGTTCGTTTAAAATACAAAACATTAATGAAATTTTGAGTACATCCATTAATTATTTACCATACTTAAAAGAATCCTAACACAATAAATCGAAATTGAAATAAAAACGTTATTATATTTATTGTGTTGATTTTTTTGTTTGTAATCCTAACGTATTAGGATAATTTTGTTTAGTAATATATGAGCCAATCTATAATTTCTAAATATTTAATTAAAATTGCTTCAAACTGTTAAAAGAATTTTCAAAGAAAGAAAGTATATTAAGTTTACTTAAAAATACACTTTTCTTTCTTTTTATTTAACGTGAAATAAACACAATTTTTCTAATATACTTTAAAACTGATAAGAGAACCATTATTTTGTAAGATTAAATTTGAAAAGCACAAATTCTTTTTTTCTTTTTGTATTTATTGCCATTTTAAGAGTGATTTGCTGGAGATACTTTTTTGATCAAGATCTTTTACCCAGACAATTTGAAAGGATATATTCAATGCAATCTAATAATTAAATGTCTATAACTAATTATAAAAATACATAAAAGTCATATAATTACTTTAAAATGCATAATTTCTTTAAATAAACAATAAAGTTAATCAAAGTTCTAATAAAGTTAATCAAAAAATTCATCTATAACTATATTTAAAATCTTTAAAAAAGGTAACAATATCAAAACTATAGCAGAAATTTCTTTTAAAAGCATTTAATGAAATATTTATTTTTACAGAACAATAATAAATGTTGAATAATATAGGTACTATTTTTTAATTGTTCCTAGTTTAAAACTAATTAAAGTGGTAGCAAAATGTATTACAGAAATAAAAATATGATAAACACACAATTTATAAAGTAGATAAGAAGAGAGAGAGAGAGAGATTTCAAATAAAATAGAAATGTGAAAAGTTATTCAATATGTAGCAAGATTGTTTAATTTTGAGAAAGGGAACTTTGAATGTAATTAAGATATAAAGTTAGTTGAAAAATTGTAGATTTCTTTTGTCATATTGTGGCATTTGTCAAACAGTTTTGAGTTATCTTAGAAATTTCAAATTATTTTGGAAATGTTTTATTGTTCTGTTTAGTCACAAAGTATTAAGATTTTTGAAAAAACAAAAAAGTATAGTAATAATACTAAACTATAGAATGTGTAAAAAACATTTGTATTCAGTTAATGTTTTATTAACTTATATTTAGAAACTTTAAAAGGAAACTTTACAAAAATCAAGAGTATTATAATTGTTTTTCCAAATAGTCCCACAGTTTTTTAAAAGAAAAACTTAGAATTTTGGAAAGCGTACTTTTGGTTGAGATATTTTAATTATAAGTAATCCGGAAGCTAAACTACGTTTTGTTCTAGAAATTAAACTATGATTTCTGTAAAGAATTAAACAAAATATGTGTGTATTAAATCAGAAATTTCATAATTCTATCAAAAAATTTGAAAAAAAAAAAATAAAATGTAATTTTATGAGAGTTTGGAAAAAAATTTTTAATGCTTTAGAAATTTTAGCTAAATTTGGACAGGATATTAAAAATTGCAGAGGGCAATCATTTGTTAATGAGTCTAATATGTCCGGGCGGTACTCAGTTCTACAGGCACGTATTAAAGAACACAGTTCAAGCGCAGTTTATATTCCTTGTGCCATTCATTCTATAAATTTAGTAGGAAATTTAGCAGCAGAAAGTTGTAGCGATGCAATTAAATATTTTATGCTTGTACAGAAATTATTCAATTTTTTTTCTGTGTCAACCCATCGCTGGCGAATTTTAAATAAAAATCCGGAAAGAAGTACACATGCAATATCTGTGAAAAAAAGTTTCAGATACACGATGGTCAGCAAGAGCAGATGCCTTACGAGTTATAAGACTTGGTTATACACACATAGAAGAGGCCCGGGCTGAAATCCGTGATACAAATGAGGAGAAGATCCCAATACACTGGAGGCAACTTCTCTTTTGAAATAAATGGGGAAGTATGAAACTTCCCAAATGACCGTGATTTGGGATACCATACTCCAGAGGGTGAGTGCTACTAGCAAATCATTACAATCAGTTGGGTGTGAGCTATTAAAAGGAACTAATCTACTGAAATCTTTAGAAAATTATATACAAAATTTCAGGAATGAATTTGGAAAAGTAGAATAAGAAGCAACTGCTTTACAGGGCTCTCATTTGTAAAGGAAGTTGGACAAGCTTGCAGGCAGTGAAAGAGAAAAATTATTTTCGGTGAAACTATAAAGAAGGTCATGAATTTGAAAATAGGGAAAATTTCTTGGTCAACTCATTCTATGTCATATGTGATAGAAAAAGTGCAGAACTATTCCGAAGAGCTGGAATATATGAAAATGTTATAGAACACTTTTTTTGTATTTTTTTGACGAGATGTTACCTGAAATTAAGAAAACTGTACAAAAATTAAAGGATATTTACAAAGGCGATATTGAATCGTTTAATTTTGACGATGAATTGGATCAGTTTTTACTATTTTTAAAAGAAAACAAAGATACAATGAACACTCCAATAGAAATTTATCGAGTTGCAAAAGAAATGGTCTCAACTTTCCTTAATGTAGAGATACTTTTAAAAATATTTTTAACTATACCGATATCAAATGCATCAGGTGAGAGATTTTTTTCGGTTTTAAAGCGCGTTAAAAATTATTTAAGAAGTAGTATGGGAGAAGACAAACTGAACAGCATAGCCATATTATATATGGAACAATATGTTTTGGACCAAATAGACACTGCAAAAATAATCGATGAATTTGCCGAAGAAAAATCAAGACGTAAAGTTGTATTGCTAAATTTTAAGTTTTTAAGTAAGGTTTTTTTTTAATTCTTTAAAATAAAGTTTAATTTTTTTTTTTTTTTGCTATACATTTTATTTTGAGAATTTAAGGTCAGCGAATTTTTTCCCTACTTAAGTTTTTCGACTCTTCAGTCGAGGGGGCCCCAAACCTTTTACCGCCAGGGGCCTCCAACTAGTTTAATCCACCTCTGCTTGCAGATATTAAAAAGTTATCCAATATTGCATATTTGCTATTAATATTATAATCCTTTTCCCATTTCGAATTTTTCATTTTTGAGAACCACTCAAAGTTTTTTTTAAATCCACTCATTTTAGTGTCACGTTTCTTCTCGTTTAATTGACAAATACCATTTTTTGAACCAGAATATTAAATTTCAATTTAAAAAAAAACAGTTCTAATATTGAAAGCGAGTAGAAGTGAGATAGAAATGTTTTAATAGTAAAGGAACACACCCTATATTAAATGCATTGAGAATATAAAAATAGAGATGTCTATTCTAAAAGTAATTGCGTTAAACATTCTTCATTATGCTTTTTTTTAATTAAATACTCTTAAATCTAGACCAAATAATCCCTTAAAATGTTCTGTACGCTTTTCTAAGTACCGTAATACTATTTTACGAGGTAAAAGCACAACAGACGTACTTTATTTACAACTTCGCTGAATGAAAATTAAATACATGAGGAGGGATAACTAAAGCTGCCAATAAGTTACTTTTCTGCTTCAGTAAAAGGTAAATAACGTCTTTTTTTCTCCCTGAAGCTAATGTAAAGTATAGTATAATAATAACAGTGGAATTTTTTATCTTCCTAGCATTGTATCCGATTTTCCATCTGACTTTTGTTTTACCTGCTACTAATTTGGTTTTAAAAAGAAAACCCACTAAAGAAAAGTATGTCTCGTCGCGGAGATTACAGCACATCAAACAAAATGTTTTTGATTCTGTTATTGGATCAAAGATCTCAAGTTTTGATTTTGAATGACGTCAGTTCGCCAATTGGAAAATCGCTTAAAAGTTGAATTTTAAAAAATCTGAAGTGAATTTTGAGAAAATCTACGTTAATGGCCACCCAGCGAGTGAATATTAACGTCCCACTGTTCAGATACACGAGGGCTTTTGGGGACGGTCCGTGTAATTTTGAACCATAATCAAGTGACGCGGACGACACCTGAGCTGGCACCCCCTCTCCTAACTACCACACCATACCAACGGGAGGACGTTTGAGCTCTCGACAGATTTTACGTGCATCGCTCCCCTACACGGCGGGTCTTCAGTAGTACTGGGATCGAACTCATGACATGCTAGCCACGATCCGATGCCTAAACCACTCGGCTACCGCGGCCACCCTCCCACCCAGCAGTGCGGAGATGTACGCTACGCCACTGAGGTTTATTTTCGTTCTGGTCTGATTCGAAGTGACTGACTTTCACTGTACATGTGTCATTCGTTTTTCCCATTGAAATATAACCACTCAAACGCTGGAATATGTAGGAAAAGAGAATGAAAGGTTGAATTGTGTGTCGAATCAGCCACTTATCCCGCCAAGTATTTTTTCACCAAATCGATAAATGCGCTAAATGAGGTAGTCTTTGTGATTTTGTATCAGTGAGGGAGAAGTCGGATCGCGGCGTAAAAACGCCGAATGTTGGCGATTTTTCAAAATTTGGTGGACCAGTGGCCGATTCGACAATTTCACTCTAATTTTACTGTATTTTTTAAACTCAAATTTTCTGTTTTGATCAAAGTATTAATAAGTTTCTCACTTTTCCATTTATTAATAAGATATTCAAGTGATCTTTTCCATTTTGCTGTTACTTAGATTTTCTTTATGGGACTTTAAATAGAATTAGCACAATTTTTTTTAGCAGAGATTGCCCAGTTATTGATATACAATAGCTTATACAAGGTCAAGTTATTTTTAATGTAATGGGGGTGTAATGTTGCTTATGTGTACATATTTATAAAACCTAACTACCACCCATAAAAGTAGTACTGTGTACGCCACTATTGGTATATATTGACAAATAGTATAATGCGAAATTGAAAGATAAGGAGTTTTATTACAAAACTTACTTTACATTACAAAAAAATAAGTTTTACATTTCAATAGTGTATGTTTTTCAAAATGCTGCTAGGTATAATTAAGCCTCTATCATTAGAAATCTGTACTTGGCATACTAAACTAGTTTTTATTAAGAACATAGCAATCATGTTATTTCAATATTTTAAATAAGAGCTGACTAGCTGCTTCGCCCAAAATTGCACAATCTTTTTCGGTGTATAACTCCCCCCAGGGAAATTTCTCCTTCCCCATTTGACTTCATAAATAAGTAAATTAGCTGATAAAAATATTCAAAACTTCATGGTATTTTCCTTGAATAAAATACTTAATTATGTTTTAAACTATGTGCATGCAAAATTAAAATAAGCTTTATGAACTTCCCAGGAACAAAACAGGTTAGTTGTAGTACTGTATTGAAGGAAGAATAAAATTGCTTCATAATTATTTAATGAATTTTACATTGTATGTTAACAATTGGAAAAAATAAAACAGGAACAGATTAAGGAAAAGGAAAATATTTATTTGTCAACTAAAAGGTTAAATCTTTTGAAAAGAATTTCTGGCTCGAAATGGAGTTGCCCTAAAACAACTCTAGAATTAACATATAGCACTTACATTCTGCCACTCATTACCTACGGCTGCGAGCCTTTGGTGGCAGCATCTAAACAGGCGATTAATATCCTAGAAGGGTTCCATAACTGAGCATTACGGCTAATTACTGGAGCTGTGAAATCAACACCAATCGATGCTCTATTGTTATCAACCCATCAAATGCCTATTAAATCTGTTATAGAAGAACGAGTTTTATAATTATGGGAGAAAACTACTAGAATCCCAGAATGCCTATCACTTTGGAATGATTCTCTATCCTATACCAACAGAAATCTTAAATCACAGAGAGGCTTCCTTCAGAAAGTCATGGCTCTTAAAGAGATTTATAATTTTCATTTCGAACCAGAGATTTAATAAAATCTTCCTCCCCGACCGAAAGGTATGACTTTGCACTTTCAACAGAGCTACTTCATGAAGTACGAAAAAAAGAAACAGATAGCCAAATCCTAAGGATTCTTTCTTTGGAGACTTTGAATACCTTATAAACTGAGGATGAATGGTTATACATTTCGAAGGACGGTTCCAAGTTGGCAGATAATAGTAATGCAGCTGCTGGAGTTTGCTGCAACCTCTTCTCCTTCTATACAGCAATAGGAATTCACAGCACTGCTTTTGATGCCGAAATTGTAGCTATACGCATTGCTCTATCTCAACTTCTTTGCCACACAGATCGTGTTTCAAAGGTAGTTATTTTTGTGATTCAAGGGCGACCCTCCACACACAAGCGATATCTTTCATCGAGGCACCTTTATCAGTGGATATTCTAAAATTCCAACTGTTAATTGGCGATTTACTTCAATGTCATATAGACATTGTCATGCAATGGATTCCCTCGCTCTGTGGTATTGATAGAAATGAAAATGCCGATTGCTTGGTGAAGAAGGGGACAAAAATCTTCAAAACCTTTAACAATACAGTTCCTTTTTATAGTGTCAAAAGAATCACAAAGAAGTATTACAGAGAACACTTTTGGTCCAAATTCAATCAAAAGAATAATCAAAAAATGTGGTTTAGCAAACTACTTCATATTCCAAAGTGGCCGTGAGATAGAGTTGTGGAAAATTTTCGAATCGCCACTGGCCACAACTGTCTATTCAAGCATGTAAACATGATAGGCATTGCCCAGAATCCCCTTTGTAAATTGTGTGACTCCAATGAAGACATGGACGCCATTCATTTGGCACGCTGCAGTGCACTCAGCTCTGGATCCATGTGGAGCAGATATTGGGGGACTAGACATTAAGTGTGTGATTTATAAACTATACTGAGGACTTATGTTTCTTTTCTTTTTGATGTTGTTTCCTGTTGCTTTTTGTCTCTCAATTCTCTGTTTCTCATTTTGTTTGCAGTTGTCTAGTAATCCGCCATTGGAAATATAAGAAAAATATTTATTTGTACAAAAATAAATAACAATAAATCATTAAAACTTTTATTAATAAAATATAGTTCAGCATTTTCATACAGTACATATATTTTTACAAACTTTACTTGAAATACATTTTAAAATGTATATCACAAAATGATTTATTTACACAAATAGTAAAAATTTTTTTATATATATAATACAAGTACTTAAATTAATCTCCATTCAAATTACAAGTTTAAAATCAGCCAAACTTTTGTAATATGCTAACATTTTGAAAAAATGCTTCAAGGAATATTTACTTATTTTCAAACTTTTATTACAACAAAAAAATAATAAAGTTAATGGCCAATTGATATTTATATGTTACTTGAATACTATGTTCCGTATATTTCCAAATCAATCAAAACCAAATTATTTTAAATTAGATATGTTCCCTCAAATTAATATTACAAACATGAAACTCAATTTGTTACTTTTTATTTTCCAAAAAAAGAAGAGGGGGTGGGGATATTTTTTACAAACTGTAAAAACTTTGTTGTGTTATAGATAATAATACAAAAATCTAAGTTATTTTATACCTAAGTTCAATAAAACATTTTGTATGCAGCAAATATAAAAGCTCATAATCAAGAAAACTTTAACAAATATAAAGTCTTCAACTGATACCCCCTCTCTCTTACCAACGTAAATAAATTTTAATACTGCTTCATCCACACACTGTAACACAAGAATACACAAAAATACAACAAGTAATTTTGAAAAGAACATATAATGCTATTATATAATAACATATAAAACTAATAATATATTTCCTCATATAATACTATTTTTACTAAACTGAATTCAAATGCAATAACTTGGAGATGCTAAACAGTTTTAAAAAAATGGATTAATCGAATTTCTTCTAAGAAAAAAACTCAAATCATCACCTAAAAAATGAACATAAATTTTTTTTAAAGTAAAGTGAATAAAAATCAAATTTTGTTCAAATAAAAATCAACTGTAGTTATATAAACTACACTCAGAGGTACAACAGCCCATGAGGGCCAAGGCCTACTGTACCCATCTCAGTTTTCAAGACCTTGGGGCACTGAGGTGCAAGAAGAGATGTCCCAGTCAGGTGGTCAGTCTGACAGAAAACCCCCCAGTATTTAGTTGGTACTAATTTATTGACCCACAAAAGGGATGCAAGGCTGAGTTGACCTTGCCCATCCTAGGGTTTGAACCTCGGACCTGTGGCATTTTTTTTACAAAAATCTTTTATATCCAACAGTTAATTTTTGCCAAAAACATAAATCTCTGTTAACAAATCAAGCTTTGTGTTAAAATTAAATAACTTTTTAAAGCACAATTCTTTTAAATTTCATGTTTATAAAACATATATAAGCACATATGTCCTTTTTTTTTTTTTTTTTTTAAAAAAGAACACTTTACATCAGTAATAAGAGCTATTTACTAAAGTGTTTACAAACCTTTATTTTAAAAGCATGAGATAAGACATACAAGTGAACATCCCATTTACAAAATTTATACTCCTTATTTAAGTGAAGTTTTACTTGCCATGACATATAAGCTCTTATTTAAGTCTGACATTAAATAGTTCTAAAGGGAAAAAAAGGACTCCATCCACAAACTAGAAGGAGCAAGAAGACAAGGTATACAAAATATATCTTTTTGTTTTCAGATTGGAACATTGAAAATAATAAAAGCAGTGAAATATTCGCTATAGTTCACACAATGGAAAAGTTCTTCCACATTGCTTTTGCCCATTTTTTTTTTACATTTGAGGAAATAGATTCTTTTCAGTGAGCAATTTCAGTGTTTTATGGGATACAGTTCTAAAATAAATAAAAGGTTTATTTTTACAACAAATTTTTTAAAAGACTAGTTATTTAAATTACTTACATGTTATTATATACATTTACACTCACAAAAAAAAAGCATCTATATAAGACACACCATAATACATTTCACTTTTTAAAAAATTTATTTAAATAAATAGTAACATTTTTAAGTATCTTGTTTTCTAAATAAATGAGTTTAAATAGAAGGTTATAAAAATCAGATAATTGTTATGTAAATTAAGAAAAATTAAAATTGCATATTTTTCAAATATATCATGTTTTAAAATTAATAAAACAACACCCACATAAAATCTGTTACATTATCACATTAATTAATACAATAAAAATTATAAAATATGTGTTGCTACCTTTTGAATTAAATATTTTTTTCTATGGAAAATTTAAGTACATAATTAACATAAATTTTTAAAACATTTTTGCTTATGTAAAAATTTTAGTACATAAATTCTAAAAATTAAAAATACTTCTAATCAAAATAGGATTTTTATTATTATTTCAAGAAAAGATGAAACTAATAAAAACAAAATATTGAATGTTGATCTGTAATAAAGCCAAAAGCTTTGTTTAACTGTTTTTCTTTTTTAAATTTAGAAATAAATATCGCAATAATTTGAAACATCAAATACACACTGATAATCAAATTTTTTGAAAAAAATATATGTTTGGTGAAATATGTGTATTTAAAATTTTACATATGGTTATAAATTATTAAATATAATAATGCAGGGGAACAAGAATTTTGTTGAAGCAATTGAACTACTTAAAAGAGGAAAGCAAAATAGCATAGATATATTTTGATTCAATAAATAATGGTAATAACTAGTTGGAGATTCGGAAATCCACCACTAGAGAGCTGGAAGAATCGAAACCAAAACTTTGGACTACTCCTTCACATGAGGACAATTTGCCACATTCTGCTGTCATGCCTATGTGATTGACTTTCTGCTTTCATGCCTGAGCACAAGATGTAATCCATTCATTCTAAACTATAATATTTAGCCAATTATAATTTGAAATCTGAAATGTAACAATATCTGATTGGTACCGCCATGTGAGCATAGAATATCGATTAAAATGAAAACTGGAAGAAGTGAGTCTGTTCTTTGTTCTGGTGAATTCCTTTTGTATTAAAATTCTTGATGTGTTCTATTCTAAATTTAAGTCTAATCGTTTCGAAACCAAATTCTTAATTCTATTCTAACACTAGTAATTATTTCTATTATATAAAGTATTATCCTAAACTTAGATCACATGTTATATTTCAAATGATAAATTAGAAATTAAAATTTTGAAAGTAATTTTTAAACCCAAAGATTAAACTAAAGTATGCTTATGTATCATTAATGTACTTTAATTAATTTATAAAAAATATATACTTAAAATCCACAGATTAACACGTTAAATGCCCAGCCAGTTTTACTTACCATTTCATTTACACCACAGCCACACATCAAACCAATCATCCATAAGCAAGGCTATATAGATTTGATTTGATATACATCACACTCTGAAGCCACACGAGGGCTACAGGCATCAGATATATTAATTTGAACCTTGGTGAAGTGATGAGAACATCTGAGTTAACCCTCCAGTCTCCAATCTTCCCCACCATGAAAACATAAGGACTTTGACCCTTAACAGATTTAATGTGCTCTAATTTAAATCCCTCTACAAGACTGGTCTTTAATGGCATCAGGGTTAAAAAAATCACAACTCAATAGAAACAATGCTATTAACGAGTTCCCACAACATAACCATTTAGCTACCATAGCCTTCTTTCATCTAGAATCAACCAACCAGGAAAAAATGACCTGTCAGATCAAATGGCACCATAAAACCCCTAACAGAAGACAAAGTTTGTTCTTTTTAAATCAAAAATCAACAGGCTGAACGATGCATATAACAACGTATGGCAAAAAAAAATTTATTGAGGCACTTATGCAGAAAAAAAAACCAAATAAACCAAACATGTATAAAATTTGGCATCAATTGGAAAATGAGGACAGCAGTGAGAGGAGATACACTATCAAGTGTTATAAAACAAATTCACAAATGTTATGTTGACAGATGGTGAAAAAGTTACAGCCTTTTGTAACCAATGCACAAAAAAACCTCACCTTTGTTTACCTTGTTTTTAATAAATTACATTAATATTTTTAAGTATTATATTCTTTTCCTTAAAGCATTAACCAAACAAAAACTTCAAAAAGGGTGCCTAAATTAAATATTTAACCTGAAACATATGTAAGGACTGACATGCATGGGGGAATAACATGAAAAAAAGTCTGTGGCTGGTCTGTAGGAGTAAATGTAAAGTTTAGTACTGGCCTGTCTGGACCAGTGTGGAATTTGCATGTTAAAATTTGTTACAATGACAAACTTCATTTACTTAAAAAAAAAATATTCTGAATAAATTTTTAAAATGCAATAACCAAATATTAGGTATACATACCTAAGAGCATAATTGGGAATTTCAGAATTATACGTAATATAAAGTTGATAAGGCTCTTCATTAATCACATAGCACTTGTGCTTTTCTAAATATATGTAGTATTCCAAAGGATTGCAGTTTCCATAGTCAACATCTCCATAATCAAAAGAAGAACCTTAAACAAAACTTTATTTCTGAGAAACATTTTTATTAGAAATTAAATCAATGGGTCTGAATTATATCATTTCTATTAAACTCAAAAACATGGTTTAATAACTGAAGGATATCTTTTAAATAAATCTAAATGTTTAATTTTCTACATAAAGTTAAATAAATCAAATATAAGGAAATTTATAATAAATGGATCACTCTAATTAATAAATTTTCTTTCATAATTCAATTCACATAAAAATATTAACTATACCATATCTTTAAAAATGATATTTTGAAATTAGATATGATTTGAAAAATTAGATATGTCTAACAGATTGCATAAAATTTTTGTTACTTAAATGAGTCACACATTTTAAAAACTTCTCCTAATTGAAAACCAATTAAAACTTTTGCAAAATATTTCATAATCAAATTATGATACTCAAACTCATAATGAATAACTTTTCACATCTAAAATCATGTCATGATCTTATAATTATTATCTCAGGATTTATTAACTTCAGAATATTGTATAGTTCAATACATATACAATATTCTGAAGTTATTACAAATGTGTGAAATTTTATAATAAAAAAAACATACATGTATTATCAGCCTGCAGTTTTTTATCCATTTCTGAATTTTTGCTCTTAAAATATGTTCCAACCACAAGCTTATACAAAGTTCTTAATGCTTCTTGCTGCTTAGCCAACTCAGGTGATGACGCAGACTTTGATCCAGAAGTCAAATTAACAGATGTTAGAGTACTACACAAAGACTGGTTTGTTTCTGTGTTAATTAAGAGCAAGCTAAAAAAAGAATTAATTACTATACATTGTTTGTAGAACCAAAACAAAGTACTGCAATCAAAGTTTAACAAAACATACAAAGTGATAATGTTTTTTCAATCAATTTTTGCAAAACCTCTAGTAAAATATTAATATTTCTTTAAGTAAAAGTAAGTAACTTTAATATAACTGATGTATAGCATTTATATAGAACTGTTTAGCTTTAATTAGGTTTCAGAATTTAAAAGATTCCCCATTACATTTAATTTATAATAGTTATAAAATTATAAGCTTAATTCTAATTATGAAGCATACTTTAGAGGTTAAGTTACACATATATACTTCTAAAATTAAAAATACAGCTTTTTAAAACAGTAGGAATTTATATCTGTTCTTATAACATTTATTTACTTTGTCAGACATAAATTACATGATATTTTTTAAAAATCTAAAAGCTTATTAAATTGATTAAATATTTATAGCTACCTTTAATTGATATTAAGCATTATATATTATACATCAACCTTACATTTTCAAATGCATTTTTATATTACAAGCATTCTCTTAATTCTACAACATAATGTTATTTAATGCACAATACTGCATAACTATGTCTTTGAAAATGTGCAGTTAAAATATTTACACTTTTAATTTTAGACAGGAAGAAATAGGATAAATGGACTTGCCTCATAATATTAGAATCTATTTCTATTGAAGATGGAAAATTCTTGGGATGTAAACTGGAAACAATTTTTAACAAATCAAAGCAAGACTTCCAGATTTTAGGAGCCTGTGGGAAAAAAATCTCTAAATTTCCACATTTAAATGTTTTAGAAATGCGAACAATTTCATTTATGCATTAGTATTGAATATATGTAGAAAGTTATTCCTTAACAAATTGTGGTGGTTTTATAAAATGCAGGCAAGAAAATTAAGAAAATGATATTTTTAATGAAACATAAAAATAAAAAGTTATTAAAAAAATGTCATATTGTTAAATTTAAAAAAGAAAAATATTTACAATGGAGAAAAATAATTCATCATTACCTCTTCCTCTAAAACTGCTAATGGAGGCTCACTTGAACATAAAACACAAATTTCTACATCACGCAACAAATTCAAAGTTATTAATCTGTTTGAATTCTAAAAGGAAAAATACTTGTAAGCATTAAATATGTATTAAACTATAATTAAAATATGTTTTCAAGCTCTAATTTAAATTACAGTTTATATTTACTTTTAACAAATAAATGTTTATGATTATTATTAAGTTGTACATTTGTTTATGGAAAAAGTTATCTGTAATTATAAATAAAATATACATTTTTTTAGAACAGACATAGATAATAAAAAAACCTGATAATGTACAAGGAAAAAAACAACTATTAACCCCGAGAAAAGTATTGATGAAATAAAATTAATGCACATTCCTCTCATTTGAAGATGATGTTGAAGCAAGGAAGAATAAACCACTGGTTAGATATATTAGTTTGACCAGCTTTATAAGGCTAACATCAAATGTGAAGAGTTAAATGAACTGAATGTGAAAATAGCACTTTATTCAGAATTCTTTCTAAAATAGACATATTAGCATTTAAATATAACATCAAAAAAGTAAATTTTGTTTGTTAAATCATTTGAATTCCATCAATGGAGGAAATAAAAGATATAATATACTGTATATTTCCATGAATAAGCTGAGAATGTTAGGAAATTTTTAAAGGTGACAGTAAGGGAGTTAGCTTACAAACAGATCCACTGATTAAGTTAAGGTAGTTAATGAAAAATATTTTCTTAAAAAAACATTTTCTGTTAGCCATGTGCAACTGATTTTAATCTTTTATAATCTTTTGGGTATTTTGAATGGAGTTTTTCTTCCAAAAGAAAACCACAAATCCTTCAAAGTCAATGTCAGAATTCAAGTTTCTGAATAGTTCGTAAAATTCACATTCATTCATTGGGATTTCTGAATGCACATGCTCATCATATAGTGTGTTTTTCTTCCTGGGCATGAAGAATAGGTTGAATATCCCAAGCTGTATATACCAGTTTTTCTTCCCACTCATTTTCCAAACAAAACAAAATGATGCAGAAAGTATAATTAACTCAGATATTGTACAAGATAATAAATAAATAAATAAAATTGTGTCAGTTTTTCTAATAGGGTTATCTTATATAAAAATAACATCATTGGTATTTTACTTTACAGCAATTTGGTTGGAAAATATTCCATCCCTTTTAGCAACATTTTTGCCGTTAAAAAAACATGTTCAAAAATTACAGAAACCTTTTTTTAAGTTCATCTTATATACAAATTTTGAATTTTGGTTAAATTTTTTAAGAAAAACTCACTTTCTCGGTTTATACACAGAATATTTTATATATATAAAAATATACAGTAGTAATTTTGTTAAGCTGTAATTTCAGAATGTTAAAACATTTTTAAATAATTGCCCAAAATATAGAGTAAAAAACCATACAACAAACAAAGCATATTAAAACATTCTAAAATGGATTTAATTAGTGTACAATAAAAAAAATATTTGACAACTTTAAATTTTTAAATATTTGTTGTTTATTACTACAAAAAATTGTCAATAATTCTACATATAAAACAAGCACTATATACTGTTTGAACTAATTGGGACAAATGTAAAAAAAAGTGATTTTTTTTATATAAAACATTAGCTTTTTATTATTACATACCTTAAATAAACTGAAAAATCTGTATAATAGTACAAAGTATGTCTTCCTTTAGCATAAATGACCTCTTCAACACATCTACTCACTGACTCCATTAGAGCAGCACACATGTTCTTCATTTCATCATTGTGAAAACACACTAGTATAGCCCTTTGTATCATTTGATCTGTTGTCATGCAATTCATCTTATCAAAATTATTCTTGAGAATATAATATAAATTTTCAATTAGATTTTAGTACGAGAATTTCCATGCCAATCAAGCACTTTTATTTTATTTTTTGCATAAAAGCATGAACCAATTTCAAACTGTGACAAGGGTCCAAGTCATGTTGAAATTTTTCATCAAATGTTTCCATGAACTGAACAATCCTACTACATAATATTTCTATATATTTAACAGAATTCATCATGCCTTTAAGATGAGCTAAGATTCCAGTGTCATTTATTGTGAAAAAACCTAAACATCTGTTTAGAAGGGAGTTTTACAATCTGTTGGATATGATCTGGTAACAAAGTTTCAACTTCACTTCATCAAACTACACTTGATTTGTATCCCTGCACAAATAAATATTTCATCACTGAAAATTCACTTCTTCCAGTTGTTAACAGTTCATGATCGGTATTTTTTTAGCTCATATGCTAAATGTTTTTTCATCATTTTCTAAGTTAGAAATAGTTTTTTCCTCGGTCTTGTTGCCTTATGGCTGCCTTCCAGACAGCCGTACAGTTGAGGTACTCACTTCAACACCATTAACCAATAAATCCCTTCAAAGGTCTTTCTTGTAGTTATTTTGCTATTTATTATTAAAATTTTATCAATTCATGGAGTAATTTTCTGCCCTCATCCATATTTTTCTTTTCCTTTAGGAGACAATGATCCAAAATCTTAAAAAGTTCTTAAAATTCTTGAAATACTTTATTTGATTACACCAACTGCCATAGTTATATTTCTCACAGTCCTAGAAATGTGTTCATTAAGAGCGATTTATTTTATATCGGTTCCCCAGAGTAATATCCATCTTTGAACAAGTAAAAGTAATACATGTTACACAGAATGCAAAATTGAAATTCCCAGCTGCCCCTCTGAAAGGCTCACAACTGAGCTCCTGATACACTAAAACGAACGCATTACAATCAGAGTCGATCTGTCACACTACCTAAAGGCAGATATATGGGTTTGAGGTGGTTCGGGACATCACTAGCAATCACATATCAACTAAAACAAGAAAAACATGTTTGCCCCAATTAATTCGAACAGCATAGTATTTCTAGTAATTTCAATATTTTATAAATGAAAATTCATTATCAATTGTGTTATATCAAAATCTTCCTTTGCTGATAGAGGCAGAACAGACTTTTATTTTAACAAGTATCATAAATTATTGTTTATTGCACCTGAGGTGAAGATGTTGGCAAAAATATGAGAATCTCTCTTGATAGTACTTTAGGTAAGCAGTTCACATAACAGCATACTAAATTCTGTTCTTGATTTGTCAATGTCCACCATTCTTTTGAAGCTACAGCAACTTTTCCTTTAATGAGCAAACAACCATACAAACTATCAGCTACATCCAAAAACTGATTCAGACAATCCTGGAATATAGTACTTTTCTTTCAATTATCAAGCCTATTTAAATGTTTTTAAGAAATATATTCTTTTAATTATATACAATCCTATATACAGAGCTTTTAAAATGTTACATAAATAAAAAAATTATCACAATTTTAGTTATTATTTTTCTTATGATGATAGACAGAAATTTCATCACTAATTGAATAAAAAGATGTTTATGAACTTGTTTATTGATGGTAAAATGTTCAGTGCTGAAATGTAAAACAGAATAAAGAGATGTGCACTTTTCGCTTAACAAGAAAGAAATTGAATACTGGCGCATATTTATGCAAAGTATTACTGGTAATAAGTAACTATACTACTAGAGTTAAAAAGTTTCTGGATTAGTCACCTACATTCATGCAGGTTTGTAGGAGGGGAAATATCTCCTTCAGGGGGTGGACGGCACTAATAAGGAAAATGCACAGCTACATGAAATTCATTTCCTGTACTGTCAGCCTCAGGTATAGATCATTTCTGATAAAGCAAATTTTTCATTCATCCGATTTAGCAATGTCGTCTCTGGGGCAGCATGAAAACAACAAACTCTGCTCTTTACATGAGAAATTACCTTCTGAGATGCTCAAAATGCTGAATAAAGCATGAAGAAACGATGCCAGCACCAGCAGATGTTTACCACTTTCTGTGGCTGAAAATGCAATTGAAGGGGCATTGTATTGTGAATTCAAATGAAGTGATTGAAAATGTGATGAAGCAATTCAAAGACATCTCAAAAAATGGATTCCAGGAGTATTTTGAACAGTTATACAAAACTAAAAAAGTGTGTGGATGTAATAGGACAGTACTTTAAAAACTAATAAAATTAATTTTTTTTTTTTTAATAATTTGTAATTGAACAATTCCAGGAATTTTTTTACCTTACCTTGTATTTTAAGATCATTTGAAGAATACTCATACAAGAAATTATTACATATTATTCCATTTAATTAGATATTTTTATTGCAAGACATAAGACTTAAATATATAAAATATTGTGCAATGTGTCTAGGGATTAACATATATGTAAGGTACTTACTTGGAGGGTATATGTGTCAGAAGCTAGTAGACAATCAGTAGTTTGAGTTAGATCTCCAATATTACCTTTATCCTTATCCATCTGCTTGAGTAAACAATCAACCAATGGATGACAAATCTGTGATAAAAAGTTTTATATTGAAGACAAAGGTTCATAATTCACTCTATTAATGCATTTTTGAAAACTACAACTCAAAAAATTCATTAATAGAATTGATTTTCATTATTATATAGTTGATATCATTCAAACCCAAATTTTCAGAAATTATAGAAAAGGAGGAGAAATATGAATGCAGTTAAAATCAAATTAACTACTTTGTGCTTGTACATATTTTTAAAAACCAAGACAGTGAATATATTGATAGAAAACTTATCAACAAAAAATAAAGCCAATGACAATGTTTTCCCCCTTATAAACGTTTTTGTGTAAAATATTACACATTTTAAATTATATATTTGAATTATAGAAATTTAGATTGCATTCAAAGAAATAAAATATTTTTCACATTTATTATTCAAAACTTTTTTTTAAAACAAAATCTTATTTCCAGTATTATTAACCACTGATCAATGAATTTTAATGAAAAAAATAAGCTTATTATCTTTGTTTTTTTCAGAGACAATTTTAATTAGGCCTTGCATTTCCTTTTTCTTTTAAATATATATTACACGATTCAATAGTAACTGCTATTAGGAATATAATATTATACTTCAATGTTTTTTGTTTAAGGTAATCAATAAGAATATTTACAAAGACATTTGTGACAGGTCTATTTGCGACATTTTTCCAACTAATCCTCTTGGGGAAACTTTGGGGCTAGCATTCACATTAATTCACAGCCTTTCGAGAAGAACTCGTGATATTCAAATTAGTTTGACTATATAAAGTCTATAGGTTTTGTAGATGTAAGATAGAAGGAGCCGGGAAGCAGTTACGTAAGTGTGAATATTGGAATATTTCATTCACAAACCTAGCGCGAGTTAAGGAAGTAGTTGCTTAGATTAAATTATTAGATTAAAGATTTAAGATTTATGATATTAGAATTGGTTATCGGTTCATTAGCTATTGTTCTCCTTATCTAGTTCACGTAGTTGGGTTTACTTAGAGTTGGGTATTAAGATTAGATAACGCTTTATATATCACTCCTAGGTTTCCTTTTGTAGTTTCACTTGTGATTGTTTACGTGTGTGTTTAAAGGATATATAAAACTAATTGTTAATATGGAAGTCGTTGGTGATGCTTTGTTTTCCCCCACACCTAGATATGCTCATGATGGGGAGAGAGGGGTGCGGATAAGACCAAAACCCCCACACATTGATTTAAATGCTAAAATTTATTTGAAGATTCTTAGATGTTAAATTTTTTATGCATTATAATTATTTAGGATAACTACTGCTAAACATGTTAAGAAA
Organism: Trichonephila clavata; assembly: GCA_019973975.1. Taxonomy (NCBI): domain Eukaryota; kingdom Metazoa; phylum Arthropoda; class Arachnida; order Araneae; family Nephilidae; genus Trichonephila; species Trichonephila clavata. The sequence continues at coordinate 15,353 of BMAO01003848.1, read as the reverse complement.
AATTTACATTATTTACTGCATAATTTTATCACATTAATTGTATTCAACACATCTAATGATTTCTTTCATACTTTTTTACATGTCTATTTCTTACATGTATTAAACATTTATGAGAGAGAGATGGGAAAAAGCTACGACCTTTGTCTTATTTAAATGCAACTATATGTAGCATTTCTAGACACCATAAAAACACCTCTAAATAATTTGACACCACAATAATAATGAAACAAATTTCTTAAAAAATTAGTAAGAAAATGTTTTTTGGAAAGACTGGAACAGCATCCTTTATTAAATATTGCCTACATATTAAAATTAAGTTAATGAGTTATAAAGCATATATGTTATTTAATTTTTATTCAATAACTTTGAAAGTAAATAAGAAGTTTAAATTTCTAATATTATAAATAGTTCAAATATTTTGTCTTAGTCTAAAACAGATTAATAGTCTAGATCAAGGGTGGCAAACTTTGAGGAGAGAAGAGCTAAATTGTAAGTGAAACAAAACAACTAAGGTATCAAAAAATCATTTATGTGCATACACATGCACATCTGAAGAAAGAGAAGTCAAAGTTGGGTAGTGATAGCAATCCGAGCTGATTCTAATAATTTTTTTGAAACAATTAAGTAAAATTTTACACAAAATAACATTTTTCTATTCCTTCAAAAACTGAAAACTATAGAAGATATTTTTTAATTGCAAAAAAAAAAATAATCTAATCTTGCAATACAAAAACAAACATTGTCAAAATATCATAATATTGAAAGTTAAATTTTCAAGCTTCCTATAAAAAAATTCCCTACCAATAATACCATAAGTACTTTATACAGGAATTTCATGCTTACTCTAATAAATAAAATTCACCTTGATTGTCCTTGCACATAAAAGTAATTTTCATACTCTTTTTCACTGACCCTTAACCATTATTATAAAATATGGGATGTGTTTTTGTCACTAAGTGTATTTCCAGTACATTCATAAGTGCTCCTGAATTCATGTAAGTAATAATTAAATAAAGGTGGAAATTATTTTGAGGGGTGTCTTTCCTTGATGACATTTTTGCCAATGGATTAGACTTTTACTGATTTAGAACTAATTCTATTCTTGTCAATAAACTTTTTCTATAAAAAACAATGTAGTACAACATTAACTGTAAGAAACAAGTTAAATATTTAAATATGTAAACAAATACAGGTACATTTTTTTAATAGATAATTATTAAGAAGAAAAAAAAAAAGGAAAAGAGCCAAATGCAGCTTACAAGCCACAGCTTCCCAACACCTGGACTAGATGGACACGAACTAATTTGGTGTTATGAGTGGGGTGAAATTACAAAGCATACTGGCTATGGTTAGCATATCTTTATATTGAGTACAAACAATCAGATGTATTTATTACAACATAATTAAATGAGAAAACAATACTCACAACCAACGCTTTTTGAAGTTTCAGAACTTCTCCTGGTTTTAAAAGTTGATCTAACCCAATTAGCATGGCCATACTAGCAAAAATGTTATCCAACAAATTTGACATATGGCAGTCACTGCAGGCATCATTTTTTGTAATTAAAATTAAAACTAACCTGTGCATAAATAAATAAATTAATATTTTAAATCAATAACTTGACCAATACCAAAGTATATAACAATTAATAATTTGAGTAAATGAAACGATATCTTCACTAAAAGCATTTATTACCACCTAACAAACATCAACATATACCTCTCAAATAAGCTGCATGAGAATTATTTTAACAAATTGTAATTTCTATTTAAATAAATATATTGGAAGAAGAAAAATCTTACTATATACAAAGATTTGTGTTTATGTGTAGTTATACCTTATATGAGTAATAAATACATATTCCTTATTCCCAATTGCAGAAAATTTACTAGTTATAAAGACATTTCATACTCACAGTTATTAAAGTTAAAAACTGACTTTGGAAAAATTTATGAAAAGTAGAAATTAGGCATTGTTAAATACATTAGTTTCAGTTGTTTTTTGCTGCTTATGATTATCTAAATAAATTTTATGTTCCATATCATACACTGGTGTAAGAAATTAAGAGAATTTGCAGACTTGATCGATTATCTCTAGAACTACTGGACCAATTTTAATGATTTTGATACATACATTGATACAATACAAAACAAATAACCATTCAAAAATTGCAATACACATACATGATTGTGCATAATACTCATTGTAGTTGGAAGGTATGAAACAGCAGTTGCAGAATAAACAAAAGAAATGAGTTAATAGAGAATATGGCCCTCTCTTACAGCTATACAGACCTCGCAGCGTGATGTCATACTTGAAATAAGGCAGTTTATCAGTTCTTGTGGCAATTGGTCCCACTCGTTCAACAATGCTGTTTTCATTTCTTGGATGGTTCTCGGAAGGGGGCTTGCGAGTTGCAATTACTCTTCCCAGAGCATCCCAGACATGCTCTATAGGGTTGTGGTCTGAAGACCTGACTGGCCAATTTAAATGGTGAATATCTTCATTCTCTAGAAATTCGTCGACCAGAAGAACTCTATGTGACCTCGTGTTTTTGTCCAGTAAAATGAACTCGGGGCCACATGCACCCCTGAAAAGGCAAACATGGGGCTCCAAGACCTCATCTCTATACCTCATACCAGTCACAGAGCCTCTTTTAAAGACATGGAGAGGTGAACGGCCATCCAACATGATGCCTGCCCAGACCATTAAATCTCCTTCGCCCTAACTGCTGATTTTACAGGCATTGGAGGGTAGGTAGTGGGTCTCTGGTTCTCTCCATATGAATGTATGGCAAGAATCAGTGTTTAGCCTGAAACAAGACTCATTGGTGAACAGAACGGCCACCCATTGATCCATACTCCAATCTCTCTATGCTGTCTGCTCCATGCTAAATGGACTCTCCTGTTAGTAGACATGAGTGGGACGCAAACAGCAGATCTTCTGGGAAACAACCCTCTCTCATGAAGTCTTTTTGAAACAGTCACCCTTGATACACAGGTTCCTGTGACTGCATACAAGTAACAAGAGAGCTGAGGAGCTGTAACCCCTCTGTCCCGCCTTGCTATAATCGACAAATAACCATATTCTCTGGCCACTGTGTGGCACTTCAATGGCCTTGTCAAGACTTTCTCTTGATGGATCCAGTGTCCTGGAGCTGTTTCCTTAAGTTACACATGACAATGGGCATTAAACTGAACTCTCTACAAATCTAGACTTGACATTTGCCTGCTTCTAGCCACCCCACAATTCACCACCTCATTCCATCATAGTTACTCATTTTTACTGTTATAATTTGAATTGAACCGATTGCTTCAAAATAACACCAAGAAATTTGCTGAGGTAAACAAAATACATCTTAACTTACACACTTAAAATACATCTTAACTTACACACTTAAAATACATCTTAACTTACACACTTAAAATACATCTTAACTTACACACTTAAAATACATCTTAACTTACATAAAGCCTGTTTTTCTGCTGGCTCCGCCTTCACACACATGTAAGCTTACATATTTGCCATACAAGATTTGCATTTTTATACAGAAGCAGTGGTTTTTCATTCAGTTCAGTTCTTTGCAATTCGATAAAATATGCAAATTCTCTTAATTTATTTCATCAGCATACATATAATAGTTGTATATTAATCAGCAATTTTCATTTTATAGCTATGGTACATACTGTAAGTGAAGTAAACAAGATTTAACTTTAAGTGGGCTGCAAAAAAATATGAATATTCACAGAAAAATTGGTTTTATTTTGAACAATACATTGTAATAAATATACATTACAACAACATAATAAACATACATTACAAACAAAAGAAATTTAATGTTTGCATTTTGACACAACATCTCTTTTCTACTACTATCTTTTCCATTTTGGGACAAATTTTTTGTTTTATTTTATTATACATTATTGGGTTGATAAATGATTACCAAGCTTGCTTGGGAACTTAGCACTGGGGATTTTACATCAGACTGACCACCTAAGCGGATCATCTGCTCATGCACATCAGGGTCCAAGGTCATGTATACTGAGTTGGGCACAGCAAACCTTGGCTCTCATGGGCTGTTGTGCCACTGAAGTTTAAGTATATATCAGGAGTTAGCAACCTATGGCACTTGTGCCAGATGTGGCATGCAAAGCAATTCTCAGTGGCACACCACCATTCTACAAAGTTATAAGATAAAGCTAAATCACTCTGTCTCTCTTTTCAATGCCTCACACATTTTTATATAAAGTATATTTCTTACTTTCAGTTCCCTGCCATAAAACGATTCCGCTGAATCAGCTTGCATGTAGTTTGTGTGCTTTATGTAAAAGAAAACATCTTTTGTGTTGAATGTTACTCATTATTAGTGTTAGATATTCAACTCAAATCAAAATTATTGTGTAATACTTGTAAAATGAATTATCATTTCATTACTGCATAGTAAATAAGAAAGAAAGTAGTTCCTCCTTTACCGACCAAAAGCTTGGGCATCGACAAAAGAAAAAATTAATGCCTTAGGTATAAATCAAAATTCTGCTTAACAAATGTTTTGCAGCAAATATGTAAAAAACAAAAATTGTTACTCTATCAACATATTTAATTTGAATGAAAATAAATTCGGTGAGAAAAAACGCTTGTGGGATAGTTAGGTATGGGGAACGAATCTAATTTCATAACAAATACCCTTTTAAATATATATTAATGGCAACTAAAATTTTTTGAGTATTGTGTGTTTAAGAAGTCATAATTATTTTATTTTATACTTTTGGTGTGAATCATGCTAATAGAAATAGATATTATATCACAATTTTTTGTTTGTTTGTTATTTTTCTCATGTTTTCGATTTGTCATGCCAATATATGAATATTGAGTATGATTTCAGTCAAAAGGAGAATTTAGTTTGATGCATGGGCTGGATTTTTAGGTTACTTTTAACTTTGTCATGTTGTGTGTGTGTATAAGTTTTATTGTGAAAACTTGTTTTTTTTTCCAGTTTAATTATTGAGACAATTCATAGCTACATATTGAATGAAATGGCAAGTAAAAAAGAAAGTTTGATGTTTGCGGTTCTTGGACAAACGAATTTGGATTCGTACAACAAAAAGATCGCGCTGTATGTGAGGTATGTCGCTAAAAAGTCATATGTCGTAAGTCAAGTACACAAAGACATTTTCAAACTAAACACCAGGCCACATTTAAGAATTCTCATGAGAAATGCTAAATTTTAAAAAGAGCTGATTCTGCGTAAAAAATTAAATTACATTTTTATGTCAAACAACTGGAGTCAAACCAAAAGCGACAGAATGTAGTTTAGTAATTGCTCATTGTACAGCAGCCAAATGAAAACCTTTTACAGATGGTGAATAAATAAAAAGTGCTGAAATAATGTCCAGTGATTTACCTAACTTGCAAACAATATTATCCTGAATTCAAGAAATACCTGTTTCTGTGCGAACTGTTGAAAGAAAAATAACACAAATGGCAGAAAATGTAACTGCAAAACAAAATTCAGGTTTATGAGAAACTGTTCTTGGGGAAAGTAAAGACGTGAATAATGTGGCATGCCTTGCAGTAATTGCACCACATTGTGATAAAAATTGAATTTATGAAGAGTTATGCAGCATGATTCCTCAATCTGTTAAAACAAAACGAACAGGATATTCTTTTATCATTTATAAATAATTTTGAAAGATAAATCTCTAGATTTCATCAAACTATACATCAAATGGTTATCTTGTTATTAACAGATATGAAAAGCTGAATAAAGTTATTTGTTTTATTCAGCTATGCATTTGCATTAGAAAACAAAACTTCAGAAAAACTGAATACAGATTACATAAACAAAAAGCGTTAATTTAAATAATGATTTTTAAAAATTTTAAATACATTTTACACAGCAATATATATATGATCTTTTCAAATCAATCTCATTCTAAAACTACTTAATCACAAATTTCTATAAATTGCAGTTGTAATTTATATTCATAGAAATATATTACCTCTTATGATATTCTCGCCACACAATCTTCTCTTCGGGAGTCACGGCTCTCTTAAGCTCGCCATTCCTCAAACGTGTGAACATATGAACACCATTTACAGATCCGACAGCTGCAAAAGGCAATTTCTACAAAAAGAAAGAAAAAGCATTGATGTAAATGACATAAAATTTTTAAATATTCTTTTTAAAGAAATAAAATATATATATATATTAACTGATGTAATTTCCCCCGAAGTACGAGTGAAGATTGGTACACCACCGTCAGCTGTCAATACGGCTAAAAACGCCATACTAAATCTCTCTCTCCAATATACTCAATTCAGTAACATCGTTTGGAGGAAATAACTTACACAAATCATTGCAATGTAATGATTTATAAAATTCGTAACACGATTATACGTATAGTGGCCTACAGTTTTTCAAATAATGGGAAATGTAATAAATGGTACGAGTTAAAAAAGCGTAAACACAGACGGCGTCATTTTTCACCTTGGCAACGCTTTTATCTAAATTTACACACAGCTTAGTAAAGTTTTGTTTAATTTTATATATTATTATGAAAGTAATGCCACTGCATTGAGAAAATAAGAAGATTGTTTTAAATCTTAATATATAAATTTAAAATAATAAGTACATACTTTGTGTAGCTATGACGTTTAAAGTGTTTTTATTATTCAAGGCTTCAGGGTAAATATGGGACTCGTTCTGTAAGTTCATAAATATGATTTTAAAAAAAAATAAAATACCAACTTAACTTCTAGCTACGAAAAAAGTAAGAGAATTAAAGCGCGAAAAGTTTAAAACGGAGATTAGACGAGAAACTACTATTAAACAGATTTGAGGCTGAAAAAAATCATAGGACTTCAAAGGCAGGTGTCACTTTGTCGTTGTGTGTGGATATTTGTGTTTGTGAAGCGAGTTTTCGGGATGTCTTTAGAAACAGGGGCTTTTTCACTTTTCAAAATACGCCAAAAACGTCAAGCAGCGCGAGTATCATTCTAATGTGGCTGCCATCTGTTAGATCTTCTTACTTCTGGCTACGTCACAGAGTTAGCGCAACACGAAGTAATTTAGAACTAGAAATAAGTGGTGGAGTTCGGTTCTTCCGCAAGATAATATAGTCCAAAACATAATTACATTTTTTAAAGAGAATACATAAAAAGAAATGAATTTTTAATGTCAGTTTTGAGCTTATTTTGCATAATAAATTCTTAAAGATTCTTAGGATAATATTTTTAGTGTTTGAAGAAATTAAAATAGAAATTTTTTATGCATATTAAACGACATAAAAAAAACAGTTGCTTATTTTTTTTAATTCCTTTTAAAAGTAAAAATTCCAATTTCCTTTTGGGACATTTCATATTTTTTGAAATTTAGTAATTTTTGTTACTTTAATGTAAAATTAAAAATTATAGAAATTTGAGAAAATAGTATTGAAAAAGTTTAATTTTTTAAAGTTTTTTTCTCTTATCTTCTTTATTTATTACATGCTGTATATTTTATATATTCTTTATTTGTATTATTTTTTTATATAGTATTTTTGCAATAAAACTATTTTTGATTACTTCATATAATAACTTTTAAGGTAAAAATCAATATTTGATTTATACAAATCTGCAAATAAAATACTAAAAAAAATAATAAGATTTTTTACTAAAAATTTTATTTTAGTGAAAAAAATTTATACTTTCTTCATTTTTTTTAAATTTTGGAACTTTTTCTGTGAAAGATTATTACAATTTTTTACCTTCTTTTAGTTCGTTTTCCTTCAATAGCTCACTTGAATTGAATTACGCATGGATTGTCAATTGTTATAAGCAGGTTTTGGTTATTTTGAAGATATGTCTTACTAAAAAAAAAAGGAAACAATATTTTTATCACTCAATTTTTCCTAGTCCCCCCCCCCTTAATATCAAAATATGTCAAATTTTTAGTGGATACACTTGATCATCTTATTTACTATTGCAGTTCTAAAATTAACTACTTTCTTGAATAGTTTTACTTACATTTTTCAGACTTGTTTCAAATTTAAAATATGTTAATCAATATTTAATTATTGGAAATGTTAACTCTGTAAATTGTTTTGATGGGAAGACGATGACGAAAGATGGTATATCATTCTTCTAATGCCACACAACACCAGATTCAATATAGGGAGAAAAGAATCAAATTCAAATGTTTTATCCTTTGCATTCCATTTTTCAAAATTCATTTATTCAAGTACAAACGCAGTTTTAATGCTATTCTTAAAAATGCAACTATCTGTCCGATTGAAATTTGGGGAATATTTCTAAAAATTTCTATAGCTTTCTTTCTTTTTTTTTAAAAAAAAACTACCGCCAGAAATACGCATTAGTGTGCGATATATTTTCTAAAATTTATTTTTAAAATTAATACAATCGAACTTTTTTAATTATTTAAATATATTTTAAATAGTTTATTTCATTCTTTTGTCAATGAATTATGTATAATTTGAGAATAATTCAATTTTTTTAAATGTATTGCCTGTTGCGAAAGATGCATTGAAATTTGCAATAATTTTAGGCAATTGTCATATTAATTAAAAATGTGAAATTTATTTCATTAATTGGAGCTTCACAAAGAGAAAAAATTCGCTATCAGTGAGTGAGTGAATATTAACGTCACTCTGTTCAGCTACGGTGACGGTCCGCGTAATTTTGAACCATGGTCAAGTGACGCGGACGACACCTGAGCTGGCACCTCCCCCTTTCCTAACTACCACACCAACGGGAGGACGTTTGAACTCTCGACAGATTTAACGTGCATTGCTCCCCTACACCGCGGGTCTTTAGTGGTACTAGGCTCGAACTCATGGCATACCTGCCATGTTCCGATACCTTGACCACTTGGCTACCGCTGCCAAACTCGCTATCAGAGACTGTTGGGAAAAAAAGCTGGAAAATTTTTACTATCACTTTGCAACACTAATTAACAAGAAAATGGAAAACAAATGTTCTTGAAAAAAAAATATAAACAAAATATGTTTATTAAGATGGATATCTTAATTTTATGATTTCGGACAAAGCTTTTATTTCAGTCTAGATAGTAAAGAATATTTAAATTGAATTTCAATAAAACTCATCAATAGTTTGTTTTTCTATACAGATCAAGCACAAATCCATCGTTTATGTTAAATAGATTTACAGTATATTTATAATAATTTTTTGTGAATTTAAATCCAACATACTGGGATTCTCCATTGACTTCAGATACAAGAGACTGAATTTTTTGTTTTCTTTTTTCAACTCCATATAAATATTCAGAAAGAATTATAATTACTAAATTCATTTCACCAGAAATTTTTTTTAGTTTTCACGCAAAAGGAGTCAAATAAATTTCTTTTGTAATTTTAGTATTGGAAATGTGCCACTTGTATCGCTGGCTGATATATACTTTACAACTTTCTATTTTTGACGTTTTTCTTATAATTGGCACTTCGATTTTACTCCTTACTGTCGGGGCTTTTCCATGTTTTTTTTCCCCTTCCTTGCATTTTTTATGAGAATTTCATTTTCTTATGCAACACTATAAGTGTTACATTATCTAAGATGGGAATTTGACTTTTGTCGATGATAAGTAAAATGGAAAACCGAGGGGGAGGGTTAAACTTTTAACTGACTCTTCCCATTTGAGAGAGCAGAAGGACAACCAAGATTTATGGTCGCTGCCTGCAAACTTTTCTGGTGTTTCCAGGAAGTGATTCCTGCATAGGGTAGTATTGTCCATCATATTGTTGAAACACTGGAAACTTGCCGGCTATACTAGTTATACAAAAAGACCCCTCCTCTTTCTAACTCAGGAAATAACGATGCACCAGCTCAATGAGCTGTGCTTTTTCTCTTTCTGTGTTTCTGAAAGGAAACAGAAAATGTAGATCCGTCAGCGACACATGAGAAGGAGGGTAGGAACAACAGTTTTAGCTGGAGTGTTTCTTTGTCGCTTTTCTCTCATGGGGGGTAAGGGGGGTTCAAGGCCGAAGTTCGTTCCCCGGAGAGGAGTAGAAGACAGTCAGATTTCTTCGACTGTAAAATGATTCGCTTTTTGAGTGCTGCATATTTTTCCTTTCAGAGGCCTTAGATGAGAAATAAATCGATTTTAATGCTATCGCTCTATGTGTCCCTGTAAGATTTAATGATATTTCAATAACTAAACCTACTTCCAAAATTGAAATTAACATATTTCGAATATCGATGTAAAATTTGAAATAGAATTGGCGTATATACAACGGAAGATATTAAAATAAATGTGTTCCTCAATCCACAGTTTTCTAAAAGAAGATAATAAACATTATATCCATGTCAGAAACTTGGAATATAATTTAAAATTTATTTTATTATTGTTAAAGACAAGATATATTATATCAACAGAAATTTTACAAAGTGAAAATGTTCAAAAAATAATGTTTACCAAATCACTTTTCTCCTTTCAAACAAAAATGGATGTTTTAATCAACGTCGGATTAAGATTTGTTCCTTGGCCATAGACAATATTTAAAAACTGTTACCATTAGATTTAGATTTGTTGGTAAATCATAGCGTTTAAAAAAATGATGAATAGCATTTTGTTAGTTTCAGAACTTAAAACGTGAATAAGTAATAAACAATATCCAAACACACATATCACATTCGATTCTGTCATATAATATCAAGGAACTAAAATAGCGTTAAGTTTTATGGATACGGTACAAAAATTAGTAAAACTAATTAAAGAGACTATAATTAACTATGAAACAATCATGTATTTCTCTTAATTTGTAAGAAATTAAAATTTGCTGAAATTTATTACAGTTAAAATTAAATAGTATATTTTTCACTTATTCAGAAAAAGTTTATGACAGTTGAATTCCTTTTTCTTTGTTTTTGTTTCATGTAATAATTTATACTTGCTGAATTTCACATGATGAACATTTGATCAAATCAAGATTTGAGCCTCGACGCACCTAATAATCAGAATATAATATCGATTAAAAAATAAAAGCTATATAAAATATTTTAATAGAAAATAGAAAATCTGCTAATTAAGTAGAATTATTCCTCATAATACAGATTTTTATATCTACGATTATATAACAGAAACCTATCATGAAATGCAGTTTTTTTAATCTAAACGAAAGTTGAAAAATGAAAATGACTAATTTTCATTAGATAATTAAGTATTACAAAAAGGAATTGATGAATAAATGGCTTGATATGAAAATACGAAATTATATTAAATTTGAATTGCATGACTTTTTGCAAAAAAATTTATTTCGTATTTTTTTTTCCACTAAAAAATTAGAAATATGCAATGCTTTTTATTTTAATTTTTATGTTTGCACTAGAATTGATATTTGGGTTATGGAAGTCTAGTGATGTGATCACAAACAGCGGGCTTCCAATCGTGCCAGTTTTGATTTCATCGAAGATAGTTTATATCAAATATGTGAAGTATACTCGTATATATATACGAGCTCTGGTATCATCTTTGTTACTAAACTACAGGTCAGAATTACGAGATCTATCGCTTATATAAATAAAAATTCATATTTGAAAGTGATTTTGAGCCAGTCACACTATTTTTTTTTTTTTTAGTTTCTTGAGGTAATATTATCGTTAGAAAATAGATAATGCATGCAAAAACGATAATTCAAGGAATAAAATTTTGAAAATCGTTTCTATTGAATAATTGCTATGGTAAACTAAGGCTTCTATTTGTACATTTCTGTTCTATAAATTAATACAGAGCATATTATACAGAAGTTATCAATATAATCGTAGCCCAGTGGCCGAGTAGCAGTGTATCACGTTTCAGCCACACAGGTCCGGGGCTCAAACCCTGGGCTGACAAGGTCGATCCGACTTCATCCCTTCATTGGGTCGATAAATGAGTACCGAGCTTGCACGGGAATTTAACACTGGGGGTTTTGCGTCAGACTAACCACCTGAACGGAACATCTACTCATGCACCTCAGTGTCCAAGACCAGAAAAACTAATACGGGCACCATAGGCCTTGGCTCTCATGGGCTATTGCGCTTTTGATTTCAGTTATCAATACAAGCCTTTATTATGCAAACTATTACAAACAAATTCAGGTGTTTTGTATTATGCAATCAATCATATTGAAAAATTTTTAATGAACAAAATTCCGAAATCATAAAGAACATGAATATCTTTATAAAATGTACTTAATGTATCTTGAAAATAATAAATCCGCTTTAATTTTTCCTTATTCAATTAATTAATAATCATAACATTCGCCGCGGTCTATTGATGTGAGCTCTAAATTATTTCGTAGCATCTTTTGCAATACAACACGAAATTCTAATTCAATAAATTAATTCCACTTATTTATTACCTAAATCCTACAAAGAGGTATTTCTTAGTTATTTAAATAATTTCAAAAGGTACTTAAAAGTTTTAAGGTTACTCTCTTCTCCTCTTCTAGCTCTCTCTCTCTAAGCCCATTACCTGTATTTTTTCACTCCTGAAGATGAGTTTAAAACGAACTAGGTTTAAAAAAAATTGTGATATTTAAATACATTTTTCGGCAAAGAGAGACAGTGAAAGTAATAACTAGAGGGAAAACGAACAAATAAGAAAGAGAACGTCTCTACCAGCATCTTTTTCACATTAAATAATAAATATGTTTCTTTCAAATATATATGTTGTTGAAAAAATTCTTCTTTTATCATTGCATATCGTTTACTTTTTAAAAATTTTATTGACAAAAGAAACATATTTATTTCACTATTCTGGATTATTGTTTCTCTTCAGTCCTTCAATAGTCATCCCGTTTTCTGTGAAACTAAACTTTCCTCAATTTAAAGATGTCATTTTTACATAAAACATTAAATAATTATATCATTAAAAAATGGAAATATCTAAAATTTTCCTTGTACGAAACTACTTAGTTAAAATAAATGCAAGGTTGAATTATATATCATTAATACTTATTTAGAGTAATATGGCAAGTTACGAGAGAGAGATAAGGTCTCTCTCTCTCTACATATATTGTGTATACATCTTGGAGGTAAAATTTGTATTTTGCCTACATCGTTTTCGAATTTAATACCAATAAATTTATTAAAGCTTAATTTAAGCATTGTGGTTTAATTAAGTAAGCATTCTGATACTGAAAACATTCTATAAAAAATTTGATTTATAATTGCTATATTAAAACAATACAAATTTCTAACCATTTGTTAAGTGGAATAATTATATAAAATAAAATTATTGGTAAATTTAATGAAATTCATATGAAATTTAAAAAAATTTTAATACAATTTGAAATGTTTAAATCACACAGTCAATTTATTTTCCATCCAAAGAAATCTTTTTTTAATAAAGTTCAGTTTTTTTAATGCTTTAAGAGCGTCTTCGAAATTTCACAAATCTGCTTTATCCAACAGATGGCGTTGTTTGCAACTCGGATGACGTCATAAAGATAAATTTTGTTTTCTGGAAACCTATCGTTACTATAGCAACGGGGTGTGGTTCAGAAATGATTGACAGATGTAGTCGGTATGAGAGCGCATGCGCTCTTTGAAGAACCAGATCGAAGAGAGGAAAAACGTGTCAGCAAACGGGTAGGGGGTGAGGAAAGAAGGGAAAGAGTTTTCTACAAATAGTTTCAACGTTTGAATAAGGTTCTGTCACTGCCGCACAAAATTGGGTGCGGAGACATTTTTTTTTTGAAAGCCGTGCTAGTGGATAGGTATCAAAATGTGCATTGCATTTCTAAGTATATATAGTTCTGGAATCTACTCAAAAATACATTTTTTCTGCAGAAATGATGAGGCTAATTAGTCTAGATTTGTCGGAAAACATAGGATATATTTGCTTAATTTGGGTATAATTATTATGTGAGTTTTTCCCATTCATATGGAAAATAATTGAGTGTAATGCACTTGATATTTTGTCACATGAATTATTGTATTTCAGGGTAGGCCTTTGAGTACAACATTTTTGAGGTAATTCTATTGTAGAATTTTACTGTTTCCTAGTTTCGGATGACATTTATCCCTTTTTGTGGAAATTGGTATTGTAGTTTAGAAATCATGTAATTAATTTCAACTTTTTATATAAAATCATCGTTATAAGGCTCCGGATTTTTAGGAAAAAAACGTTCAAATTGCCTCTTGACAAATACGTCTACATTGTCTTAGGTATCATAAACAATGCCCATAAGAATAAGAAGGGAAACGAAATATGGGTGGGGGTTTTAATTTTTCGACGAAGAATTTGGTAGATCTTTATTTGAAATTTAGAAAAAGTATTTTTTTTTTTCGAATTTTAGGGATTTATTTGTTTTATTTATCTTTGTTACCTTTATTTATTTATCGATCTAATTCTCTTTGTTTGATAGAAATATGCGAAATTTTAATAAGTTTCTTTCTGCTCATATCTCTTAGATACAAATTGTATTTGAAATTGTCATAGAAGGATGCTTATTATGGAAATAAAGTTTCGATTTGAATCTTTAAAAAGAAAATGTCATTTTTCTTAGAAAATTATTAACTAGAGCACTTTTTTGTCAGTCCTTTTTTAACAGCATTCCATTTCTTGTTTTACAAATTAATGCTGTTTCCAATCAGGGGCATAGTTACCGCATATCAATGATACGGGGCCCCAAGCTTTGAGGGCGGGCACCCAAACGTGTAAGCAAGAAATCGCGGGGTGGCCTTAGAGAGGGCCCTCAAAGATGATACAGGGAGCAGCTCCGCCAGTGTTTTCAATACTCATGAAAATGTGACACAATTTCACATCCTTCAATCAAATTATTATATTCATTGAATTAATTTTCAAGCTAAGATTCCTTTTTTTATTTCCTACGTGCAACGTTTTCAGAATATTTATTGTATATAGTCTGCGTTTGTACTCTCATAATGTTATTTTTAGTGTGGCCGATTATAAGCGGAGATAAAATCGGTGCATTTTTGTGATCGGCTCTTTTATTTTGAATTTTTACTGCTTTGATCTTCTTTTTCTAGTGACACGATTGCGATGCTTAAATTCCCCAGAGGAGCGGTGTGGAGAACAGTAGTGCGCTTTTGAAATCTGATGTTGCTATCAATTTTTTCATGAAATTATCTTAATAAGACTCATGATTTACAGAGGAAGTTCTTCAGTGAATTCACGAGCATGTTTATGATTGTTGTCTTGGATATCAAAAATAAAGTCCATCGGGCTAAGAAGAGGGAAGGGATTTAAATTTTTGAAGAAAAATTTAGTATATCTACAGTTGGGACTTGAGGAAAATATAATTTCCCGAAGTTTTATTTTTGTAGAGAGAAGTAGTGGAGGGAGACGATATATATATATATATATATAGCGACTGACTGACTGACTCACGAA